>CM068345.1:5582231-5714731 GCA_034769755.1 Odontamblyopus lacepedii
GTGGCAGATAATGCACAGTCCCGGTTTATTATTTATTTTATTGTTTATTTTATTGTTTATTATGTTATTATTTTAATGTTTATTTTAATTTGGTTTTTTGTGTTTTTTTTCCTTTTGTTTTCTGAGGATTATGAAAATAAATGGCTTAAAAAAAGTCTATAGTTACAACAAGGAGCAGCAAAAAATAAAGAAAGAAATTAAATTCGGTTAAAATTACATTTAGTATGTAATTTATTTTTCTTTATGTAAATATTTGTAAAGTTTCGTCATCAATGTACAGAAGCGACCACATCATTTTTAATTTTTGAAACTATAAACCTTCAAGACCAACGTTATCATATACGGTACCGGGAAATATGTTTTCTATAACCGCAGAACTTTCTATCCGTAAAAGACAGAAACTTCCTTTCCCCCTCTGAAAGTGCAGACATAGAGGTTTCCGTACATTTCTGCGGCTTTATCCTACGTCACACTCACGCTGTGTGATGACGTGAGCAAAACGAGTGTCCAACAGGAACTTTGTTTTCCCCAAACTCATGCGCTCCGTCCATTTTGATCGAGCCAAACTTTGCCAAAGAGTGAAGTGAGTCAAGATGGTCGACTCCTCTGATTGTGTGTGTTTATAACGAGTGAAAAAGTCACTCTAAGTGGAGTTAATTCTCACACACATGGAAAATGACACATCTTGGTGTGCGTAATTGCCCATTTCTTGCTATTTTTTATTTGAAAGGTTTATTTCAGTCCAAATGTCCAAATCCAAATGTAATAAACGCCTGGAAATGTAGAAGTGCTGTGGCTCTGGCCCTGGACCTGACAGGAGCTGTTTCCAGGACTGGACCAGGAAAGTCATGGACTGATTACACTTTTGTTTGTTTTTAGGGCAATAAGGAGATTTTTAGTTTACTTACAGACTTGATATTTTACACTTTTGTAGCTAAGGCCCTAAATTAAGCATCTTTTATGTCCAAAAAGTTGTTTCTACATGTTTGCTGTGTGTTTTGTATAAAAGAGTGTTTTGTTCATTTGTATTTCTGGTCCTGTAGCTTTTATTACATCATATGACACAACTACAGCAGCAGCAGATTGTGAAATAACAGGTTGTACTGAAGCAAAGGAGGTAGAACACTCCATTAGGGGGTAAAAGGGGGAGTTTTAGTCACAAAATGAAAAGAAAAATCCAGGTGAGGACAAATGTACTGAAATTGCCCTTATTTTTTTTTCCTTTTGGAGAAATGTGCTTTCCTGTTGTTTGCACTGTGTGTGTACTATGTGTATGATTATTGTTTCTCTCTTGGCACAAACTCAAGATAAACACGAATCAAAAAAAACAAAAGCATCTCTCCATCTCTCCATCTCCATCTCTCCTCGTCTCCGACTCGATCGATGTGGAGCCTCCGACGCCACAGCTCGCGCCGGTAATGACTCTTTGAGCGTACAGCGGGTCAGGCGATCTCCTCCCCCTTCGCCGAGAACGCGGTCCGGTGGCATTTACGCTCAAACTGTTAATTGAGTTACACTTTTAAACAAATGACATTTCACCGGCGGAATAGACTGAGCCGAGCCGGTTCGGATTGATCACGAACGCGGAGAGTCGGGGGTTAAAAAGGATTCTGCAAAACCCACCGTGCGCATGAGAGGTTCAAAACGGGGAATTAGTGAAGTGGCATTTGCGAATGAGCTGGTGCTTCTGAATGGTTCCTTAAACACCCGTTTTTCTAGGTATTTTTGAGCTGTAAAACCACCTGTAATTGAATAAATGTAAAGTAAAACTGTTTAGTGTTGGGTGACCAGATTTTCAAAATAAAAACTGGGACATTCCTGTTTAAAATTGGGAATCGAGTGCGTAGTTAAGGAAAATTGTTACACAAAGACCATTCCTGAGTAACATGGGAGTCAGTATAGTCGGATTTTCTTTATATTTTGGTCATTTTTGAGCAGCTTTTCTGTATTTTACCAACACAAATTACAGCTTATGCCTTTTTTTTTACTGTCGGCACTGATCAGATTGGTCAAAAATAGGGACACTTTGCAACATTTCTTGTATAAAACAGACAAATCGCTGGTTTTGGATAAATCTGCTGGAACAGGGGCTCCAAACTGGGACTGTCCCGGGTAAATAGCGACGTCTTGTCACCCTAGTTTAATGTCACACTGAGGAACATTCCAGGCTGAGCAATGACGTATCCATACAGTAGAAAAAAGCAGGTGACAAACCCCCAGCCAAATAGCCTCACAGTGCAGTTTTAACGCGAACTGTCGGAAGAACCGGATCTTTTTCTCTGTAAATTTTCAGCGTTTTTACACATTATTAACACTGAACGGACTCAAGAAGCTGCACAAAAAATCTAAAAAAACCCCCCAAAAAACAAATATTCGAAAAAAAATATTCAAATTTCAAAGGGTAAACTCACTCCACTCTCAGTTTGAACACTTAAACAGATCTGAGCATAGACTGTATATATAAATGGACATTGCACGAGGAAAACACGAAACAAAGTCCACTTCAAAACATATGGCGAATCTGCAACAAGGACCGCGGACAGCGACACAAACCTCCGGCGGATCACCACAGCAGGACCCACACCCGCCGCTCAATAGTAGGATGTGCATTGCCTCGAGTCTGACGATACGATACATATCATGATACACATGTCACGATATTTCCTAATACTAAAACAGTGGATGATATACTGCAGTTTATCAATAATTACCTCTAATAATATTGTCAACTGCACCATCACGAGATCCAAATTGTATGAAATAGAATTTATTACCCTTTTTAAATCATGAAAAGAGTGAATGTAACGAATGAATTTTGGTGAAAAATATTATTTTAAAAAATCGATTCTGTTGCATTTTGAATTGATTAGAGAATTCTGCAAGTATCACGATACATCACTGAATCGATTCTTTCTTACATGCCTAGTCAATAGACACCTCATGCCGCTGGACCCTCTCCAACAAAACCGCAGCTCTGCCACATGACACGCAAACAGCGCCGTGCGACGCAGCCCTGACCGCAGCCCTGACCGCAGCCCTGACCGCAGCCCTGACCGCAGCCCTGACCGCAGCCCTGACCGCAGCCCGACAGGTGCGAACACGATCCACAGAACCACAGGAAACACGGCCCAGAAGTCCCAGCACGAGGCCCCGGGTACAGCAGGAGTTGGGGCGACAAACACAGTCGCACTAACTGGAGCTCACTGGACGTCCCTCAGTCATGAGAACTTCCTCAGGTCACAGCACATTATTTCACCCGTTATGTGACTGTTCTGACAGAAGAGGCTCTTCACTCACACTGATGCAGAGGACAAAGTCTCACTGACTGTTCTGGTTTGCAATAAAAAAACAAGAGGATTAAAATGATGATTCAAGGGACAAAAAATGTGCGATTAATTTGAAATTCATCGCAAGTTAACTATGACAATAGCGATTAAATATTTTAATCGATTGACAGCACTAGTATTTAGGATTTATTTATTTATTTATAGTAGACTTGTAATTCGATATATTGTGACGACCCACGATATTATTGTGAGGCCTTTGACGATACAAATATCACTGTCATTTTCACATTCTTACTCTTTAAAATCGATAATATCCAAAGTTATGCAAAAGCCACGTCAGCTGCATCCCCATTTTCCATCATTTGCTTTTACCAACATAACAACATAATTCTCTGCCTTTACCCCCCCGCACGCTCTACACCCATGCCTTAATTTCACATCCACTTTCCCACCCCCCTCCTCCTCCCTCTCTCCTCCCTCTCTCCTCTCTCTCTTTCCTCTCTCTTTCCTCTCCTCCGTCCCTGTAGCCTGGAGACCGCAGACATTATTGCGAGTCCATAAATGCGTGTATGTGCGGATGAGACAGAACACTGCAGAGAGATTAAAGCTGTACCCAGAGGAGCCGAGTGCAGACACTGAGCAGTGACTCACCTATAGAACAACATCGGGGTCCCCAGGTTCGGCCGGTGCGGCGGCTGGAGCGTCAGACGAATAATAATAAATAATAAAAAATCTTTATTTATAAAACTGCTTAAAAATAAGGTTTACAAAAGGCAGTACAAGCCGCAAAGAATAAAAATAGCATCCATAAAGTATACAAAAACAGACAGTTACCATGTTTACGTGAGAGCTTTAATGGCGAGTAAAAATAATTCTGCTTTAAAAAGACCATGTAAACACTTAATTCCTAATAAAAATTATTATTTGGAATTAAATGTAATTCCGAAGTAAGTGGGGGTTTATTCTGATTTTAAAGCCGAATGAATTTATTCCTGGGTCATGTAAACGTTTATTCTCCATCCATCCATCTTCTTCCGCTTATCCGGGGCCGGGTCACGGGGGCATCAGTCTAAGCAGGGACTCCCAAGTTTCCTCCTCCCCAGCCACTTCCTCCAGCTCCTCCTGGACCCCGAGGCCCGGAGTCCCTCCAGTGTGTCCTGGGTCTTCCCCGGGGCCTCCTACCGGTGGGACATGCCCGGAACCTCCTGAGGGAGGCGTCCAGGAGGCATCAGAACAGATGCCCTCCCCTCAGCTGCTCCTCTCCACATGGAGGAGCAGCGGCTCTACTCCGAGCTCCTCCCCCTCTCTCTAAGGGAGCGCCCAGCCACTCTGCAGAGGAAACTCATTTCTTCACTTATATCTCCGATCTCGTCCTTTTCGGTCGTTCCCCAGAGCTCATGACCACAGGTGAGGGGAGGAACGTGACTGAGGTAAATCCAGAGCTTTGCCTTTGGGCTCAGCTCCTCTTCATCACAACGGCCGATACAGCGACCGCATCACGCTGCACCGATCCACCTGTCAACCTCACGCTCCATCCTCCCCTCACTGAGAACAAGACCCCGAGATACTGGAACTGCTCCACCTGAGGCAGAGACTCTCCATCCACCCAGAGAGGGCAATTCACCTTTTTCCAGTCGAGAACCATGGCCTCGGATTTGGAACAGCTGATCCTCATCCCAGCCGCTTCACACTCATTTATTCTTCTTAAAAATAATCCCGGTGGTTGGTGCTCGCTGGCTCGTCCTTCTGACACGATCTGGACGATCCGGCTCCTCCAGTCGTCTCTCGGGACTTTCCTCCACGTCTCTTTGGATTTGTGAGCGGGATGTGGCAGCCTCAGACTCAGTTTGTCTTCTTCCTCCTTCTCCCACACTCTTCCCTTCTCCTCCTCAGCTCACAGACGTAAAGCGTGAGGAGAGAATTCTCCAGCTGCTGCTTCATTATCACCGGAACGACCGCGGAAAAATTTTGGATCGTGTTTGTGTCGGCGGCAAAACAACAAACCGAGATGACAGAAAAGCCGGGAGCAGCTGAAGTGTGTTTTTTCTTCCCAAAGACGTAAATACGTTTGTGTCGCTGTCCAATCAGAACCTTCCCCACCCCCAGACACTGAGCGGAATTAAATAAAGACGATTTATCTTGTTTTCCATGTAAACCTCAATTCAGAATTATTATCTCCATGTAAACTCGAAGGAGAATATTTTAATTCCGAACTGTTTAATTCAGAACATTCAATTCAGAATTTAAAAACTTCATGTAAACGTGGCTAAGGTAATATAAAAGAAAGTACTACGATTTACTGTTGAATGTCCCCAGGGATTCATAGAAAAGAGTGTGAATCTTAAAGAATAGAAGACACTTGAATTGCTTCTATTGAGTACATAACCGTTACTGTTCTATAGCATCTTTATTGACCAGAAATAATATGAACATCAGCTCCAAATGCTCCCCGTAACTGCCAGCCTCGTGAGCTTCGTGACGTCACACTCCCTCAGTGCACTTCTTTATATAGTCCACGGTTCTGGCTCATTCTCCACACAATACGTCCATAATCTTCTTCTCACAAGCTTCACCTCGCCCTCGTATTATACACCACAGCTCACACAAAAGACTCTGGCCTCTTCTTCTTCTTGACGTCTGTCTTGTCTGTTCTTGTCTCAACTTCATGTCAAAAAAGTCGCCCAATCCTGTTTGCTCCACCTCTGCACAATTAGTAAAATCAAACATATCCTTTTCCGCCTTGATCTGGAAGAAGAGTTGATGCACCAAAGTGTGACTAGTGTTAACGTTTTTCTGTGGTGATGATCAGAAGCGTCAGAGCAGCAGTCGCGTCACTTCTGCTGCAAACACTTGTCCTGTGTTTGATGTTTCATATCGATGAAGAGACGAATGAGGCTCGGAGCTCAGCAGTTTTCCCTCTTCTCCTTATGACTCAAAGACGCCGTCACCGTCACCGCCGCCATTTTTGGGTCCGACCTGGGCGGACGCTGTCTGTGGGATCATTTTGAATATAAAGTGGATTCCCGGAGGAGGCGTGAAAATTTTAGGATGTCGCACTTCTGTTACTCTCCGACTCGCTGCGTCCTCACGTCGAGGGTGAGACGACCGTCATGCGTCTCCTGTCAGTTCAACTTCACTATCTGTCCGGACAAACGAACCTGGAGCCATGTTTGTTGTTTAGAAAGGAACAGGAAGCGACTCTGTTGTTGTCGAAATGAGGATTCTGATTGGCTGCAGAGCGTTTTCCTTCTTCCTACACTGGCCCCTAGAGGCTCGGCGTAGTTATGACGGCGCTCAACAGCGTATTTATGCGGGTTCATGTAAACAGAAACTTTTTTGAAAACGATGCTGTGTGCACAATGTTATTTTGGAAAACGGAGCGACAGAAATATTCGTTTTAAAAATGATCCATGTACATGTAAAATCGATTCTAAGGCCCTGTGCCTTAGAATCGATTTTAAGACTTTACTGATCACTTTTAAAGCTTGTTTAGGTCTTGTACCAAGATACATTTCAGAACTTTTAACTCCATACGAGCCTCCCGCAGCCTTAGATCCTCAGGCAGGTCCCTGTGGCTGTTCCGAAGTCCAGGCTACGGACGAAGGTGATGGAGCCTTTTCAGTCCGGGGCCTCGGCTTTGGAACGACCTGCCTGAGGAGATAAGGCGGCACCATCAGGATCATCTTTTAAATCACTTCTTAAAACCCATTTTTATCAGTTGGCCTTCCTTTAACTGCTTTTAGTTAGATTTTTGTTTGCATCATTAGCCAAGTTTACATGATGTTCTTTAATTCTGAATTAATTGTTTGGAATTTAAAAAGTTCGGAATTCAAATATTCTCCTTGGAGTTTACATGGAAATAATAATTCTGAATTAAGGTTTACACGTTAAAAACACATTAAATCGTCTTTATTTAATTCCGCTCAGCGTCTGGGGGTGGGGAAGGTTCTGATTGGACAGCGACACAATCGTATTTCTGTCTTTGGGAAGAAAACCCACACTTCAGCTGCTCCCGGCTTTTCTGTCATCTCGGTTTGTCGTTTCGCCGCCGACACAAACACGATCCAAACTTTTCCGCGGTTGTTCCGATGATAATGAAGCAGCAGCTGGAGAATTCTGTCCTCACGCTTTACGTCTGTGAGCTGAGGAGGAAAAGGGAAGAGTGTGGGAGAAGGAGGAAGAAGAGGAAGAAGACAAACTGAGTCTGAGGCTGCCACACCTCAGCCCACTCCCACATCCCGCTCACAAATCCAAAGAGACGTGGAGGAAAGTCCCAAGAGACGACTGGAGGAACCGGATGAACCAGCACGAACCACCGGGATTATTTTGAAGAAGAAGAAACGTTTACATGATCGAGGAATAAATGAATTTGGCTTTAAAGTTGGAATAAACCACCAATTTACTCACTTACTTTGGAATTACGTTTCATTCTGAATAATCAGTTTAATTGGAAATGAAGTGTTTACAAGGTCTTTTTAAAGTAGAAGTTATTTTTATTCAGAATGAAATTATTTTTATTCGTCTTTAAAGCTCTCATGTAAACGTGGCACTTGTGGTCTTGTGTAGTAGTTTATTTTCATGGGCAAGTACTCGTCTCTGTTTATTATTCTTGGGGATAGGAGGAAGGTGAAAACACGTTTTATTCACGGACTCAAGCCTTGAACGCAGGACAAAACAGGATTACTCCAACATGCAGCATCAGAAATACTATTTTGACAAAGCTCACGATCAGGACGCTACTTTATAATGCAAATAAAAGCTCATATGTCGGTTTTACAGAATGTTTCACTTTTAGATTTTATATAATGTCGTTCAGAAAGCAAAACGGCCTTTGACTCATTTCTGAAGGATAATTGTGTGTTGTATGTAATCTTGTGCTTGCTTTTCACTGGTTTCTTTTATGTTTAATTCCTTTTTAAACATGTTTTTGGTTATTTCACATTTTCTAGCTGGAAATTTGGAGAACCCAGTGAGGTATTTGGGTGTTATAGCGCCCTCTGCTGTCAGCAATGGGAATGAACAAAGGCAAAGTAAACAGCTGAAGTCCTTATACCCTGTGAATGCGAATAATTATAATAATGATGATTTAAAAAGAGGTAAGGTAAGGTTTATTTTATATAGCGCTTTACACAGACACATGTCCCCAAAGCGCTTTACACAGCATTTTACAGAGCATTCTTCATTCACTCCATACCCGGTGGTGGTAAGCTACTGTTGTAGCCACAGTTGCCCTGGGGCAGACTGACAGAGGCGCGGCTGCCAAGCCAAGCGGCGCCAACGGTCCCTCCGACCACCACCAACACTCACTCACACAACTTTCACACCTACAGTGCATGTTTTGATTTGATGGGGGAAACCGGAGTGCCCGGAGGAAACCCATCCAGACACGGGGAGAACATGCAAACTCCACAAAGAAAGGCCCGGGCGACCCGGGGATCGAACCCGCAACCTTCTTGCTGTGAGGCATGAGTGCTAGCCACTCAGCCACCGTGCCGCCCAAAAGAGGAGGCATTAGGCAAATTTTGAGTTTTTTTTTTACCATGTTTTAAACATCATAAACATGCCTGAAGAGGTTCTAATCTAGAGTCATCTGTGCATGTTTGAGTAATCCAGCGATCTCTCCTGGGTCTGTGCAATGCTCTGACTACAAGCCTACGTCACCCATGCCTCCCACACGACAATTCAGCATAAAAGTCAATGACGTGATGCCTACATTTTTTTGTCTAATTGCAATTTCCTCAGTTTAAAGGGTTCAAATTTCATAATAATTCAACACATTTCTGTAGCACCTCTGACCTCCATGGCACCAAATCTTCTTTTTTTTTCAGAAATCCTGAGTTATTTTGCATGTTTTTTGTCCTTAAAGTGTTAAAATGTCATGTGGTGCGACCGTGCATCATGTGGTCGTCTAATAACAGCAGGAGGTTTAATAACAGACAAAGTCGACTTGGGTGAATGGGATTCTTTAGGCATTTTTTTTCATTTTTCTTCATTTTACATTAAACACAAGCAGGCGACTGTCATATTGGAGCAAAAGAAAATATCAAAATGCACTAAAAATCTAAAGAAACGCAACAGTTTGTTTCTATGCACTTCATACTACTCAGAACTTAGATTAATATCCCAACCATGTTTAAGAAAATAAACAATTTTAAGGTTAGTCTTGTCATTTTTTAAGGTCGTAGCCAATTCATGTACATAAAAAAAACACAAAAAATGCTTAATATAAATGTTAAACACAGATTTATGCACCTGACACTGTAAATATTTGAAAAAGTTTAATAGAAACGTGTATTTTTTTATATTTTAACATTCGCCTTATACGTCATTGACCCATAACTATACAAAAACATGATCTAAAACAATACACTACAGCTTCACAAGGGGGAGTGACACAAAAGTGAAAGTTATGAAACATGTTAACCGGTTGTTTTTGGTGAATATAGCATTTTTAAAACGATAAAAGGCAAAATAATGATGTAAAGATGTTATTTGTTAGTAGTTAATACGTCCTTCAACCACAGAACAAGTCCAATTTAAAAACTTTTATCTGTGACGCAACAATCTGGGCAAAATGCGAAGAGCGAAGTGTTTTTGAGTGCTCATACAAGACAATTTTGGATTAACGAGTTTGTGGAAAAAGCACAAATAAAGCTCCAAGGATGTACTCGACGAGCGGACGGCAATACAATACGCTTAGAGGACATGTCGTTTAAATCGCCATGGCAACCGGCCTAACCGTCCTAACGTCTCGTCTTTCCGAAACCCGCGGATGCAAGATGGAGAGGTTTGGACCCGCTGGCCTTTCCGCATATTTGAGAGTTCGCCGCCATTAGCACTCAAACCAGCCTCTTTATCTTTTCAGCTCCATCCGTCCCCCCGTCCCAATTCAATAAGAGGAGGAAATTACCCAAGATGCTTCCTGGCAGGGAGAGGAGGAGGAGGAGGAGGAGGAGGGGGGGTGCCGGCTGCTGCAAATAAATGTGAAACTGGGTGAGGAGAAGAGGGTGGAGACCAGTGCAGTCGCCACAATCAAATCGTAGCTGCTGAAAAGATGAAAACGTGCGTGTGGCGGGTTTGGGTTTGGGGTCGTGTGGGTCAACGACGTATGAAGATTTTCAACAGGCAAATTTTAAAATATATTTTTAAAAAAAAATTTTCTATTGAACTTCTTCAAATATTTACAGTGTCAGCTGCATAAATCTATGTTTCACGTTTATATTAAGCATTTTTAGTGTTTTTTTATGTACCGTATGTTTCAAACCTAAAGGCCGCCGCACACCACAGGAGAATTTGTCCGATTTTGGCTGCGATTTCTTCTCCCCGAGTTCAGGAGCCGTGACCCGACTTTTTGTCTCCGTGTGCGAGTTTGAAGCCGCTGCTCCTCATGTGTGGAGTCAGTGTCAGATCAGAACCACCGAACATCAACAACACGACGAGAACAGACGATAAAACAGAGTCAGGGGCAGAGGAGCGACGGACACAGAGACGCAACAAACAAACTCAGCATATAGAGAAAATAAAGACTTTATTACATGGGTGGACATCATGCTCCTTGATGTTAGTTCATAGGGGTCAAATAATGGCATCCAGTCCACAAAACGACGCTATTAATCCAGTTCTTTAAAAGTTTCCTCACATGTGTTTGTTTACATCCACACAGCGTCAGTTGCAGCTGCAGATCAGAGATAGAGATTCTACTTCCTGTACTTCCTTTATCTCCTCTTTTATGCTTTAAAAATCCTGTATCTGAAGTACTGCTCCACATTTCACCAATAATAATCACACAGTTGTGACTTGTGTCTAAACTGAAGTGCAGAGTCTGATCTTTGAACACTTCAGAGTCTCAGAGCGAGTGGTTTTACTGTAGACAGGAAACAGCTGAGGCCATCAGAGCCTCACAGCTTTATATCCTGTTTTACGCAGACAGATCCTGCTGCAGACTTTGCGATCGGAGATTTTAAGTCTCATAAGATTCTCCTCATGTCTGTGGTGTTTGCGCTTTTTGTCGCATGTTTAAAAACTGTTTAAGACCGAAAAGTCCTGTAGTGTGTAGCGGCATTAAGGTACACTTAAAATCCTGCATTTTTCTCAAAAATCATCACTGCGCCTTATAATCCTTTATGTAATCGCTTTATGTATGAAAAACTGCCTGGTCATTGATCCATGAATTGGCTACGACCTTAAAAAATGTCATGTGGTGCGACCGAGAATAACCTTAAAACTGTTTTATTTTCTAAAACATGGTTGGGATATTAATCTAAGTTCAGAGTAATATGAAGTGTATAGTTTCTTTTGATTTTTAATGCATATTGATATTTTCTTTTGCTCCAATATGACAGTCGCCTGCTTTTGTTTAATGAACAAACTACTGCCCTGGAAAATGCATCAAATGAAGAAAAATGCCTAAAGAACCCCGCAGTCGCACCACATGACATTTTAACACTTTAAGTACAAAAAACATGCATAAGAACTAATGATTTCTGAAAAAAATGATTTGGTTCCATGGAGGTCAGAGGTTCTACAGAAATGTGCTGAATTAATATGAAATTTGAACCTTTTTAACTGAGGAAATTGCAGTTGGACAGAAGATTTAGGCGCCAAGTAACGAGAAGAAAAAGAATCACAGTTTTTCCCCATATCGATCTATCTTGATTTTCAGTCAATTCGATCTTCTTCCATAGACATAGACACATTTTGTTGATCCACAAGAGAAATACTTAAATATATTATAATAAAGGCAAAAAACTATACAAATGGTAATATTCAGTTCTAAATAAGTGGCAAAAATAGTAAGAAAACATAGAGAGTGGTGGATTTCAGCATTGATTTCGTGTTGACAGGGCTAATATTTCAGGAGATCTTCACATTAAAAGTTTGAGTTTGGAGAATATATTAAGCCTAAAAGCTCGTGCGCGTTACCGTCATCGACAGAAACACGTGGAGATGTCCGTAAATGGTGAGGAAAGAGTCGTTTACTTTCCGTAACATGGATCATAATGATGAGGAGCCCCAGAGAGAAGGTGAGGAGATCGGGGAGGGAGGGTGAGCGAGGCAGAGGCTCACAGAGGCTTACAGAGACACTGGAATTTAGCCAAACTGCGCAGATTTATGACAAAACTTGTGAAACTCAAGGACAAGACAGAAAGAGACTGTGGCCCTGATTTAAACAGGAGAGTGGTGGCTCCTCCGCAGCTCTTTGCACTGCCACATCCGCTCACCTTATCGAGATCAATTCAAATTTGTATTGTTCTGATGACATATTTTTGGGATCTGATCTGATATCAATACTTGGCCTTGGGGAACTCGCCAATACCAATACCAGTCCATACTAGACCATAGTGTGAAGAAGGACACTTAAGGCCGTTTTATAGTTTTACGGCTCACACTGACGTCGTCGTCTTGTCGCCGTCGCTTTTGATTTGTGAATCTGCGTCGAAGTATACTATGTGCCGCGAAGTAATTCCCCGCCACAGCGCTAGGAGGCTAGGATTTTAAAAGGGTATTTGGGTTTACAAAATGAATGAAACGGGAAAGCGGAGTAACGGAAATGTATGTAGAGCGTTGGTAGAGAGGACCGATGATCGCCCTTATAGCAGACGATTGGACGTACGACCATAAATTGGGCTTTAGGCGACTTAATTTTGTAACATACAAGAGCAAAAAATAAATCGTCTAAAAGTTTCTGTTGTTGAAGAAATGCAGTATAAAGAATAAATGAGATTTTGGGGACTAAAATATTGGTTGATTCAATGCATAATTACGAAATTTTGGTGGTGCTCGTTGGTTGATGCGGACGCTTTGTGGAGGGGGTTTAAGGCGTAGACGATTTGACGCACAACCATAAATTCGGCTTTAGGCGATTCAATTTTGTAACATACAAGAGCAAACAATAAATCTTCTACAAGGCTGTTTTTAAATAAATGCAAGAATCAATGAGATGTTGAGGACTTTAATGATCTTGACAATAAGTAGAGCTGATTTAAGCACTTTGACTTTCTACCACAGCGCGGATAAAAACAACAGTGAGGTCTGTGAAAAGACGCTCATCCTCGGAGCACACGGATCATTCTGCAGAAAAAACAAAGTCTGAGTTGGCGTTGTTGCCGCTGTTGTCGGGATTCACGCTCCCAGTTCTTCTTTTTGACCAAGTTGAGCATCCACACTAAAAAGGCTAAATGAAGGCATCACCGAGGAAACACGAATGTCTTTCTGTCATTATCAGCGTGTTTAACAGACTACAGATCCACCACATCTGTATTTAACGTGCTCTGGGCGTTAGCGGTAGCATTAGCCACCTCACTCAAGAAAATACATTGTGGTGATCGTGATTTGGTCCGAGTACTCGCTGATACGATACCTGAAAATGTGCGGTATTGGAGCTTTTGCTATCGGGACGACCCTAATCGAAATCGAATGATCTTTTGATTTTTGTCACAGGTTACCTGAGCGAAGATCTAGAAACAGGTAGTGTTTGTCCAACGACCCAAAAGTTTGTGTGAATCCTGCTCCTTCCAACACCTGCTGTCATTGTGTCTTTGGACAAAACACCAAGACACTTCATCGACCTTGCCTGTACGGTCTCCCTGATTTCTGATTGTACTAAGTGACAAATAGATAAAACAATGTGCGTGGAGTTTGCATCTTCTTCCTGTGTCTGGGTGGACTTCCTCTGAGCACTCTGGTTTCCCACATCAAACCAAAACATGCAAAATCATCATCACAATCAAATCCTCCATCTAAGTTAGTCCTGACTAAGACTAGCTCAAGATCTGGAGATGGGTCCCCAGGTGTGGCAGTGTGGCCCCGGGAGCACTGAAGGATGGGGTCAAATGCAGATAAGAAATGTTCCTATCTACACATTAGGCTCTATTCACGTATGGAAACGTGCGATGACAACTTCCGTCCGGCTCTGTTTGCTTTAGTAAGTCTGAGAAATCTAGGAAAAATGAGAAAATGTCCCAGTTTTCTTCATCTCCATGTCAGTGTGGCGTTCCCTTATGTTCGGCTCATCGACAATTCCAACCATACCTCAGTTTTTAGTCCTGGTTTAGACCTGGTTTAGACCTGGTCCAATCCTGACAATCGGCTCGGCGGCGTACGCAGACGCTCCACACTGGATATCAGGACCAGGAGTTTGGTTCAGGAAACGAGAATCGGCCGTTATCCTTTTTTTTCCCCCCATCATTCATTTAAACACAAAATCGAAAACTGAAAAAACAAATCATTACCCGTTTTTTCATTTTGGTTTTGAAGACAAATAATGAAGAAACAATGTTATTTTTTTTAGTTTTCTTATTTTTGGTTTTATACTGAAAAACGAACAAACGAATGGCACACGGATTAAAAAGTCGACTGTCAGACCATTTCGGCCTCTTCTTCCTTCTATTTTCCGCGAGTCTTTCAACAATTCCCGCCCAATATCTCCTCTCGTTCTGGTCCGGGGCATCTGATTTCACAGCGCTTTATCAAACCTCCAACAAACAAACACGCCAAGACCTCTCGAAAACCCCGAACCGTTTTTTATATTCTAAAAGACTCCCAACTTCCAATCTCTCCCCCGGGGTCCGCGGCGAGCCTTTAAACAAGCGCATTATTTCCTGTGATTAGGCGGAGGAGGAGCGGGGGGGGCGAAAAGTGGAAAATCAAAATGAGAAAACGGAGAGGTGACGTTCGGCGACGGGAGGAGCACGGCCGGGATGGAGAGATTAAAAAAAGACAGAAGAAGAGGAGGAAGAGGGGGGGGGGTTAGTAAGAATTTAAATGGCGCGTTGGTTCATTATGTCTTTACGGCAGGTTCCCATTATTCCGTCCGCTCCGGAGGGAAGACGTTTCATTATTTTGGGAGGAGGGGCAGAGGGGGAGAGGTGAGAAGACGAGATAGGTTGGGGGGTTGGGGGGTTGGGGGTTCTAATTACAAAAAAAAAAAAAAAAAGAATGAAGAGAGGACAGCGCGAGAATGATAATTTGGGAAAGGACAATGTGGGTTTTGTTCTGATGAGGTGAAGTGTGTTTGAGATGAAAACGCGAAGCAATTTTGGAAAAGAGTCAAAAACTATGGATTATAGTAAATATGAGGACTAAAGCAGGACTAAACTGGAACTAAACCAGGACTGGACCAGGACTGGACTAAGACTGAAGCAGGACTGAATTGGAATTGAACCGGGGATAAACCAAGAGTGAACTGGGACTGAACCATGGTTGAACCGGGAATGAACCAGGACTAAACCGGGACTGAAAAGGGACTAAACCAAGACTAAACCTGGACTGAACCAGGACTGAACCAGCCCTGAACTGGGTCTGAACCAGGACTGAACCAAGACTGAACCGGGACTGGATCAGGGCTGAGCTGGGACTGAACCAAACCTGAACCGGGAATGGACCAGGGCTGAAGCAGGACTCTACCAGGTACTGAACCAGGGACTGAACCAGGCCTTATCTGGGACTAAACCAAGTCAGAACCAGGACTGAACCAGGACTGAGCTGGGACTGAACCTGGACTAAACCAGGACTGAATCAGGGATAAACCAAGTCAGAACCAGGACTGAACCGGGACTGAACCAGGAATAAATCAAGACTGAACTGGGACTAAATGAAGACTGAACCGGGACTGAACCAGAACTAAACCAGGACTAAACCAAGACTGAACCAGAACTAAACCAGGACTAAACCAAGACTGAACCAGGACTAAACCAAGACTAAATCAGGACTAAACCAAGACTGAACCAGGACTGAACTGAGACTGAACCGGGACTGAACCCAGACTGAACCAGGCTTGAAACGGGACTAAACCAGGACTATACCAGGACTGAACTTGGACTGAATCAAGACTGAACCGGGACTGAACCAGGACTAAACCAGGCCTGACCCAGGACTGAGCTGGGACTGAACCTGGACTAAACCAGGACTGAATCAGGGATAAACCAAGTCAGAACCAGGACTGAACCGGGACTGAACCAGGAATAAATCAAGACTGAACTGGGACTAAATGAAGACTGAACCGGGACTGAACCAGAACTAAACCAGGACTAAACCAGGACTAAACCAGGACTAAACCAAGACTGAACCAGGACTAAACCAGGACTAAATCAAGACTGAACCAGGACTAAACCAGGACTAAACCAAGACTAAACCGGGACTAAACCAAGACTGAACCAGGACTGAACTGAGATTGAACCGGGACTGAACCAGGACTGAACTGAGATTGAACCGGGACTGAACCAGGACTGAACCAGGGCTTAAACTAACAACAAAAAGTATAAAACTCCACGATTACTGTAATCTCAATCTAATCAAAACTGCATTTTGAATCTGCAGAATTGTCAAATCACAAAAGCTGCAATTTCTGAACTTCTATAATTTCCTCGTTCTTCATCACAGCTCCGAATGCTGCACTTTCTTCTGTCCAAACATGTTATTCCGACCAATGAAGATAAGTAAGCGACGCCATGGAAACGAATCCCACAGAGAAATGCCCATGGTGTGGCATAAGTGGTCCACATAGATTTAAATATACAGTAAGTGTCCTTTTATAACTCCAATCAGGCAGGAGGTGGGTCCAGACGTGTAGTTAACTGCCCGGGAGGAAGCAAACTGTTAGAGCCTGTGCGTCGCTAGTTTGTGTTCTACAACTTAAAAGTGCACTAGTTAGAGTTGTCAAAAAATCAATACTAAAACTGGTCTCGAAACTAGATACGGTATCGATACAAAAGAGTCCCATTCACAGCACAGAAATGAACCTTTCCTGATGCTTTAGAATGATCTGGGGCTGAATCAGAACAAGTATAAGAGCACATAGACTAAGGGAGTAACAATAACCAAAATATGGTGATGTCGTATCGTCAAAGGTCTCACAATAACATCCTGGAGCATCACAATATATCGAATCCCAAGTCTCTTTGCTTAAATGAACAGTTCTGATGCAGAAATAGCTAAAAAAAACCAGAGGAAACTACATAGACCATGATCCTTTGCTCCGTTTCAGTGCAGACGACATGACATTCTTTGGATTAAGTCTTTTGAAGCATTTTTAGAGGAAAAAGGAGCAGATTCACAGTCAAAACATTGCAATAGATGTCGTACGGTGAGATGTTTATGGTGAAAATATCGTACAGAGAGATTTGGATTTCGTTCCATCCCTAATGACAATAAATGTTGCACCAAATGACTGGTCAAAGCGTTTTATAATGTCAGTCTTGTTATTATGTAGAATATCGTAATATCGTGAGCTTTCCCACGATATCGCCATGAGGTTCATAGGTTCATGACGATATCATACCGTGAGACTTGGATCATTACACCTCCGGTATGCGCCCATGGACCGCTGAGGGATTACACAGATAAAAGACCACATGGGAATAGAAAGGAATTGACACCTGCCTCTTACTGTCTTGTTTGCAACTTATTCAGACTTGATTATTACTATTTATTAGAGGTGTAACGATATCCAAGTCTCACGATACGATATCATCACGGTATGACCCTCACGGTGCGATCATAGTCCGTACATATGAGTGGGCTAAGTGAGCGTGACGTCGCCCATAGCCTTTAGCGTCGCTCAAATGAGGCTCCCGATGCCACGGTTACAGGAGCGAATCTGGAGCCAGTCTCTGTGTTATGAACAGGGTTTTTTGACAGACAAAAAATTAGGATCATGTGTCGCGGGTTCATACGAACATTTTAAGGCCAGAATGACGAGGCCACAGCAGCAGGTCCAGAGAGAGAGAAGATCCCGGTGTGAGTCAATGGGAAAAAGGGAGAGAAGGAGCCGGGAGAGCCTCCTGGAGCACTTCCTGTTTGGCACGCGGCGGCTAACGGGTTAGCTTAGTCCACCCATATATACGGTCTATGGGTACGATATTTATTGCAATATCGTGGGAACGCTCTCCATATGGGGAGCCTCACGATATTACGATATTCTATATAATAACAAGACTGACATTAGGGATGTAGCGATATCCAAATCTCTCTGTACGATACACTGTGCGATTTTTGGCCCTTTTTGAGCCGATTTTTCGCTCGTGCGACTGTTTTGGGGACCGGGCCGAGCTTAATCATGTGTCGTGTTTCGTGTAGTAAACATGGGGTAACGAGAACCGATGGATACCGCACGACCAGCTCCAGATCGGCAATCGTAGGTCGCAAGAATATGAAGCCGCTTTGAAATCCACTCGCCTCTCGTGAGTCTGAGAACCTGAATCGTGAGCTGTGAACTTCTAAACCCTGTGATTTGGTCGTACACTTTGAGCTGGGGTTGGGTGAAACCATCTAAAATATCGCACCTCCTCCTCACTCGTCCCTTTAGTCCTCCAGGTTCTCCCCAGTTTGCTTTATTTGTGGTCGTGGCTGAGTTTAGGCGTTTAGTCCCACTTTAAAGCCCAGCGGTTCTTCTGGAGAATCTGTATTGTAAAACGAGCCTCTTTGGCGCTTTCTCTTGGACACTGCCTGAATAATATTGAGCCAGTTCTCCATCTGATTATGTCTTAAATGTAATCACGGACTCCGCACTTATCGTCTGAATTTCCCCGTCACTAAACTCTCAGACGCTCTTATGGCCTTTGTTCTCCGCTCTGCTCAAGAAACAATGGACCACGTGAAGAGCGGCTGTTACTGACATGAAAGCGAGAGTGTTTTTGTGCATTTTATGGCTTTTTTATCCACTTTTTAGAGACGTTAGCCTTGAAATGAATCTAAATTACAACAATAAATGAAAAAAACTGCAATTTTTGTTTCGATCAACACCAAGTAATGCTACGGCAAGGGTCGCGATATCGATCTACTTGAGACTTTGCAGCTGATATCGTCAACGTTTCCCTGGGGGTGTGATGCTAACTGAAGGCACTGCTCAATCTGAAGCTCTGTGGCTCCAGTTTGACTAATTCTGATCTTTGTTTTAACGCAATCGGACCATAAAGAACGGACTTAACTGGAACTACACCAGGTTTTCCAGTCAGCCACTCTGATCACAGGCTTCTGAAAATGTGTTTCAGTCCATTTTGTGTTTTTTTGTGTGTGTGTGTGTTTTGTTTTTTTAATTTTTGGTAGGGTGACCAGACGTCCCTATTAACCCAGGACAGTCCCAGTTTTGAGCCCTGTGTCCCCCTGTCCCTGCAGATTTATACAAAACCACTGATTTGTCCCAGTTTTATGCAAGAAATATCCTAGGTGTCCCTATTTTTGACCAATTTGATCCCTGCCAACAGTAAAGAGAGGCATAAACTGTCATGTGTTTGGGTAAAATACAGAAAAGCTGCTTAAAAACGTCCAAAACACACAGAAAATATGACTATACTGGTTCGCATGTTCGTTATGAATGGGCTCTGCGTAAGTTTTCCTTAATTACGCATTTGTTTCACAATTTTCTTATTACCAATCACCAAAAAAAGCAGGGATGTCCCAATTTTTTATTTTTATTTTTTTTTTTGAATTTCTGGTCACCGTAGTTTTTGGACCATCTTAAATCTTTTTCGTCTACGTTTGCTGAGGTGTGCAATGTGTAACTATGATAACTACTAAAGGCGAGTCAGAGTTGAGTCACTGTTTTTAGGACTTGAGACTCGACTTGATAAAATGGACTTGGGACTTGACTCGGACTTGAAGGTCTGTGACTTGAGAAGATTTGACGCTTTTCCTAAAAAAAAAAAAAAGGTTCTAGAAAATCCTTCTTTTCTCTCTTTTCAGTTGAAATTGAAACTGGAACTGGACCACGTTGCTCCCACTTCTCTGTTTGTTACTTTGGACGTAACTGAGGTTCTGTGAGATGGTATCATTAAACGTCTTAAGGCCGTTTTATCGTTCTGCGTCGACGCACACGGCCGCCATTGCTCTGTCGCCGTCGTTTTTGATTTGCGGATCTGCCGCCGAGGTCTATGCGCCGCAAAGTAATTCACCAACACAACTCTAGGGGGTTAAAAATGCCGTTCGTGTATACAAAATGAAGCAGGATAGCGGAGTAATAAAAATGTATGTAGAGCCGATGTCGAGATGACCAATCACAGCCCTTATTTTCTGTCACTTTCCCTTGCTCTCTGTGTCGGTTCGACGTGTAGTTACAAAATTTTGCAGGTGCCTGTTGGTTGGTGCAGACGCTCCGTGGACGGGGTTCAAGGTGACGTAGACTCTCTGCGTTGCGATTTGACGATTTGACAAACGGCCATAAATTGAGCTTTACGGTAATGTACAGTGCAATACAGTGAACATAAGGCTTCCATTTCATGACAAAATAACTGTTAAGCACTTTTCAATCTTAATTATTTTTATTCTGACCTTTAAAAAGGAAAAAATAAGAATTTCAACACTTATATAAATACTCATGTAAATATATCATGACTTTTTAAGTACAGTTTTGTTTAAAATTAATATTTACAGTTACAAAAATCTAGTACTTTGGTTTAAAAACTTGAAATGACTCGAAGCGCAAAGCAGACGACTTGGAATTTTGGGCCGGTGACTCCTGTATTTGACCTGGGACTCGACTCGGACTCGAGGTCAAAGACTTGAGGCTTGAAAAACAAAGACTTGGTCCCACCTCTGGTCACTACGAAACATCTTACCGAAGACACACACGCAGAGCACCCCCAGGTAAAAAATAATAAAGTAATAATAAAGACATTTTTATTTATTTTAATAAGAAAATAAAATTAAATAAAATAGAAAATTATGATCAAACAATATGAGGCTGAATTTTTTTTTTCTCATATCACCCTTTAAAACAAAATATTCTAACTATTCATTATTTTGCATAACTGTGGCCACTTGCAGCAGAGAAGATAAGATAACTCTTACCTGGCACTCCTCATGTCAACAAGGGTCAAAAACTAAAAAAACTCTAAATTTCACAATAGTGTAACAGTTACTATAGTAAGAATTTAAAAAAATGACCAGAAAAACTGACAAGAACTTTATTTTGTTAAATCGGTGTTTAATCTGTCAGAAAAACGCCTTCCTTGTGCGTAAATGGTTTAGTTTTCTGTAAGTGTAGGGTTTGTATTTGAGAAGTCGGCGTTACTTCTTATATTTTCAGACTTTTCTTCTCAACTTTTCCCCTCAAACTCAAACTGAACTGATGTAACGCGTGTCGTCGAAGGCGCAGTCCCCTCCACGGCCTACAGGGGGCGGGTTTGTCATAAGAATCTCTGAGGGCCCCTGCTCCTCTCTCTGAGTAATAAATCTAAACTGACTATTTACTCCAGAACAGTGTGAAAGCAAATGAAATCACAGAGAACAAGGAACTTATTATCGAGGTGATTTTTATATTAGCAATTTAAAAAAGGTAACAGGAGCGGCATAGGGAAATTATAACGAGCTGCTGTGTGAAAAATGCTCTGAAAGGTAAAATAAGGTATCATTTTCTTCTGTTTTTCCTTTTAATAATTGGTCCTGTGCGTTTAAGCGATCCTCGTGAGTCACTAGGGTGAATCATCATGTTTTAATAATGTTTTTTCAGGTTTGTTTTCGACTTGAACGCAAAAAAGGACCTTTGCGCTTTGACTTTTTTCTGTGTGTATTCGTGTATTTTATTTTTAAACAGAAAAAAGTGAAGTAATACCTGAAAATTATCTTGTTTTATCACGATTTTTTTCCGTAATATCATCCAACTCTGCAGGTGCCCTACGTAGAACAGCTTTTTGGTGAAGATTTGCTTGCGTCCGTAGATATTTTGACTCATTCTTCAATACCGCTGGGGCAAGTGGTCACCTAATCTGACCTTAAATAAAAAAGTTTAATGTAGGGTGACCAGGTTTTCAGAATAAAAACCTGGAAAATCCCTGTTTTTTTGGCAAAAAACTGTTATAACTGACCATTCATGACTAATACACAGCAAAAAAAAAGATTTTCTACCATCGTTAAACTGACTTGAATTAAGCAGATTCATCTCAAAAGATCAATTTTAAGATTTTTTTTACTTAATAAGATGAGATTTTTTTTACTTGTTTCAAGATATTCCATCCTGATTTATCTTATCTCGATATTACAACTTATTCTAAGCACTTTTTATATTAACTCAGTCCAGGTTAAGCCTCTTTAACTTCCTTCTCAAACCAATAAGGTGAAAAATCTTGCCATAAATACTTTCATATTTCATCTTGTTTTAAGAAAATTTGGTAAGTGAAAATTTCTTACTGCACTGGCAGAAAATTTCACTTAAAATAGGGCATTTTTACCTCAAAATTTGGATTTTTTTCTTATTTTTGATAGGCCTTTTTGCTGTGTATGTGTCAGTATAGTCACATTTTCGTTGTGTTTTGGTCGTTTTTAAGCAGCTTTTTTGTATTTTACCGAAACAAACGACACTTTCTGCCTTGTTTTACTGTCGGCAGGGATCAAACTGGTCAAAAATAAGGACACCTGGGACATTTCTTGTGTAAAACTGGGACAAATCACTGGTTTTGGACACAGGGCTCCAAACTGGGACTGTCCCGTGGCAATAGGGACGTCTGATCACTCAAGTTTAAAGCCCTACTGCGGAAAATTCCAGGGCAAAGCTATAACAACATCTTCACGGAGACGACAGGACCCTCCGCTTTGAACCATCCCCATCCCCATCGACCGCGCTCGGGCTGGACGCGGCCTCTGGTGCATGGCCCCCCTACCCCCTACCCCGCTTCCCCACCCCCTCTGCGCCTGACGTCACCGCGTAGCCCCGCCCCCCCTCGCCTCCCCGGTCGCCACAGATCCGTCTTGGAGCGAGGGGTCGGTCCCGCTGCTGCTGCTGCTGCTGTGGTGGTGCTGCTGCTGCTGTGGCGCTGCGCTCGTCACTCCCACCATCCCCATTCACTCGGATCTATACGCGAGCGATTCAGAAGAACGCGAAAAGCGACGTTAAAGTGACCGCCCCGAGCCCGCACGCGTCCAGACGAGTGACGGACAACCCCGCACGGCTCCCGGACAACGCTATTCACGCTCGCATTCTCCCAGAAGTAAAGGTAAGGTTGCGGATTCCGCGCGTGCGACTCGGGAATGACTTTATTTCGCATCTCGGAGTGATTTGAATGCGGTTTTGACGCATGTGCACGATTGCCCGTCACGTACGCGGTTGTTTTGTTGTCCTGGCAGTGTCCGAGGAGCTCTTTAGCAGCAAATTGACAAGCGCATTGATCAATTAGTGACGAACTGGAACGCGTGAAGGGATGCTGGCGTGGCAGGAGGCACTTTGGGACGGTGACGGTCGCTGCGTAAAAGCTGCGCCCCCCCGAAGACTGGCATTGTTGTCAGGTTTCCCCCCCGTGCCTGTCACTGTTTGTGTCGGGTCCGGCGGAGGTCAGCGGCGCACGCACACGCACACGTACGGGCAGAGGAGAGGAGAGGAGGGGAGAGGAGAAGGGGGCTTTACAGGGGGCTTAGGCTGCGCCGAGCCGAGCCGCCTTTCCCCGCGATCCCTTTTCCTCTCCCCGCTCCGCTGCGTCAACTCCCCGGACTTGTCGCCGGTGATGATGTTACGCGGAGTGCACTAGGCCACCTCCAGCGTCACCCCCTCTCCCTCCTCCTTCCCTCTCTCCTCCTGACAGACGCACATTGTTCCTGTGAATGCGTGCGCGCGATTGTGTGTGTGTGTGTGTGTGTGTGTGTGTTGGGGTGGGTAGGTGGGCGTCTATGCGGAATGACCAAGCAGTACCCAGCGCGCTCTCTGCACACGGCCGGGGAACAATATCGGTGACGCGTGCCAAGCATCGAAACACTGGATCCGAGTCTTCTGTCGGGCCGTGTGTGCGTGTGTGTGTGTGTGTGTGTGTGTGCGTGTGTGTGTGTGTGCGCGCGGGGAGGAGGGGCAGTGGCGCACGAGGAGCTGGGATGGGCTCAGGCAGTGGACACGAGTGGATCAGGAACTGTTTGTGTTCAGACGTGGCCCCGAACAGCATCGCGTTTGAATGGCTGTCAAAACTTTTATGCTATGAGGCGCCTCCGTTGGATCTTTGTGGTTGGTGATGTTTGCAGAAGTTTGTTAAGTTGATACCGAAGAATAAAGTGGTAAAACTAGAGGGTCCAGATGTTCCTTTTTACCCGGGACAGTCCCAGTTTTGAGCCCCGTGTCTCCTGTCCCAGCGGATTTATCCCAAACCACTGATTTGTCCCAGTTTTATACAAGAAACGTCCCTTGTGTCCTTATTTTTGACCAATTTAACACCAGCCAGCAGTAAAAAGAGACATACATTGTCACTTGTTGTGGTAAAATACAGAAAAGCTGCTTAAAAATGACAATAACACAAAGAAAATGTGACTATATTGACTCATATGCTAGTTGTGAGCAATTTTATTATTAAAAAGCAGTGATTTTTCACAGTTTTATACAAGAAATGTCGCAAATTGTTTTATTTTTGACCAATTTGACACCAGCCGACAGTAAAAAGGGGCATAAATTGTCACTTGTTTTGGTAAAATACAGAAAAGCTGCTTAAAACTGACCAAAACATAAAGAAAATGTGACAAAACTGACACACATGTTGTGAATAGTTCATGAATGGGTCGAGCGCATAACAGTTTTTTTTTAAATTATGCACTTGTTTTACAATTTTATTATTAAAAAGCAGTGATTTTCCCCAGTTTTGTACAAGAAATGTCCCAAGTGTCCCTATTTTTGACCAATTTGATCCCTGTCAACACTAAAAAGAGGCATAAATTGTCACTTATTAAATAAAATACAGAAAAGCTGCTTGAAAATGACCAAAACACAAAGAAAATGTGACTATACTGACTCACATTACGTGAATAGTTCCTGAATGGGCCGAGCACATAACAGCTTTTCTTGATTACGTACACACTCATTTGGAAATTTTATTATGAAAAAGCAGTGATTTTTCCCAGTTTTATACATTAAACGTCCCAAGTGTCACTATTTTGGACCAATCTGATTCCTACAAACAGTAAACAAAGACATAAATTGTCACTTGTTGTGGTAAAATACAGAAAAGCTGCTTAAAAATGATGAAAACACAATGAAAATGTGACTATACTGACTGTATACTGTTAGTTGTGAATAAGTCATCAATGAGCATAACAACTTTTCTTAATCACGCACTCATTTCACAATTTTATTCTTGTATATATATTTGTTTTGATACAGAAAAGCTGCTTAAAAATGACCAAAACACAAAGGAAATGTGACAAAACTGACTCACATGTGGTGAATAGTTGATGAATGGGCCGAGTGCATCAGTTTTTCTTAATCACGCTCTCGCAATTCACGATTTTCCGATTAAAAAGCAGTGATTTGTCCCTGTTTTGTACAAGAAACGTCCCGAGTCGTTTTATTTTTGACCAATTTGACACCAGCCGACAGTAAAAAGGGGCATAAATTGTCACTTGTTTTGGTGAAATACGGAAAAGCTGCTTAAAACTGACCAAAACACAAAGGAAATGTGACAAAACTGACTCGCGTGCAGTGAATAAGTCATGAATCATCTTAATTACGCACTTGTTTGGCAATTTTATTATTAAAAAGCAGTGATTTGTCCCAGTTTTATTCAAGAAATGTTCTTTTCTCCTACATTGCCTCATATTAAAGTGGAGTGTGTGATGGTGGGGGTCTCAGGGGCCCGTGGTGCAGATTTGGAGCCTCCCGTCCGTCCGTCTGTCCCGGGGCGGCCGTGGCTTCAGCCGTCGGTGCTTTTGTAGGTTGTGGTGAATGAATAAAGCCGTAAAGAGCTTTGGGTCTTAAAAGGCGCCGTATAAATCTAATCATTAATTCATGTCTTCAGGAAGATCAAGTCCTTAAAGTGAGAAACGCGTGTGGTCCAACAACCTGAGCCTGGAACTAAACCAGGACTAAACCAGGGCCGATGCAAGACCTAAACCAAGACCACACCAGAACTAAACGAGGACCAAACCGTGACGAAACCAGGACTAAACCAGGACTAAACCAAACCTAAAGAGCATTACTGACGCAATTACTGACACAGCTCTGACAGGTCTAAGGCTGCGTTCACACGGTTTTAGTTTAGTCCTGACCTGAACCCAGTTTAGTCCTGACCTAGACTTGATTTGGTGCTGCCGTCGTCCTGGTTTAGTCCTGGTTTAGTCCTGGTGTGTAGACTTGGTTTGGTCCTGCTGTAGACTTGGTTTGGTCCTGGTCTAGTCCTGGTGTAGACTTGGTTTGGTCCTGGTCTAGTCCTGGTGTAGACTTGGTTTGGTCCTGGTCTAGTCCTGGTGTATAGACTTGGTTTGGTCCTGCTGTAGTCTTGGTTTAGTTCTGGTCTAGCCCTGACATAGACTTGGTTTGGTCCTGCCGTCGTCCTGGTTTAGTCCTGGTTTAGTCCTGGTTTAGTCCTGGTGTATAGACTTGGTTTGGTCCTGCTGTAGTCTTGGTTTAGTTCGGGTCTAGCCCTGACATAGACTTGGTTTGGTCCTGCTGTAGTCTTGGTTTGGACCTGGTCTAGTCCTGGTTTAGTCCTGGTGTAGACTAGACTTGGTTTGGTCCTGCTGTAGACTTGGTTTGGTCCTGGTCTAGTCCTGGTGTAGACTTGGTTTGGTCCTGGTCTAGTCCTGGTGTAGACTTGGTTTGGTCCCGCTTTAGTCCTTGTTAAGTCCTGGGTTGGTCCTGCTGTAGTCCTGGTTTAGTCCTGGTGTAAACTAGACTTGGTTTGGTCCTGCTTTAGTCCTGGTTTAGACTTGATTTGATCCTACTGTAGTCCTAGTCCTGCTGTAGTCCTGGTTTAGTCCTGGTATAGACTTGGTTTGGTCCTGCTGTAGTTCTGGTTTAGTTCTGATCTAGTCCTAACGCAGACTTGGTTTGGTCCTGCTGTAGTCTGGTTTTAGTCTTGGTCTAGTTCTGGTGTAGACTTGATTTGGTCCTGCTTTAATCCTGGTTTCGTCCTGCTTTAATCCTGGTCTAGTCCTGCTTTAATCCTGGTTTAGTCCTGCTTTAATCCTGGTTTAGTCCTGCTTTAATCCTGGTTTAGTCCTACTTTAATCCTGGTTTAGTCCTGCTTTAATCCTGGTTTAGTCTTGTTTTAATCCTGGTTTAGTCCTGCTTTAATCCTGGTTTAGTCCTGCTTTAATCCTGGTTTAGTCTTGTTTTAATCCTGGTTTAGTCCTGCTTTAATCCTGGTTTAGTCCTGCTTTAATCCTGGTTTATTCCTGCTTTAATCCCGGTTTAGTCCTGCTTTAATCCTGGTTTCGTCCTTCTTTAATCCTGGTTTAGTCCTGGTTTAATCCTGGTTTATTCCTGCTTTAATCCTGGTTTAGTCCTGCTTTAATCCTGGTTTCGTCCTGCTTTAATCCTGGTTTAGTCCTGGTTTAATCCTGGTTTATTCCTGCTTTAATCCTGGTTTAGTCCTGCTTTAATCCTGGTTTAGTCCTGCTTTAATCCTGGTTTAGTCCTGCTTTAATCCTGGTTTAGTCCTGCTTTAATCCTGGTTTAGTCCTGCTTTAATCCTGGTTTAGTCCTGCTTTAATCCTGGTTTAGTCCTGCTTTAATCCTGGTCTAGTCCTGCTTTAATCCTGGTCTAGTCCTGCTTTAATTCTGGTTTAGTCCTGCTTTAATCCTGGTTTAGTCCTGCTTTAATCCTGGTTTAGTCCTGCTTTAATCCTGGTTTAGTCCTGCTTTAATCCTGGTTTAGTCCTGCTTTAATCCTGGTCTAGTCCTGCTTTAATTCTGGTTTAGTCCTGCTTTAATCCTGGTTTAGTCCTACTTTAATCCTGGTTTACTTCTGGTCTAGTTCAGGTTTCCAGCCCTTTAAAGAAGGATTAAACCAGTAAAAACCACCGTGATGGTTCTAAATCGAGATAATTCCGAAAATAAACTGAACAAAACCTTTGTACCGGCGAAAACCAGAGAAAACCAGTTGTTTGTTTAGGAACCGTCTGCTTTAAGATCATCTAAACTCTATAAAAACTCTCAGCCCAAAGTTCTTCCACCACAACACCACAGCTCTTCGTGTGTCGCGGACTCTCGTATCGCACAGACGCGGCTTTGTTGAGCAAAATTAAAACGATATGGAGGGAAAAATGGGAAAAGTATGTGGAAAACCCCTGAGAGTGACTGAGGCGCAGTGGAGCCGGCGTCACGAGGCACCGAAGGACCCGGTCTGCACCAGGACTGACAGTGTGAAGGTCCCGACGTCACCGTTTCCCTCTGGTCTTATGTTCTAAAGCGGAAAACGTGTAGAATTTGGATTATAAAGGACCTTTTCTTTCAGCACACTGCCTATCAAAAAATAAGAAAAAATCCCAATTTTGAGGTAAAAATGCCCCATTTTAAGTGAAATTTTCTGCCAGTGCAGTAAGAAATTTTCACTTATCAAGTTTTCTTAAAACAAGATGAAATACGAATCTTGTTCTAAGCAGAAAACATGAGTTTCAAGTATTTATGGCGAGATTTTTCACCTTATTGGTTTGAGAAGGAAGTTAAAGAGGCTTAACCTGGACTGAGTTCATATAAAAAGTGCTTAGAATAAGTTGTAATATCGAGATAAGTTAAATCAGGATGAAATATCTTGAAACAAGTAAAAAAATCTCATCTTATTAAGTAAAAAAATCTTAAAATTGATCTTTTAAGTTGAATCTGCTTAATTCAAGTCAGTTTAACTCTGCTAGAAAATCCTTTTTTGTAGTGCATATTTGTCGTGCGTTTCTTCAGTCGGGCGTTTTTGTCGCTTGTACCTTGAATATGAGTCAATCAAACTGTATTTACAGAGCACTTTTCATACAAAAATGCAACACAAAGCGCGAATAACGTGTGTTCTTGTATGTTGGCTCGCCTCTCCGTAGATCTATAGCCGTATGGATCCGTAGAATTATTCAGTGTCGCCGTGGGGCCTTAAAAGCCTTAAAAAGCTCTTAAATGAAGTCTTTAAAAAGTCTTAAATTATGTCGTCCAAGTCGTATTTTTTTCACAGCGGTCTTACATTTCATGAGCCTATTTTTTTTGTAAAGACCGTGTGAAAGTTTAGTTCGTCTTGTTGTAAATTTATTTTTGGCCATTTTACAAGCGACGCATACGACGATGAATGAGCTCTGAGTGAGATTTTAGAATAAAAGTTTGTTTTGTTACTTAAAACAGTGAGTAATGGCCATTATTAGAATTGGATCTGGTGTTTTCTTAGTTTTTTTCCCCCACACCTGCCTGTACTGTATATGTTTTTACTCTTTACTGTCGTTATTATTATATTATATTGTGACGTGTGAGCTGCTGTGTCCAAAGAATTTCCCTTGTGGATCAGTAAAGTTTGTCCTAAGTCTGAGATCTGACTTGTGACTATCGCAGTGCCTAAAACCGATAGATCGAGAGCTCTACGATGGTCGATCTCGATGAAAAGCTGTGCGCGTTTTAATCAACAGAATAAATAATCTGAGCCACCGCGTGTTCACAAATGTTCTTCTTCTTAAATCTTAAACATAAAATCTTAAAATGTATAATAATAATAATACATAACACTTGTATAGAGCTTTTCAAGATACTCAGACGCTTTACACCACATGTGTCAAACATGCGGCCCGGGGGCCAGATCCGGCCCTCCAAGACCTTTAATCTGGCCCTCGGCTGATTTTTCTATTAAAATACTTAAAATTTTCAGATTTTTCAGTTAATTTTCTGCACCGTTTAGCACAGCAGCGTCTCCGGCGTTTCTGTACGTGGCGACTCCCACCAGAGCAGCACAAATGAAGACTTTCCTCTTTCCAAACGCTCTTAAAGGACGATCGTTTTGACTGTCGACCGTGACCCTCATCAGCAAAATGTCAAAAAATGAGAAAAGCAGATGCTGAGTTCAGGATTTCCCAAGAAAAATAGTCTAATTCTTATTTGTTGACAGAGGTGAATGGGAAATCTGTGCTCAGTGCGTTTGGAACAAGTGGCGTTGCTCGAGGAATATAATCTTAAACACCACTACGAGACACGGAGAAAAATACAATAACTTGAAGAGAGAACTGAGTTTTCTGATCCGGCCCTTTTGGGATCAAAGTAGGTTGGACACGGCCCCCGGACAAAAATGAGTTTGACACCCCTGTTTTACACGGAGCGACAAAGGCAAAAGAAATAAGTAATAATTAATGAAAAGGCGGCTTTAAGGAGACGGGTTTATGAATTCTGTGCATTTTAGCCATGAAGCTAAAGTCGTTCTTCAAGTTGTTTGTAAATTTGTGAACAGACGGGAAACCTCCAGAGCGACGAGAGCAGCTCCACGTGGAGACTGTGAAGTTCCATTTAATCTAATCCAATCCTCTTTATTTCTGCAGCACATTTCATAAACAAAACAGTTTCCAAAGTGCTGCACAAATACAAATAAAACATATCCAAGAGAAATAAGAATAAAGCTCTGTTTGCCTCCGTTAGTCCTTATAAAAACAATGCAACTAGTCAAATCCAATAAGAGCCAGAAGATACACGAAGTAAGGCAAAATAAAACATTAAAATAAATAAAAGACACAGAGGAAAACACGACTCAGGAGGTTTTAAAAGCCCGAGGGTAAAAGTGGGTCTTGAGACGAGACTTAAAACACTCCACTGTGGAGTGTGGAAAACATCTTTTGCCCAGAAGGTTTTTTTTCCCCGTGAATCTGTGTAATTCTTTCTCTGCAAATATAAAGACAAATAACTAAACTGTCCACCTTCGAAAACAAAACTAAAGCCCTATTCGCACGGGGTAACTACAACCTGGGGACGTCCGGTAAGCGAAGTCCGTAAATGACTCTATTTTACTGAATTTACGACCGGATTTGTCGTAACATCACATCCGTTTCTATCTCTTTCGCGCTGCTAAGTAAGTAAATTTATAAAGTATGCTAAAAAATACAAAAAAAATGTTCCTTACCACATGCTGCTACACGCTACTGTGAGAATTCTCTCTCCTCTTGGATCTTTTGCCCTTTTTGTGGATCGGTTTCCATGTAGAGGCTCTGAGGCTGTGCTATAATTTGCCCCTAAAAAGCTCAAAACTGCTCATCAAAATTTCTACCGCAGCCTCCATGACTCAAGCCGGAAAGAGACATAAAAGGCGAGCAAAGAGATGCAAAGTTATAGTAATAAAAAAAAACGAATACAGAAGAATCCGTGTATCATTCATTCATTTGTTTTTCAATATGGAACCAAAAATAAGAAAAAAAACTCTTTTCTTTATTATTTGTCTCTAAAACCAAAATGAAAAAACAGATCACGATTTGTTTTTTCATTTTTGATTCATATATTTGGTCTATGCACTGTCATTGTGAAAAATGTAATATATAAGTCGCACCTGATTATAAGTCACCATCCAAACCCTGAAAAAAGTGCGATTTATAATCCGAAAAATACTGTAAATGTTTTCAGACCTCAAATAATGCGAAGAAAACAAGATCGTCTTCATTTTAAAACAACCCAATACTAATGTTTTAACTTAGGAAGAGTTCAGAAAAATCAATATTTGGTGGAATAAGCCTGATTTTAAATTCTTTTTCCTCCTTAAATCAGGTTTGGTTCAGGTGATCTCCTCATCAGAGCCTCATGAAGCAGAATGAGGTGTGTTTGTGTTGGAATTTAACAGACGCTGGAATAAAACGCACATGTAGAGACAATGATTTCAGGAAAAAAATGCAGTGGTTTCTTATTTTTTTTCAATTCTTTTTCCCCCCCGATATCTCCCAGCTTTATTTGCACCTCTAATAACTCGACCCCGCTCGCTCCGAACCCTCCGAACTCTGTATTTCCATGTTGCTGTTTAATCATCGTCAGGATCTCAGCGGTTCGAGCGCTCACCCGCCAACCCGGGGGTCAGAGGGCTCGTGCATCCCGCCGCTCCGTGTCCTCGGGCAAGACTCCTCCCTCGTGTTGATTAATATGAATGTGGTGCGTGCAGGAGCGATGCCCCACTGCCCCGGGGCATCTGTGGCCAACTCGCCCACACCGGGAGTCAAAACAGCCGCAGTGGAAAGTGAATACATGAATAATTAGAAATACTCATGATCAAGCCGCGCTCACAGATGCACGGGTCAATTATGCGTGAGGATTTTCAACAGGAAAACTTTAAGATATAAAAAAAAATATGAGTTTCTATTGAAGTTTTTCAAATATTTACAGTGTCGGGTGCATAAATCTGTGTTTAACATTTATATGAAGCATTTTTAGTGTAAAATGTCATGTGGTGCGACCGAAAATAACCTTAAAACTGTTATTTTCTGAAACATGGTTGCACTGGAAAAAAACAATATGTACGTTAAGTTAAAATGACCTAAATTAAGAACATTTTACTTTATTCGAGTTGATTCAACTTGACAAGTAAAATGATCTGCCAGTAGAATAAGTGTTTGTTTTTTTTCTTAATTCAATTTTATTTTAAATGCAAAATGTTATTTTTCTTATTATATGTGCTACAAGATGTATTTTCATATGTTAAGTACAAAAATCTTACTGCACTGACAGATCATTTTACTTGTCAAGTGAAATTTACTCAAATCATGGTGAAACTTTCTTAATCAAAGTCATTTTAGCTCGATTAGATTTTGTTTTTTGCAGTGTGGGATATTAAACTGAGTTCTGAGTTCGGCCTGGGGAAAAAATCAATTTAAATCAATTCAATTTGTTTTATTGGAATATTTAAGATTTTATTTATACAGCGCCTACATTTTGCATTCGCCAAAACTTCCTCTAGTCTTTCCGTCGTCACTTCCTGTGTCTCTCACTTTCCCCCCGAGAACAACACAAACAAACAAATCTGTGTCACAGAAAGACGCTCATATAATCCAGAGTCGTGTCCTTTAGTCCGACTGAAGCTGAAGCAGCAGCACAAGGAAAGAGCTGCTTTTTTCAGCGTTTATAGTTTATGCAAATGAGTCATGTGGTTTTAAGTTTAGTTTCTGTAAAACGTAAACAAATGTGCCAAAGCTGCATTAAACTCATTCTGATCTCACACTGATGAGGCTCTGCAGTGGTGATGGTTCATATTTATTGTAAAGTTGAGTTTATTTATGCAGATTAGTAACAGTAATGAGGATAAGTTTAAAAAAACAGTAATGATTCATCAATAACCGATCGTTAGTTCTCCTGGCGATCGATTAATAAAATGTAATCAAATGCTCGTCCCTACTGTGGACCATGTGAAAAGCTTCCACTTTATTTGTATTTATTAAGTTTTGGACGCTGCCGTACGGTCGGATCGAATCGTGAATCGAGCTTTTTATTTAAAAAATCGAAGACTTTTTTGAGGGGGGAAAATCGTCCATCTCTAATCTGAGTAATATGAAGTGTACAGGAGCAAACTGTTGGCGTTTCTTTAGATTTTTAATGCATATTGATATTTTCTTTTGCTCCAATATGACAGTCGCCTGCTTGGGTTTAATGAACAAACTACTGCCCTGGAAAATGAAGAAAAATGAAGAACAATGAAGAACAATGAAGAACAATGAAGAACAATGCAGTCAAACTTAGACATTACATATTACAGGACATTTAGAATTTCAATGACCAAAGGGGTTTAGTCTGAAGTAACACTTATAGAAGCCAAACACTATTTACAAGAAAATTAGGACACCGAGGATGTGGCATTTTTTAACCAAAGAAATAGTAATTTAAAAAAAAAAAAAAAAAGAAAGAGAAAAACAAAAAAGCAACACGAAAGACAACACTAGGAGCAGCTCTTCAGTGGATTTCAACAAATTCTCAGTTTACAGATCCCTTCACAATATACTTTACATGAAGGTTTTTAAACATTTGATTATTTGTTTATTATTTAATTCATTAATTTATGTATTTTTTTCCATTTTAGGTGTTGCTGCAAAAACATATTTTTCAACGACGACTCAGACATTACAAACGACAAAAAAATTTTGATTAATTTAGATTAAGCTTTGTTGCTGCTGTTATTGCAGGTTTGGTTTATTTCGAGCATAGTTCACAAAAAACTCTAAATACAGACCTGCAAACTCCAAATACAAGAAACAACAAATGTAAACAAGGGCGATCAAATTTGTTTACTTGCCCGAAAAGTAATGCGAAGAAGTAAAAAACGTATTAAATCCCACCAATTCTCCAAAATTAGAAATAGTCTTTTTTCACTTCCTGTTAGTCTTTCATTAAGTCTTAACCTTAATATTCTGATCAACCGGTCGCACCACATGACATTTTAACACTTTTAAGTCCCAAAAACATGCAGAATAACTCATGATTTCTGAAAAAAGTTGATTTGGTTCCATGGAGGTCAGAGGTGCTACAGAAATGTGCTGAATTATGATGAAATTTTAACCTTTTTAACAGCGTCGTGTCACTGACCCACACACGGCGAACGTGATTTTGTAAGAAATATTTGGATGAAGAATCGCGCTTTTCTTCGCCTCGTGCTCATAATTAACTCCAGACGGCTCGTATCGCCGAGCGCCGCCCAGATCTGCCCGAAGTTAGAGCCCCGCCGGTCGATATCGAATGAGTTTGATGGTTTATGGCCCTGGTTTTACAGCGTGGTGAGTTACAAAGCCCAGAGTTTGATTTCACCTGCTTTGAAACGAGTAATAAGTCTGTAATTTTACAACAGATACATGCACGATTTTGCATTTGGCAGATTAATTGAACTGTAGATACATTTGTTCAGTGTTTTAAAACAGAAAAAGCTCCGATACTTGAAGGATTCGCTGTTTATTTCTCATGCTACGGCCTGCAGCTTTTGTGTCCTTGGGCAAGACGCTTTACCTAAGCTGTGTGACACTCAGTAGTGTTGGTATTATATATATTTAAAGTGACAAAAAGTTTATGTTGACAATGTGATTGATTGATTTGAACATTTGTGTTTCTTGCACCGCTCCTGCAGACTGATTTAGTTTGACTCACTTCTTTTTGTGGATGTTATTATTATTATTATTATTATTTTTATGATTATGATGATGGTGATGATGATGATGATGATGATTATTTTTTTTTTTTTTTAATGTATTCATTTATTAACCTTATTTATTAATCTTTTTTATATATAATTTTGTCATTTTGAGGCAATTAATACCCAGCATTATTATTTTTTTTATTATTTATTTATTATTCAATTTTTTTTTATTAATTCATTTTTTTAAATATAATTTTGTCATTTTCATGCAATTAATACCTGGCATCTTTTAACACCCGGCATTATTATGATTATTATTATTATTATGATTATTATTATTATTATTATTATTATTATTATTTTAATGTATCTTTTATTATTTTATTTTTTCTTCATTTCTTTTTTTAATATACATTTTGTAATTTTTAGGCAATTAATACTCAGCATTATTATTTATTTATTTTATTTATTATTATTATTTAAAAAAATATTTCTTTGTTTTTATTTTTTATATATAATTTTTTAAATATAATTTTGTCATATTTAGGCGATTAATACCTAGCATTAATATTATTTAAATTAATTTTTTATTATTTCTTTCCTTTTTTTGATTTATAATTTTGTCATTTTGAGGCAATTAATACTCTGCACATTAATAAGAAAATAAACACAAGACATAACAAAATAGAAAAAATAGAAGACTAATACATATAAAAAACAAAACACAACAACGAAAGAGCAATAAACAGATAAAAAGAAGGGATGGGGTTATATATTTTTATTTTTTATTTTTTACAACCCCAAAACCCACTTACACACACACGACACAAGCATTTGTTATTTGGACATTTTCCTTTTTAGATCACAGTATATTTTTCTGTTCCACGTTGCTTTGGTGGACGTATTTCTTGCCTGACGTCAGCGGCCGAGTCGGGGCCTGGTCGGGACGTGGGAAGAGCAGGTTTCACAGTGGAGCTTTAGCGGAAACTGTTGTTGTGTTGTTGTTTTTTTACCCACGTTGCCTCAGTCTGTGGCGGTGCAGCTGTAGTTCGCCCCGTCAGAGCGTGGAGTGAACGAACACGGCGCTCTGGGGTCCTGAAAGGCATTATATAAATCCAGTGTGTTATTAGTGTCGCCCTTTGAAAATGTCAAACTTTGTGCGTTATCTAATGTTTTGTTCTACCGAGATTTGATGCCCACACGGGTTTTTGAGTCTCCTGGTTTGGCGAGTGTCCGTGTAGACGCGCCATCCTGATTTCAGCATCCTGGAGATGAGAAACAAGGAGACGCTCACTGGGTTTTCCTCACAATTTCCAGGATACCGTCTGACCTCGCAGCATTAGGATTCGTTCGCTCGACGGCAGGCGGGTGCTTTTTTGATTTGTAACGTGCCGGAACGCTCAGTGGTGTCCGAATAATCGCGGCACAACGGCAAATCCCGTAGGAAGAATGGGCAATAATGTCTTTTCGATCGATAAAATTCACCAAACATTCTCTTTGTTCCAGCTTTAAAGGGATAGTTTGTGTTTTTTGACATGAACCTGTACGTCCCCGTCTTACCGTCTGACTTACCCCCCGACAGCGTCCGGTGAGACGAGTTCTTCCCTGGTTTCGGTGCTGACGAAAGTGTCCGGCAAGTTGGCTGTGGTCATGAAAATAAAGCGTTTTTCTTCTCAAAACAAACGTGTGTTCAAAAGGGTGACACATTTGCGTCACAAAACGTGAACGGGGAAAAAGTCAGACCTCAGAATCTCTTGGTGCTATTTTCTCTCCGGTTGTATCACTGCGCTGCCTCCAGGTGGCGCCGCGCACGAATCCAACACTTTTTTCAGTAGTTCGACAGTGTTTACGTGCCCAGACTGTTGACCGCCGCAATGTGATAAGGCTAACGTGAAATCTACAGCCATAACTATAAAAGAATATATATAAAAATGGTGCAGACTTGTGATTCTCCAGGCTGGAACAACAAAACTCCAGGTTCTTCAGCTCGTCACTCTGTCCCTCCTGTTTCTCTCTCTGCTGCTCTGACTCCATCTGTTGAATTTAGGCATCAGGATATTCGGGTTCATAAAGATCTCCCCTTGGCTCTGTGCTAAAGGCCACGTCTTCACCGTCGGTGTCGTAGTCGCACATGCCGAGCAGGAAACACAGTGAAACAGACGTTCTTTGAAAGTAAAAAGGCGAAAGTTGTTCCTCGCATGTGTTTGTTTACGTCCGCAGAAGCTGCAGATTAGCGACAGAGACTCTACTTCCTGTCAGTGATACGACCGGAGAGAAAATAGTACCAAGTGATTATGAGGTGAAACTTTTTCGTGTTTCGTGTTTTGTGAGGCAAATGTATCACTCTTTTGAACACAAGAAAATCGCTTTATTTTCATGACCTCAGCCAACTTGCCGGACACTTTCGTCAGCACCAAAACCGGGGAAGAAGAGGGGAGTCAGTGTTGATGCGACTCTGCTGACGGGGACTTACAGATTCATGTCAAAAAACCCAACTATCCCTTTAAATCCTCGATGTCGCGAATCGTTGCCAACACAAAATGTACGACATCCATCTCGACCTCTTTGTTTACTGTTGTGCTGCGCCACAAAAGGACCCGGAGGTGCTTGAGTTTGACCTCACGGCTTCACGGCTCTTCGCGCCGACTACAACTTCCGGGGTTCCTGCAAACCGCCGAGTGTTTCTGATTCCTGACCGAGTCGCTGGGGAGAATACTGTGCACTGAGCAGTTACTTTCCCAAAACGACTCAAACTCCTACGGGGACGTTTTAAGCGATAATACTGTTTTGTTGGAAAGGCTGCAGGTCAGTCAGGAGCGCCCACTAATGGTGCTTTAGTTCAGAGCTTCTAGTTCATGAGGCCCGGGCCTGCAGTCATCTACGGTCAGCTCGAGTTGTGCGTTGCTGACGAAAAACCACAACTGTACTAATGTTCCTATGCTGCCTGATTCTATCATCTGCATCCTGTCTCCTGTGTCCTGAGCAGCACTCCAGGCCGGATATCACTAATCGAGCCAACACCTATACTGCCCTTCAGCCTGAGGGGCAGTGCTCCTGAATTATTTTATACTTCTAAACTGTCCTCAGTTTAGAAGTATAAACCAGTTTAAAAGTATAAACCTGCTCTTCCTTTCCGGTCCATGATGTCTCCCCCTCTTTGTGTGCTGTAATGTACGGACGGGAGACAGGTCCAATTTCGATTTCTTGTATGTCTTGTACGTGCGATGAAATTGACAAATAAAGGCTTCCATTCCATTCATTCATTCAAAACAGAGCAGGCAACTGTTTAATACAACCACATTTTAAAGGAACAGTTTGGAGTTTTGGACATAGGGCCTCATTTCCTCGTGAGCCAGAGTGTTGGAGACGTGTGGAGACACTTCTTTAAATCTTCCCTCCAGTCCTTGTATTTGCAGAGGTCGCTGGTGCTAGGCTAGTGCACGTCAATGGCCACAGTCGTCCTGCCACTAAAAACAGTCTGACCCACTCCACAGACCCGAGGGAAAACTATTAGAACTCCAGACTGTCCCTGTGAACGTCTGTGTTAATAGTAGAGTCCCGATCAAGATTTTTTGATTTCCGATCTGATTTTTTTATGGAGTGCTCTTTCCGATACCGATCTGATACCTCCTCCAGTGTTCGCTGCTGTGGCTTTTCCGTTTTGCGCTTGTAAATCTCAAACTCGTCCGGATGATTCTTTTGTAAGTGACGGATCAAACCGGTAGTGTTAAAGTGCTGGTTCCTCCACGAGAAACTGTTTGTTTGCAGCGATTGCGTGTCTCTGTTTGACTCTGTTTGACACCATTCACCTTTCGCGGATTTTTCTTTTTTGCAATTTTGTATGCTTTTTTTTTTTTTTTTTTTTTTTTTTACAGTGCATGAACGGACATTGTGTTCAGCGTTCTGATTTCATTTATTTATTTATTTGAAAGGGACAGTGTATATTAATCAACATTAAACGATGTAAATGCACCTGAGTTAGCAGAATTAGGCTAATTTTCATCGGTCGTCCCTAGATTGGCTCAGGGAGACTCTGCGCATTGTGTTCTGCGTAATTGAAAGTGACATGTTTATTTATAAGAATAAAAAACAGCTCCAACAACTCCCCCCAAATATGTTTTTCAGCCCCCACGCTCTTCGGTTTAGATCGCGGCCGATTTGCGCAGAGCGATCCCCCTCCCCGCTCACATCGCAGAGGGGTTTTTACAGTTTTTACAGGGTTTTTCTACTTCACGGATTTCACCTGTCGCGAGTTATGTTTAGAACGTGACCCCCGCGATAAACGAGGGACCGCTGTGGTGAAAAGTCCCACACGGCGACATGGCGGCGTTTTGATTTACAGCTGCCGTAAAGCGCATCGATGCTGCAAAAACATGTGGAACTGGATCGGTCTAATCACGTGACTGAATCCAATACTGTCCGATACTCCTAAAAGAGCCGGATCAGGAGCCGATACTGATACTGAATATCGGATCAGGACATCCCTAGTTGACAGAATAATGTTTGAAATAAAACTAACCTTGCATCGCATGTTGAGGGACTATTTTCTCATATATCAGTCCGCCGCTGCCGAGCTTCTGTCAGGAAGTACAACTCACTGCTGCTGCTCAGACAGAAATCCTTCAAATGCAACGATTTGGTTTTACTTCTGAAATACCAGGCGAACAAAAATGAAAATAAGAAAAAAAAAATCTGATAAAAATACCAAGTCTGAACAAAATTTAATATTTTAAATAAAACCCTCTCAAGTTGAAGTGTTTTTCAGATGGAGGGTCCTTCAAATACTTTTCTCCGTGAAGAGGTTATTGCTGAGAACCGCCTTGCTCAATTCTAGGTACGTTTAATGACCTTGTTATTAAATCGAATTACTTCAATTCGCTTCCATTGTCCACACTGAAGCTCATTATGAGTCTTGTCCGGATGTGGTGCTTGTTACAGTCTTAAATATCTTCTTTTAAATACTTATTTCCAAATACCACAGATATGATTCTAAAGACTGAAATACTTGTACACAGCCTTATAATAGTGCACTATGAAGTGATTCCATTTTGTATTTTTTATTGTATTGTATTTGCACTATATGTATTTTGTGTTACTGTGTCTTTATAAGATTAAACTGTAAAATATACTTTTTATACATATTTTTGCTTGAAAAACTTACGCTGAAGCTCATTGTGAGAAGATGTATTTGTTATAATCTTAAATGCCTTTTTAAAATCTCTCTATTTATGTACGCTTTATTTACCATATTATGCACATATCCTTCTAATTATTCTACGAACTAATATTTCTTTCTTTCCAATACTCCGCAGATGATTCTAAATTGGACTTCAGCTTGTGTAGTTTTCCACTGTACCCAGCTGTGCACTATGAGATGATTTTATTTTATAGGTACAGTTTTTATACACATTTTGGCTTGAAAATGTACTTGCACAGTATCCTTTGGTTACAATACAGTCTGTGTCAGAGTATATGGTTTATTTCCCCGTACCGTACATATGATTGTAATAGTCTCGGGTTACTCATATCTGCATAAGTGGAAGCATTAGTGGTAAAATGTGATCATTTAACATTATTTTCCAAAAAAAAAGGTGGTTTAAGCAGTAATTTAGTTCCCAGCCTCGTTTCCATGTTCACCATTTTGTGACATGCGCAGTTCTCGAGTCCAGGGTCGACTTAAAGCTGTGACACACTAGAGGATTTTTCGGACTTGAACGATTTTTAAATGTGCAACAAAAAGCGCAAACACCACAGACACGAGGAGAAACTTATGAGACTTAAAATCTCCAAAGTCTGCAGTGGGATCTGTGTGTGGAGCACAGGATATAAAGCTGTGAGCGCGATGGCCTCAGCTGTTTCCTGTCTACAGTAAAACCAGTCGCTCTGAGACTCTGAAGTGTTCAAAGATCAGACTCTGCACTTCCACTTTAGACACAAGTCACAACTGTGTGATTATTATGTGTGAAATGTGGAGCAATACTTCAGATACAGGATTTTTAAAGCATAAAAGAGGAGATAAAGTCCACAGGAAGTAGAGTCGCTGTCGCTGATCTGCAGCTTCACCTTGATCCGTGCACCGTGTGGATGTAAACAGACACACGTGAGGAACTATCTCGACTTTTTACTTTTAAAGAACGCCTCAAACTGGATTAACATTGCAGTTTTGTGGACTGGGTTCACCATTTGCGGAGGATAAATTCTATGGATAATGGTGATGAGATGCTGCACTTTGCCTCATAAAGTTGCATTTTTTTCACTATATCCAGAGTTTGTGTGTTGCGTCTCTGTGTCCTGACGCTCTGTTTTATCGTCCGTTTCCGTCGCGTTGTTGATGTTCGGTGGTTCTGATCTGACACTGACTCCACACACGAGGAGCAGCGGCTTCAAAATCGCACACGGAGACAAAAAGTCGGGTCACGGGAAGAAGAAATCGCAGCCAAAATCGGACAAATCTCCTGTAGTGTGTGGCGGACTTTCGGTTTGGTTCCATATCTATAAATGTAGGTCTTAGGGATGTTAATAATCTGGCAAAGTTTCACGCCTGTACCATAAAAGTGGACATTTTTTAGTCGTGAACAGCTCCAGCATGTTAAATGATTGAAACAAACTCACATTTCGGCTGTTATTTGGTACTTTACGGTAATCAGATCCTGTTACTCTACTGCGCGTGATTATTTTCTGCGGGCTGAGGCCGGAGGTCAGAGGTCAGAGCCTGTGAGAGTTCAGGGAGGAGTCCGGGAATAGTCGGAGCAGAGGATGAAGAGCAGGAGATTAGCCCCGTTCTGGCACTTAACCTGGAGAGCGGAGCGAGCCCTGAGCGGGGAGTACGCGAGGTGAGAGGGGACAAAACGCAGGAGCAAGCGAGGTTAATTCGAACACGTGTCGGGCGCCGATTGTTCGTATCACTTTATGGCAGGGGTGTCAAACTCATTTTGGTCCGGGGGCCGTATGCAACCTACTATGATCCCAAAAGGGCCGGATCAGAAAACTCAGTTCTCTCTTCAAGTTATTGTATTTTTCTCCGTGTCTCGTAGTGGTGTTTAAGATTATATTCCTCGAGCAACGCCACTTGTTCCAAACACACTGAGCACAGATTTCCCATTCACCTCTGTCAACAAATAAGAATTAGACTATTTTTCTTGGGAAATCCTGAACTCAGCATCTGCTTTTCTCATTTTTTGACATTTTGCTGATGAGGGTCACGGTCGACAGTCAAAACGATCGTCCTTTAAGAGCGTTTGGAAAGAGGAAAGTCTTCATTTGTGCTGCTCTGGTGGGAGTCGCAACGCACAGAAACGCCGGAGACGCTGCTATGCTAAACGGTGCAGAAAATTAACTGAAAAATCTGAAAATTTTAAGTATTTTAATAGAAAAATCAGCCGAGGGCCAGATTAAAGGTCTTGGAGGGCCGGATCTGGCCCCCGGGCCGCATGTTTGACACATGTGCTTTACGGGATCGCGCGACGCTATTTTCTGATGTTCTCGCGTCGTTTCCTCGCCACAGTCGGACCCGGGGTTGCGTTTCGTTTCATTCGCACACGTTTAAACGCACAAAGCCTGCAGGTCGAGGCCGAGTTCTTCTCTCAAACCAACACAAACGTCATGTCTGCAGCGTGACGGACGTAGACAGAGTAATAATAAAGTGTTACTCGAACATGCGAATGAAACGAAACACAACTCCGGGTCCGTTTGTGACGAGGAAACGACATTAGAACACGACTTAAAGCTCAAAAGAGTCAATTTTGCGTAACGGCAGCTCCTTTAAATAGACAATTTTAGTACAATTTCAATATGACACGATCTCATATGCACCATTGTGTGTTTTTGTGTGTGTTATTATGTGTGTGTGTGTGTGTGTTATCATGTGTTATTATGTGTGTGTGTGTGTGTGTTATCATGTGTTATTGTGTGTGTGTTTGAGGCATGTTGAGTCTCGCCCGCTTTTCTGAATCACATTTCCAGCAGCACAGATCCGGTGGTGTGTGACCCGCTCCGGCCCTCTGAACATCTCCTCGTCCGTCTCTTCTTTCGCTCTTTCTCTATTGTTCTCCCCTTCTCTGTCTCCCTTTGTGATTTATTTCTTTCACACCTTCCTGCCCGCTCCCTCCTCCCCCTTTTCACTTTTTCCTCTCACCTGGCTCACCTCTCTCTTTCCCCTCTCCTCCTCCTTTCCCTCCTCTACCCCTCATTCTGCTTGTTCCTAGTTCATCTCTTCTTCTCTCTCCTCTCCTTTCTCTATCCCTCTCCTCTCGTCCCCTATCCTCTCCTCTCTTTATCCCTTTGGTATTTTTACAGCTTTGGCACATTTGTTTACGTTTTACAGAAACTAAACTTAAAACCGCACGGCTCATTTGCATAAACTGTAAGCGCTGAAAAAAGCAGCTCTTTCCTTGTGCTGCTGCTTCAGCTTCAGTCGGACTAAAGGACACGACTCAGTGGAATATGAGTGTTCTCCCTGTGACAGAGATTTGTTCGTGTTTGTGTCGTTCTCGGGGGGAAGTGAGAAAGACGCAGGAAGTGACTACGGAAAGACGACAGGAAGTCTTGGCGAATGCAAAATGTAGGCGCTGTATAAACAAAATCTTAAATATCGATTTTCTGAAAAAACGAATCGATGTGACTTGCCATCTCGACTTTTATTTTAAATCGTTTTTTTACCCAGGCCTACTCTCTCCCCCTCTCTTCTTATCCTCCCTCTCCCTCTATCCCTCTCCTCTCTCTCCCTCCTAATCCTTACCTTTGTTTTCCATGTCCTTTGTAAATATGCTGTGATTCATTTTGGGTCATAACACTTTCACACCCTCCACCCTCTCTCTCCTCCCCCTTTCATTTTTCCCTCTTGTCTGGCTCACCTGTTTCTTTCCATTCTTTTCTCTCATCCTGCTCTTTAACGTCCTCCCTTTTTAACCTCTATCTTTATCCCCTCCTCTCTCCCTCCTTCTCTCTGCTCTTCTCCCTTTCCCTTTTTCCATCTCCTCTCCTCTCCCTCTACCGCTCGTTCTGCTTGTTCCTAGTTCATCTCTTTTTCTCTCTCTCCTCTCCCTTCTTCTTTCTCACCCCTTTTCTCCCCTCTCCCTCTACCCCTCTCCTCTCTCAATCCCTTCTTCTCTCTCCTTTCCCTCTACCCCTCTTCTCTCTCTCTATCCTCTCCTTTCTCTAACCTCCTCTCTTCTCCCTCCCCCTCTCCTCTTTCTATCCTTTCCTTCCTATCCTCTCCTCCTCTTTCCCTTCTTCTCTCTCCTCTTCTCCCTTTCCCTTTTTCCATCTCCTCTCCTCTTCCTCTACCGCTCGTTCTGCTCGTTCCCAGTTCATCTCTTTTTCTCTCCACCTCTCCTCTCCCTTCTTCTTTCTCACCCCTTCTCTCTCTACCCCTCTCCTCTCCCTATCCTCTCCTTTCTCTTACCTCTTCTCTTCTCCCTCCCCCTCTCCTCTTTCTATCCCTTCTCCTCTCTCTCCCCATCTCCTCCTATCTTCTCCACCCTCTCCCTTCTTCTCTTTCCTCTTCTCCCTTTCCCTTTTCAATCTCCTCTTCCTCTACCGCTCGTTCTGCTCATTCCCAGTTCATTTCTTTTTCTCTCCACCTCTCCTCTCCCTTCTTCTTTCTCACCCCTTCTCTCTCTACCCCTCTCCTCTCTCTATCCTCTCCTTTCTCTAACCTTCTCTCTCTCCCCCTGTCTCCTCCTATCTTCTCCTCCCTCTCCCTTCTTCTCTCTCCTCCCTCTACCCTCTCCTCTCTTTATCCCTTCTTCTGTTTTACACTCCCTCTATCCCTCTCCTCTCTCTATCCCTTCTTCTCTCTCACTACCTTTCTCCCTCTACCCCTTTTTTCTACCCTTCTTCTCTCTCCCCTCTCCCTCTCTCTATCCTCTCCTTTCTCTAACCTCCTCTCTCTCCCCTGTCTCCTCTTATCTTCTCCTCCCTCTCCCTTCTTCTCTCTCCTCCCTCTTCCCCTTTCCGTCTACCCTCTCCTCTCTCTATCCCTTCTTCTCTTTATCCCCGCTTAGGTTTTTCCACTCCCTCTATCCCTCTCCTCTCTCTATCCCTTCTTCTCTCTCACCACCTTTCTCCCTCTACCCCTTTTTTCTACCCTTCTTCTCTCTCCTCTCTCCCTATCCCTTCTTATCCCTTCTTCTCTCTCCTCCCCTCCCTCCTCTCTCCTCCGTTCGTCCTGTTCCCGGTCCGTCACACACTGGACTCTTGGCTCTTTAAAATGTCTCGGGGTTTTTCCTCTTTCTTTCTTTCCCTAAATCTCTTTTCACGCTCCCTCGTTCACGTCGCTCCGCCTCTTTCTGAGCGCTTGTTCCTTGCGTCGTGCAGAACTGTAGTATTCAGACGGCATTTCACTGAACGATAATGCTAATCCCCCCTGATCCCTGTGTGTTTGTGTGTCGGCGTAGTGGACATTTGTCACGGTGATTTGGGAGCTTTTTGTGCCGGATGCCCTTCCGTGTGTGATTAACTGTGACCGGAGTGGTGGAAGTGATGTAATGTTTTTGTGATTTGTGAAAAAAATACCTTAAAAATCCTACTGCGCTTTTCACTGAGGAACAAACAAGAGCTCTTTTATGCAATCGGGCAACTTTTTACTCACTATTTAACTATTACTATTGATTATTAACTGATCTACACTGTCTGGCCCAAAAAAAAGTCTTCTCCTGGATTTAACTAAGCAAAAAAGACGTCATTTGCACACATGGATCGGCCACCACAGAGTCCAGACCTTAAAGTGTAGCTCCGACATGTTTAAAAAATATAAATAATGATTGTTTTTGTCAATTTACAAAATGCAAAGTGAGCGAACGAAAAGCCAAAGTCATTAAAGCTGAACTCCGGCACGTTTGAAGCTAAAGTCCGTTTCTAGAGGAGGTCGAATTCTGTCAGAAGCCAAAAAACGGCACAGATCAGTGTTTCCTCGGTGGAGATCTCACTGTGGCAGTGAGTCTGTCAAGGCAACAAACTAGTGTAGTGATGGGGGCAAGTTCTGAACTTCCATGTAAAACACCAATTTGCTTCACACTGAAGAAGCTTAACACCACTTTAACCCATCTTACAACAGCCACGAGTCTAACAAACAAAACGCTCTGCCTGCTTCACTCATTAGTGTCTGGAAACGTTAGAAAACAACTTTATAAGCACCTCACACTTCCCTCTGCTGATTTCCCACTGCACAGGCCAAAGCCCAAAAGACTCCATCGTCGATGTCGTTTCTGATCCCATTTATTTACGAGTGAATTATATTTTTCGAAAAACTTAAAAAAAAAAAACATTCCCGAACCATTTTCTTTCAACAACTTTCAGTTTCTCTTCTTCTTCTCCGTCAGTAGTCGATCTTCACTTGTTTCTTCTGGCGGCTCGAGCCTCTCGCCGCCGCTGGAGTCGACAATCGAGTCTTTTTTTTACTGATCTGTGCTGTTTTTTGGCTTCTGACAGAATTCCACCACCTCTAGCGACGGACTTTAGCTTCAAACGTGCCGGAGTTCAACTTTAATGACTTTGGCTTTCTCTTTTGTTCGCTCACTTTGCACTTTGTAAATTGATAAAAACAAACAATCATTATTTATATTTTTGCAATCTAGAATTATTATATCGAAAAGCAGGTGTATTGTTTAAGTAGTGGTGTCAAGAAAAGTCAATCGTTGCCCGTCTCTACTGTTATAACTTGGCTTGAAGCTCACAAGAATCCACTTTGTGTAAAACAGAACCGTTAAACATGCACCGCAACTGCGACACTTTAAAGAAAAATCACAATTATCTTTTTTTTCCGCCTGAATTCCTCTACTCCAGTGGTTCCGTAATTGGCACAAACCTGTACTTATGTCTCCGGTTTTCTCGTCAGAACACCAAATGATAAGTTTAATGTTTGTCAAGCAATAAAACCCGAGGCTAATTTCTGCATCTGCATTTCGTCGGCGTTCTGTCCGTGCGCTCGACCTCCTCTGCGCCGGAGTCTGGAGGTGATAATTATAATGGTGCAGACAGTGGGGCCTCGGCGCTCCGGTCCCGCGGATCTCTGAGCGCACAAACGATGCTCTGCTGTTCTGGGCTATAACGAGAAACGAAATTACCGATGGAACGGGATATAATGGGCGTCTGGCACATTCGCAGGTTCAAGCACAGGCTGCGTACGGAAATATGCCGTTTTAAATCGTCTGAAGAGCCACAAAACATATTTCAGTGCCGCGTTTGGTAGAATTTATCGTTCAGATAACTCAAACTTGACTGTATTTGTGTTCGTAGTATTTGTAGCACCTTTTCTAACTTTCTATTTTGAGCTTTACTTTGAAGTAACGTTACTCTAAAAGCCGCCACACACTTCGACTTTTCGATTTTTAAGTGTGACAAAAAGCACCACACACACGATTAATACTGTACAATACAACACAACACTATCAATAACAATAACGTAAATCTGGTGATATCGTATCGTCAAAGGTCTCACAATAATATCGTGGATCATCACAATATATCGAATCAATCAGTCAAACTTTATTTGTGTCGCATTTTTCATACATTGGAGATGAAGCGCAAAGAGCTTCACCTGCAACAGGAAAATGATTCAAAACAACAGCAGCTCCACCCCAGTGTTTCAGTTTAGACAGAAAAAATCAAACATAAAACATAAAGTTCGTAAAGGTTATAGTGAAAATAAAAATGGAGAGCTAAAATTGGATAGAGACTAAGTAAAATATTAATAATTTAATTTAAAACAAATATCATAATAATAATAATAATAATAATAATAATAATAATAATAATAATAATAATAATAATAATTTAAAACAAGCAAAAGATTCAATCAAAAGCTGAATTAAAAAGATAAGTTTTGAGTTTACTTTTAAAAATATGAACAGTCGCAGTGGACCTCAGATCCTCAGGTCGACTGTTCCACAAACCGTAAAATCTGAACGACGCTTCACCGCGAGTTTTAGTTCGACTCTTGGGACGGTTAAAAGACCTGAGGACCTGAGAGTCCGAGAGGCTCATATGATAAAAGCAGATCAGAGAAATAAATGGGGCTAAGACCATTAAGAGCTTTAGAAACCAATAAAAGAACTTTTAAATCTATTAATCCCAAGTCTCTTTGCTTAAATGAACAGTTCTGATGCAGAAATCGCTAAAAAAACAGAGGGAACTACATAGACCATGATCCTTTGCTCCGTTTCAGTGCAGACGACGTGAAGAAATAACTGTTCTAAGCACTTTTACATCTTCATTCTTTGGATTAAGTCTTGTGAAGCATTTTTACACTCCTAATACAAAATAATTCTGCCATTTTACTCATCTTGAAGTTCATCCTGCAGCTTCATTGCAACAAAATAAAGGTTTTTTTTATCGTTTTGTGTAGTTCTCAACAGTATTTTAAATTACTTTTTGACTTAACGACCATTATCTACATATGAACCAAGCAGTGACTCTTCATTTAATACATCTTTAAAAACATTTATTTATTTCAGAACACACATATAAAGTGTAGGGGTTCACGTTCTTTTATTTAAATGGAAATAATGCTAGCTAACTTTGCAATTCTGGTTCATTTCCTGCAGCCCTGTTTTTCTTATTTTTCATCTATTTACAGTCAAACCAACCGGAATTTTTACCATTATAAATTTCGTGCGACTCCGAGAACAAAATCTAGTGCCATTTGTAATTCAGAATTGTATTTATTGTTTTTTATTGCTCCTTATTTAGAAGTTAATGTCCATTTTTAATATGTTTTACTCTTTGTTATTGTGATATAATGCGATGTTTGAGCTGCTGTGTCTGAGTCATTTCCCTTGTGGATCATTAAAGTCTAAATCTAAGTCTAACAGAATCATCACATCTAGTTTGTTTCTAGGTAATGCTGTGCTACGGAACATTTTAGTCCAAACGCTCTCCACAGCACGTTACAGTTGAAGATTTTTCTAGTTTATTGTGATTTCTCAGTATTTCTCAGTGTGTTTTCGGCTATAAAATGAGTTTGCAGAGTCCACACGCGCCTCTGAAGTCCTGAAGTGATGAAACGCCGGGCCCTTTGTTCCGGCAGGTGGTCAGGGGCCTCCCTGTCAGTCACAGCTCTGTGGAGACAGTGTGTCCTGTAATTACTGCACAGAGGAGCCGGGGACCTGCTGCTGTTCAGACCGGCCCCTGCAGAGACCACGACTGTAGACGGAGAGTAGGTCTGCTCCTCCTCCTCTTTCTCCTCCTCTTCCTCCTCTCCTCCTCTTCTTCCTCCTCTCTTCTTCCTTCTCTCCTCTTCTTCCTCCTCTCCTCTTCTTCGTCCTTGTCTCCTCCTCTCCTCTTCTTCCTCCTCTCCTCTTCCTCTTCTCCTCTTCTTCCTCCTCTCCTCTTCTTCCTCCTCTCCTCTTCTTCGTCCTCTCCTCCTCTTCGTCCTTGTCTCCTCCTCTCCTCCTCTCCTCTTCTTCCTCCTCTCCTCTTCTTCCTCCTCTCCTCTTCTTCCTTCTCTCCTCTTCTTCCTCCTCTCCTCCTCTTCATCCTTGTCTCCTCCTCTCCTCTTCTTCCTCCTCTCCTCCTCTCCTCTTCTTCCTCCTCTCCTCTTCTTCCTCCTCTCCTCCTTTCCTCTTCTTCCTCCTCTCCTCTTCTTCCTTCTCTCCTCTTCTTCCTCCTCTCCTCCTCTCCTCCTCTTCATCCTTGTCTCCTCCTCTCCTCTTCTTCCTCCTCTCCTCTTCTTCCTCCTCTCCTCCTCTTCCTCGTCTCTTCCTGTCTGTAGTGTCAGGTGCAGAGCTGCTGTATTAAAAACAGCTCAGATGTCAGAGTGAATCTTTTATACAAGAGTCAAGGAGATTTTCACTACTACTACTACTGCTACTACTACTACTGCTACTACTGCTACTACTACTGCTACTACTGCTACTACTACTGCTACTACTACTGCTACTACTGCTACTACTGCTACTACTACTGCTACTACTACTGCTACTGCTACTACTACTGCTACTACTACTGCTACTACTACTGCTACGCTACCAGCTACTACCGCTACTACCACCGCTACCACCGCTACTACCGCTACCATACCACTGCTACCACTACCGCTACTACTGCTACCACCGCTACCACCACTGCTACCACTGCTACTACCACTGCTACTACTGCTACCACTACTCTACCGCTACCACTACTACTGCACTACCATTACATCAATTACCACTGCTACACTGCCGCTACCACTGCCACTACTACCGCTACTACCACCACTACCGCTACTACTACTACTACTGCTACTACTACTACTACAACTACTACTACTACTACTATTACTACTACTTCTACGACTACTACTACTATTACTACGACTACGACTACTACTACTACTGCTGCTACTGCCTAACCAATTGTTACTAATACGGTGATGACACTACTGCAAGTACTACTACTACTACTACTACTACTACTACTACTACTACAATACGACTACTATGATTAATATGATAAAGACGCGAGTATCACTGTGACTCTGACTTCCAGCACTACGATGACAACGAAGGACTTCTACAACTATGAACACTAATACTACTGTGTTTGAGTGTCTCAGACCAGACTGTACAGCGGCATGTGCAGTTTGCTCCTGTACATTGTCAGGTGCAGTGCTCTGGGGGCCGGTGCAGTGCTCTGGGGGCAGGTGCAGTGCTCTGGGGGCAGGTGCAGTGCTCTGGGGGCAGGTGCAGTGCTCTGGGGGCAGATGCAGTGCTCTGGGGGCAGGTGCAGTTTGCTCCTGTATCAGAATCAGAAAGGTTTTTATTGCCACATGTGTGAACAGGGTCATTAGGAAACTGCTGCTTGGAGCGAAACGTGACAAACATTAAACATGCAACGAATAAAACGGAATAAAATAAAGTAGAAAACAATAAACTATTAGTGCTGCCGCAATTATTCGACGCTGTCGACGTAATCGAATGTGAAAATGAGTCGAACAATTTTTTTGGTCGAATATTCGCCTTTATTTATTTTTGGTCTCAAACGGCTCGTCCAGAGACCTTTTGCTTGCCCGAGATCAGGTATTTCCCCTCCACACCACTAGTAGTACTACACTCGAGGCGGACACCGGTGCTGCTGACAGCGGCTACATCCGGGGTTGACGCCGAGGTGGCTAACCTCGGCTTCACCAAAGGCTAACAGCACTGGTATATAATGGCACCGCCAAAGAAAACAAACTTGAGGAAGTATTTACCGTGCGCACTCTACTGGCTGGTCTCTCTCTTTCTCTCTTCCCCCTTCCCCCGATTTGAGCATTTGAGAGCGGTATGAAAATGGCAGCGGCCGGTGGGTCAGAGTCAGATCCAAGAACAGTGGCGGCGACTTCTTCTAGACCAAGACCTAAAGCCTCGAAAGTCTGGGAATACTTTCGGACAGATGGTGATAGAGTGGTTTGTACACTCTGTAAGACTTCTTTGGCTTATCACGGGAGCACGACCACGATGCATGAGGTATTGAGAATACCGTTGCAATATGCTGCTCGTGCATACTCGTTAAATTGTGTGTGCATATCGTTGTTCAACATTGTCGAATGAGCACACACAACAGACATAACAGCAATAACCTTTGCAACTCGCACACACAAGGTAACCTCCCGGGAAAATCTAACACACACACTTGTGTGTGTTAGAACCGCTTGTTTTTTTGTTTTTTTTAAATTAGTCGTTTAGATTAGTCGTCTAATCGAAAAATTAGTCGAGAGATTAATCATTAGAAAATTAGTCGTTAGTGGCAGCACTATAAACTATAATATAACACAAAAAATGGAGAAATTTACGAGAATATAAGAATATAACAGTGCGGGTAATGATCAGACAGGTACAAAAAATACAGCACAGGGTCATGTGACTGAAACATATGGTGTAGTATAGTGGCAGGTGCATCGCTCTGGGGGCAGGTGCAGATGGCTCCTGTACGGCGTCAGGTGCATCGCTCTGGGGGAAGGTGCAGACGGCTCCTGTACGGCGTCAGGTGCAGACAGCTCTTGTTCAGTGGCAGTGGCAGGTGCAGTTCTCTGGGGGCAGGTGCTGTATTAGACGCTCACTCTGCCGCCTCGGCTCCGCAGAGGCCTCACTCCATTAAGACTAAAAAAAGACGCTAAAAGCACCTGGAGAAGTTTATCGCTGCAGACGGGCAGGTGCTTTAAACCCGACAGCCTCAAGGTTAGAGACGGGTCTGGAGGGCAGGGCCGCTCCCGTCACATGAAAATTGTGAGGAAAAACTGTGTTTGAATATATTTTGACGTCGTGATCCATGAAGAATTTAGCATTTTTTGGACAAGCGTTGCGATTACAGCTTAATTTACCATTCACTATTTATGTTATATAGAGCCATTCAATGCATTTGAATTAAAACGAATCGAAAAGATGCATCCGAGAATCACAGTTTTTAAACATTTGAGTTTAACTTTTGCAGTTTCCAATTAAAATCAGTGACATCAGGAACCAAAAAACAGAACCTAACAAAACTCTTCGCACTTCATTAACACCACCTACAGGAACAACCACGCAAACGTGCCTCATTAAACCAAAACTTTCACATTCGAGCGATTATTTCTGTGCCTTCTAATTCAGTCAGATGTGCTGCTTGGTTTCCATAGCGATTACTCCTGCGTTGTCTGAAATGTTCCGCAATACGTCATCTCGGTTTTGTACTTTGCATTTGTTCATTCCTGTGTTTTTACATTACATTACTGTGTTTTTACAAGCATTTACATCACACGTGAGTCCCCCTCTCCGCAGACCTGACCCGTACCTTGGCGGGTGCGGGTCACGGCGTTGCTTTTCTCCACGGAGATGAGTCGAAAGCTTTACTGTGGAACATTCTGTCTCCATGGAAACGATTCGTCAGGTATGAGCGTACCAGAAGGTGTTCAGATTTTAGAATAGCGTTTATTTCTTTGTCTAGAATGTTTCGCAGCGTAGCTTTAAACCAGACATGTCAAACTCAGGCCCGCGGGCCAATTTTGGCCCTCACTACAATTATATTTGGCCCGCGAGATGATTTCAATTATGTATTATATCTGGCCCGCCGCCCCGTTATACAGCGCACGTACCGCTAATACTACAATTCCCACAATCCTGTCCTGGCGCGCCAGACTCCGGAGCGCGAAAACACCCCCACCTCTTGTGTTGACGCTCATTAAAAAACCTGCTCCGAAGCACACGCTCAAATCAACCCCTCCCGAAAAATGGCCAAACGAAAAACAGACAACAGAAGCTTTCAAGACAGATGGGAGACAGACTACATGTTCATCATGGTAAAGGACAAACCTGTCTGTCTTGTATGTGGCGCCAACGTGTCTGTATCAAAAGAATATAACATACGACGACACTATCAAACGAGGCATCATGACAAGTATAAGGATCTGAACGTAAATGAGAGACTAAAGAAGGTGGAAGTGATGAAAAAAGGTCTGATGTCACGGCAAACTATGTTCACCAAAGCAAAATCCAAAAGTGAGGCTGCAGTAAAGGCTAGTTTTATTGTGGCGCAGGAGATCGCCAAATCAGCCCGGCCCTTTAATGAGTGAGAATTTATAAAAATGTGCATGGTCAAAATTTGTGAGGTCGTTTGCCCGGAAAAAAAACAGGCATTTTTAAATGTAAGCCTGAGCAGAAATACTGTAGCCGAGCGTGCATGTGAACTTGCCACCAATCTACAAGAACAGCTGATGAGAAAGGGAGAAGATTTTTGTTGCATACTCACTTGCTGTGGACGAAACAGCGACACCTCCGATACAGCCCAGCTGTCAATCTTTATTCGTGGAGTGGACTCGAATCTTTGCGTTACAGAGGAACTTTTAGGACTAAAAATCCATGCATGGCACAACAACAGGAAAAGACATCTTTGAGGAGGTATCCAAATGTGTCGATGAAATGAAGCTGCCTTGGCATAAGCTTGTGGACTGACCACTGATGGAGCACCCGCGATGTGCGGTCAAAAGAGTGGATTGGTCGGCAGGATCACGAGAAGATCACGGGAAAAGCAGGCAGGTGAGCTTACAGTTTACCACTGCATCATACACCAAGAGGCCTTGTGTGGCAAAGCCTTGAAAATGGATGACATTATGAGCACTGTAACGCAAGTAGTCAACTTCATAAAAGCAAAAGGTTTGAATCACCGTCAGTTCAAGTCTTTCCTAGAGGAGTTGAGTCACGGACCACAGTGACATGCCCTATCACACAGAGGTGAGGTGGCTGAGCCGAGGAAAAGTTATGAAGAGATTTTTGAGCTGCGTGAGGAAATTTGTCTTTTCATGGAAAGCAAAGGGAAAGACACAACAGAGCTCAGGGATGAAAAGTTTCAATGTGAGCTTGCATTTCTATGTGACATCATGAATCATCTCGACGCTCAATCTGTAGCTTCAGGGCGCGCGTGACGTCATCACAGACATGTACAGCGCCGTGAGGGCTTTTAGAACCAAGTTGCGCTTGTGGGAGAGTCAGGTGCAGCAGGAAACCTGGCTCATTTTTTGTGCTGCCAAGTCATGAAAGAGCAGATCGCTACCGCCGTGATGCCTTTTGCACAGTTAAGCTGAAAAACTCATTCTACTTGGCGCTGAGTTTACCCGACGATTTGCCGAGTTTGAAGCCCAAAATGTAGATTTGAACTTTTTAGCAACCCCTTGCGTTTGATGTGAATAATGCACCTGGCAATCTCCAAATGGAGCTTATTGAGCTACAGTGTAATGACACGCTCAAGTCAAAGTATGACTCTGTCGGTGCTGCGCCAATTTCCACCTTACCTCCCTGACACGCTGCCCGAACTCGTGCCCAAGCTGCGCAAATGCTCTCTATGTTTGGCAGCACACATATCTGTGCGAGCAACTGTTTCGTTAATGAAAATGAACAAAACACCACATAGGAGTCGTCTCACTGATGAACACCTTCATTCAGTCCTGAGGATTGCCTCTGCGCAGAGCCTGACTCCAGAAATTGATGCACTTGCATTTAAAAAGCGATGCCAAGTATCTGGCTTGGACCCATGTGCATCATCAGAGTAAATGGACAGTGAAAAAAACTAAACTGGATAAATATTATTTTCTTTACTGAAGGCATGGTCTGTTCAAAGTTGAAAGAGATATTTTTTTTAGGTGTTGGCCTTGATGGCCTGTGATGAAAATATTTAGGTTACAATTAAAATGAATAAAGTTAAAGATATAGAGGCCTGATATTTATTTCAGTTTTTGTTTTTATTATTTTCTTAAACCTGTTCTGGGTTCAGTATTTAAGCAAAAATTCAATTGTAATATATTAAAATGGTTGATACAGTAGTTTACTGTATCTCAAAGATAATAAACACATAAATAAATGAATAAAAAAATTGGTTTGGCCCTCGACAATGTTGTTCTTTTTAATTTTGGCCCTCTGTGAATTTGAGTTTGACACCCCTGCTTTAAACCTTTCTATCTCCACGGAAACCAAACCGGACCAAGTGACAGGTCAGATCCGCGGAGAGGCGACCCCGCTCACAGCCAGAATGTTGTTTTTCTAGGCATTTTTGAGCTATAAAAGTAAAATAGAGCTGTTTATTGCTGCACCGCGGGATATTTGGTGCATTATCCATAGAAACAAGCAGGTGACAGACGCCTCCAACCTAAAAAGTTCCGCAGTGCAGCTTTGGGTTTAATATTTCTGGACGGTTTGGACCAGGATTAAACCCTCTGAGCCCGGTGTTGCAGAGCGGCTCTGGGTGAACTCCGCCCGAGCTTCTGCTGCCGCCGCTGCATCGATCCTGGGCCACACATGAATTATGAATCACACTCCGGCCTTCGCACGAGGCCCCACGTCACCGGAAAACACCGCGAGACACGTCCGCTCACAACACTCCACAGCTTTTTTATTTATTTTTATTTATTTGATAGGGACGGTACATATTAATGAACACGTGTAAATAACAGTGTAAATATGTCAGATTATAGCAAAGATGCTAATTTCCATCTGTTGTCCCTGGGCAAGTGACACAAAAAAAACCCACTATAACACATTACAAAACAAAATAGAGAAATAAAAGTCGAGTTAAAAGTGCTCACAGACCTGGTTATCCTTCATCCACAGTTTAAGGTGCAGTTTAAAAGAGCTTTCTGACCGTATTCTTATGACATGTTGAAAATGAGGCCGTGCGGACACTATGAATGGTTTGTTTTTACGCATGAAATATTTGGATTAAACAACGCGTCTGTTCCATCTGTGGCCGTGTCCCATTACTCTGTCTTACCCCTTTATCTATGTCTCTGGGCCAGTCCCATTTCTCATTTCTACCCCTAACCCTTCCCTTTGCCCCTTGAAACTGAGCAACAAGGGGCTGAAAGTCGAACCCCACGAACTGGGACGCCCCTTCAACAATCACCCACGTCGTCAGAAGTCTCCGCCAACTTTTACGTAAACTTACTGTCAGAGCGAAATAAGATAAGATAAGATAAGGTGGATACTATTGGAAAGAACCCAACCTGAGCTTCTCTAAGGGCTAAACTAACTATTTTGCTTTCACTTACTCGGGTTAAAATTTCCAAATGACAACTGTGCAGCACGGACGCTCGCGGTTTGTTCACAACTTTATTTCCATGAATCAACCGATCACTCAGGTCACAAATAACATTGCTCAATGTAGTGCTAGCGAGTTTTCCTGTGCATTTTATGAAGAAAATGACCATCGTGCATCGGAACAACGTTAAACTTAAGACAATACAGCGGTTATCATACATTTTAAACCGTAAATAATGGAGAAAATGTGTGAACTTCTTTGGTTTCTTTGGTCTCTTTGGTCGTGGCAGCAGTGATCTTGCCGGTGATTCGCATTCTGAGAAATTGCTCGTACGCCTCCGTTTGGAGTGTGTCTCTGAAAAATATTCATTTGGAGGTGTGTAAAGCCAGACCACTTTCCCCCTCTGCCATAACTAAAATCTGGTTGTAAAATCTGGTTGTTATTTGTGTTTTTTCATCTAAACTTAAACCTTTTTTAAACATATTTAGATGTTTTAATTTAATTTTAAGAACGAAAAGCAGCATATGAAGCAAGTTTGACTTTACAGTTTCAGTTGAGACTTACTGACAATATAAGAGACAAAATATACATTAAAACAAGCAAAATCAAATAAATAAAAAAATTAAAACGCCTTATACTCTTTTTTTAAAGGCTTCTACCCTCTAACAAAAACACAATCACTTTGAGCCCATTGAGTTCTTATCTTCATTTAAGTGACTCATAGCATTCGGCACCACTTAAATAAACCTTTTGATGTCAGTTTAGTTTATTTTATTTTACAGGGAAGATTGAAAAGATGTTTTGTACAAGATTCTCGGTGACAGGCAAACATGGAATACAAAAATAGCAAAAATAATGCAATCTGTATACAAACAGTTATAAAAAAGTACAATGACATTAAATATCTCTGTCCCATTCCCACTCTGTGCCCTGTGTGCCCTTTATCAGGTATCATTTAGTTGTTATTTAATGTTGGGACTTTTGCGTTGTTAAAAAATCTGTTCTTAATTCAGCACTAAACTCTTTGAAGACTTTGCGTAGCAGTTTCATAGCAATTGTTTAGTCAAGGTGGTGACCGGGAGGGTGGTTCAGATATCGCGCCGGCGAAAGCGAGGGCCGAGGGGGTAGCGGAGATTTCGTGCAGACGAAAGGTGAAAGTGAAGACCGGGACGTGACGACTGTAGTTTTGTGAGGATTCGTGTGGTTCGGAGGGACGTAGTCAAGGTCGGGGGGCAATTGTTGTCGCCCTGACTATAAAGCGCTGTTAAAAACACTGCATAGTTTCAAATGTGCTGGTATTTTGTTCCATTCTGTTCTAGTTTTGACAGAGAATGCTGATTGGCCTAGAGCTGTTTTTCTTTAGGTGCTACACTGGCCCCTGCAGGCGGAGCTTTAGTTCTGCTCATCTGTTCAGATGTTAATGTGACAAACCTTCTGAGTGGTTGCAAACAGTTGCAAATTTCCAAACAGGATCATGTTTCCAAAGGTTAGATTTTATGTTAACAGTTACAGGAGCGAATTTGGAGACAAACTCTATACAATGAAGAGGATTTTCTGACGGATAAACTAGGGAAAAAAAACAAACAAACATGAGGTTCATGTAGAGTGGGTTAATCTGAACATTTTAAGACCAAAATGACAGCAGCAGTTACAGAGAGAAGGACCCACAATATCCCCACGTAAGTCAATGGGAGCCAGAGTCAGAAGGAGCCGGAAGAGCCTCAAGCGAACTTCCGATTTGGAACGTGGCGGCTAGTGCGTTAGCTACGTCCATTTATACAGTATATATACAGTCTACAGTCTACCTTGTGATGCCATAAGGCGGTAATTTTTAAGTAACATTTCCTTTTACCTTTAGTTCAGTAGAGATTGGTAATCCCAGGTATGAAATGATCCAAATGATTCTAGCGAAGGTGTATGGAGTTTAAAAACGCAGTGGAGCACTTCCTGTAATGCAGTGTTTTCTGTTTAAGGGAAGAAATCAAACAAAACACAGCTCCGGGTCTGCCTGTGATGAGGAAACTGCGTTAGAACATACTGTAGGTCAGAAAACAGTGTAAAGTGTGCCCTTTAATCGCAACTCCCCGTGTTCGATTGTGATCTGACTTTGCTCCGTTCATTCACCCTGATCAGATTATAACCCCTCCGTAACGACTCCTCGCCCGGACGCCCGTGCCCCGGCCTCTCCGTTTACCCAACCACCGACGTGCCTGGAGAGCAGTGACCTCCGGCTGACCTAATCCCCCGGACTGTGGTCCCTGAACGGGTGAGGAGAGAGGGGGAAAGAGGAGGAGAGGACGAGGGGAGAGAGGAGGGATGGAGAGGGAGAGGGTTAATCGTGGAGGGTCAGATGGGACGATGACTGGATTAGAACAGCCTCACCATGTGGGACACGGCGCTAATCTTCCCTCTCCACAGATCAAGGAAGCACCGTCGAAACACAGAAGCTCCAAACAGAAACGCCGCATAGAATCAACAAACAGAAGCTCCAACCTAAAAAAAAAAACGCCCAAATAAAGCCACCAAACAGAATCGCCAAACTAAATCGTCAAATAGAAGCACCAAATAGAAGTGCAAAACAGAAGAGTTAAACAGAGTAGCTAAAAAGAATGGCTGAACAGAAACACAGAACAGAATCGCCAAAAAGAATCAGAATCGCCAAATAGAATCACCAAACAGAATTGCCTAAACAGAATTGCTGAACAGAAACGCCAAACAGAATCGCCAAACAGAATCGCCAAAAAGATTCGCCAAACAGAATCGCCAAATAGAATCGCCAAAAAGATTCGCCAAACAGAATCGCCAATTAGAATCGCCAAACAGAATCGGCAAACAGAATCACCCATATAGAGCCACCAAACAGAATCGCCAAAAAGAATTGCCGAACAGAATCACCAAACAGAATCGCCAAAAAGAATTGCCGAACAGAATCGCCAAATAGAATCGCCAAAAAGAATCGCCAAATAGAATCGCCAAAAAGATTCGCCAACAGAATTGCCAAACAGAATCGCCAGACAGAATCGCCCAAATAGAGCCACCGAACAGAACTGCCAAATAGAATCACCTAATAGAATTGTCAAACAGAAGCACCAAACACAATCACCAAACAGAATCGCCCAAATAGAATCGCCAAATAGAATTGCCAAATACAACCACTGAACAGAATCGCCGAACAGAAGAACCAGATAGAGCCGCTCAAACAGAATCGCCCAAAAATAATCGCCAAACTGAACTACCAAACTGTCTACAATTCCAAAGCTCAAAATGCGCTGTTCCACCTTTAGCTCAGTAGAGATCAGCAATTCCAGGGCTGAAATTATCCAAATGATTCTAGTGAAGGTTGTGTGGAGTTTAAAAACACAGTGGAGCACTTCCTGTATGTCACCCCATGACATCACAAGGTGGAACAGAGTGTTTTCTGTTTGAGAAAAGAACTCTAAAGTCTAAAAATGCGGAGTTTGTTTTCATGTAGTAAAATAAAATGCAGCGTCCAAATAAAACTAAATCCAATGTTTTTATCTTCAGAGAACCAGGAAGTAACACTGATGCACTGTTGACATGCTAGTTGTTTTTAGCATTATCATGAGCGCTTTTAAACGTCCCACTTTGTAAGACTCAAAAATCAGCGATCGCGCCAGTAAAGAAAAAGTATTTATGTTTTTATTTTCATTTCTTTGTTCAGTTCTGAGTGCAGAAAATAAACTCTGTATAAACTGTAGTGTTTCTGTTCATTTTCCTCGTGTGGCAGAATCGCGCTCTCACTTTTACGCCGCGGAGTGTCAAACCGAGCTGAACAGTTTGTGGTGTGAACGCCGCCCCACGCGATGCCTTCACTGTCACTGGGAAATATGGAACGCAGAATCTGTGAAAACATCAAGAGCCGAGAGTGTTTGAGCGAAATAAGGGAAGGAAACTCGGGAGAATATTTGTTCAGTTTGCTAATTTGGAGGAAGCAGCAGTGCGATCGTAGCTGATGGTGGAGTAAGAGGAAAAAGGGGCGAGAAAAGGCCGGGGACGAGGTGGCAGGAATCGTGCTGACGAGGTGGGCGAAGTAGTCCCCAGCCATAGTAACGGTGACGCCAACTCTGAGGTGTGCCATAAAAACTGTAACTTATAAGTCGTACGCCGCAGTGTCGCCGGTGATCCATGTGGTTTTAAAAGGGTTAAAGTTGAACTCGGGCACGTTTGAAGCTAAAGTCCGTCGTTATAAGTGGTGGAATTCTGTCAGAAGCCAAAAGACGGCACAGATCAGTGTTTCCTCGGTGGAGATCTCACCGCGAGTCCGTCAAGGCAACAAACTAGTGTAGTGATGGGGGCAAGTTCTTAAATTTCACGTGAAACGCCAATTTGCACAGAAAAATAATGAGAAAACTTTGTGGCAGCTTTTCTGGCAGTTTTTTTCACAGCGTTTGTTCCGTAGACCATATATATGAGTGGACTAAGTGAGTGTGATGTTAAATGAGGCTCGCGATGCCACGGTTACAGGAGCGAATCTGTAGCCAGGCTCCATGTTATGAATAGGATTTTTTTTAATGGACAAAATAGCAAGAAAAAAAAAAATCTGAATCATACAGAGCGGGTTCATACGAACATTTTAAGACCAAAATGACGAGGCCACTGCAGCAGTTACAGAGAGAGGAACGATCAGATCTCAATATGAGTCAATGGGAAAAAGGGAGAGAAGGAGCCGGAACAGCCTCCTGGAGCACTTCCTGTTTGGCACGTGGCGGCTAACGGGTTAGCTACGTCCGCTCATATATACGGTCAGTGGTTCGTTCAAATGAAGCTCTCGATGTTAACGGTTACAGGGACGAGTATGTTTCTAAAATTATTCATTATTATTTCTGCGGTAATTATAGGACGTCATTTTCACTCAGCTGACGGCGGCAAAACTCCACAAAACTAGTGAAGAGAAACGACCTGAGGCTGTGGAAAAGTCTGTGTTACTATAGAAAATATGAATCAAAAGCAAATGACTAAAGACAGATACAGACTTTCCCACTGTTACGACCCAGCTCTGCTAGGGACCGCGGAAGTAACAAAATAACCAAGATGTAAAATGGAATAAATAAGGTAATTTAATTAAAAAGAATGTACAAGGTAAATTAAACAAAACAGGCTAAAATATGTACATAAAATAACCTAAACTAAGAAAAAGGACAGGATAACAAGTTGTGCCAAAAACGAGTCATGTGGGCTTACACAAAAAACAAACAAACAAGTGACTAAACTAAGGGACACAAACAAAACTAAATCACAAGTGTCCCAAAGTAAAATCACATAAACCCACAAACAGAACCAAGTGACAAAACAAAAAGGCACAAAACCGAACTAAACTAAACTAGTGTCTCAACACACACAAAGTCACGTACTAGTACAAACAAGTGACTGACAGAAAGAGACACAAACACAAAATGGCAAACTGGCCACAAAGGCCAGCCGCCCCGAACAGGTGACAGGAATCTTCTTAAATAGGGGGAGGAGGCTGGAGGTGAGGTGGGAGTGGCCGAGGGTTGAAGTTCCCACCAATCAGGGACCAGGGCTCTCCCAGCAAGAATCCAAATGACGAAAGAAATTAAAACACACAACACAAATCAAAGAACTGGAGGCCTGGGGCCGTAACACCCACAGCCTCAGATCGTTTATCTTCACTAGTTTTGCGGAGTTTTGCTAAAGTCGCCGCCGTCAGCTGAGTGAAAATGACGTCCTATAATTATCGCAAAAATAATAATGAATAATTTTAGAAATAAAGTCGCACAAATGAAATACAAATGTTTTCTATAATTTTCTGCCTGTTTTGAGCTCTATTTCACATATATCGGGCGAATATAAAACTGAACCAGAATCGCACAAACGAAACTTTTTGCAGCACAAAACGGCACAAACGACTGACTCCATTTTGGGCGTTTTAGTGCATTTTTAATCTTCCTGGGGGACTGACCCCAATTTGACCTATAAAAGAATCGTTAATTTCTCCAAAACTAAAGCAGCACAAACAAAACCTTTTGCAGCACAAACGATTGACGATTGGTTTTGCGGGTTAATGCGTAATGTTGTTTTGCCCGTTTTAAGGGAAATTTTATTACAAAGACTTATAATAACCCATTTTATTTACCGTTTTGGTTGTGTTTGGTTCAACAACGGTTTATTCAAGTGCATTTTTTGTTCACAAGTCCTCGCTGTAAGCCAGACTGCATTAGGCTTCTCTTATGTTAACAAGTCTATTTTATTTAGGTCGTTTCTGGTTGTCCTGCAGTCCCTGTGTTAAACGTTCTTTAGAAAGTAAAGTTTATCGATATTTGAAAGGGTTTATTTGCGTTTTTATTCCATTGTCAATTTTATCAGTTGAAAAGTGTCTCAAAATGTCAATATTATCGCTTATCCTAATAATTTCTTGGTCAGTCTTCCAGCAAAATCTCGCCTCAGCTCGTGCCAGACCTCCGTAGTCCGCCACTCCCGCTCTTCGTAATGTTCGGAAATACCTTTGCTTCGCCTCTGAGTCAATCATTAGCAGAGGCAGAGCTGTGTTTTCCCCTCGTGCCTTTGTGTTCTTCACTTTTACAGCCGGATCTGTGGACACGGCTCCTCTCCCCGTGCAGACTCACTCTCCTCTGAGGCCGGACAGTCCGTGAAATAGGGCTGTAATAATGCGGAGAAGAACACAAGGTAAATAAACGCGCCTCCCTGGAGTTTAAAGATGCATTGCGTAACTTTTCTGCTCGTCCCCGTGGAGATGTTGTTGCTTTGTCTGGGACGTTTCACGGTTTGGTCGCGTTTTGGTTACGTTTTGGTCGCATTTTTCTCCACCTTTGAAACATTCAGAGCGCTTTACAACAAGGAACCGCTCACTCATTCACACACACATTCACACACAGGGATTCGAACCGTCAACCTTCGTAACAGTGGACAAACGCTCTATAAAAGGCGCATTAAACCTTTCTATTTTCACGGAGACCGAACCAGACCCAGTTACAGGTCAGATCTGCGGAGAGGCGACCCCGCCCCACAGTCAGAACGCCTGTTTTTCTAGGCATTTTTGAGCTCTAAAACCGCCTGTAATCGAATAAATGTAAAGTAGAGCTGTTTAATGCCATACTGCGGGACATTCCAGGCTGAGCGCTGACGTATCCATAGCAACAAGCAGGTGACGGACCCCCCCCCAGCCAAAAAGTTACACAGTGCACAGAGCAATATAAAGGTCTAAAGTGTGTGGTGTTCACTTTCATAGCGATAGTAAGAGCCTTAACCAGTGTTTAGGCTCCGCAGTGACGTCAAACTGGGGGAGTTGTACGTGTGTGTCTATGGCGGAATGTTCAGGTGTTACCATGGCGACACAATGCGCACATTAGCAAAAGAAAACAGATCGTTGTAGTTCAATCTGAGTCATTCTTTATGGTCCGTTTGTGTTTGTCACAGAGCTTCAGACCGTTTTTTTTCCCCTTTTTTCTCATTGTTGTTTTATTGAACTATTGACAAAACAGGCTCTTCCACATTACAGCAGAAAACACAGCTACGTCCATGGAGAATGTTCACACCTCTGGAAAGTTTAGCAGTGTTGCTTTAACAACAGAAACAGAACAGTCTCTGTTGTTCTGCTGCTTCATCGGCAGACTTGCTTTGTGTGTTTTTTACATTTGTTTTACATGTTTGATGTTTGAAACAGTGGAATTCTGTTCAGTGCAAAGTGAAAAGCTTCAGTTTTCTGCTGCGGCTCCTCGTCCAGATTAGTGAGTCCAGTGTGACGGGGACTTTATACTTGTGTGCAGCTATGTGCAAATGTGACTCTGTCTGTGTGTGTTTTATAAAGACACTGGTGTGTGTGTGTGTGTGTGTTAGAGACATGTGTGTGTGTCGGTGTGTGTGTTTTATAAAGACACTGGTGTGTGTGTACTTGTTTTTCTATTCCGGTGGGGACTTGAACCTGTTTGCACACCAAACCCGTGGGGACCCCGAGGGCCGTGGGGGCCTGACCTCGAGTCCCCACAGGCACAACCATCACAAATGATAAAAAAGCCTTTTTTAACATGTCTGGTGAAGTTTGGACCCGTAAGGACTCAGGCTCTCACGGGTCCCATTTCACCGGACAAAAAGTGTGTGTGTGTATAAAGTGTGTATCGTGTGAGTGTGACTGCTCCCCCTGTGGACAGTACTGGAACAACTGTGTGTGACAGTGTGTGTTCACCGGACATGAGGTCCCCACACTCCCGCCGCCCACTGGCCCCGCCCCCGAATATGTCCCCACCCGTTAGCCCCGCCCCCAGTGTGTTCACATGACATATCAGGACCCCACCGCTCCGCCCCCGCCCCCATCAGGTCCCACCACTAAAACACTCCTCCCACTGACACAGGCCAGATCAGAGGTGCATTTAACAATTAATGTTACATTATTAAATACTAATAAAATGAATTAAGAATAAAAATAGTCATAGTCATGAGAGTTATTGTTGTGGTTGGTCTCGCTGTCTCTGAAGCCTGACCTGAGTGAGTTCAAACTGACAGAGGTAAGAGGTGTGAACAGCCCGGCTCCTGCTCAGGGGCCAAACATCAGTCATTTTATGCCAGAGGCTGAGGGCGAGTGGCCCTATTTGGCCCCCGGGCCGGACTTTGGTCATGTACTAGATCAGGGGTGCCCAATACGTCGATTGCGATCGAGCAGTCGATCGCCAACGTAGTGTGAGTAGATCGCCAAGGTAGATCGTAGTGTAGTATTTGAGACTGGTCTTAGTCTCAAGACCGTTTCTTTAAGGTCTTGGACCGTGTTTGGACTCAGTCTTGTCAAGTGTGATCATATTTCATTACGGCCGCTGCCATAAACTCATACCGGTGAGCGGGGAGTCTCTCTGCAGCCTGTGCGCTCATATGGAGCCCGCAGACACTGCTTCACCATACGGGCGCCCAGCACACGCATCTTGTCCAGAATGTGTGTACAATCGGGTAACAGTGTGCATCACAGGGCAGGTTAAACTTCTTAAAACACCCTACCTGTCCATTCTCACTTCAGCGCACTGCTCTTTGCCTTTTCGAGCTCTCGCCCCTGCCCACATACAGTGCACACGGCTCCCTGCTCAATGGCGCTGATTTGAAGGGCAAGACAAAACACTACAAAAGCGAATCTAAATTTATGTTACCGTGTTGTAACAAAGCAGGCCCGACAGCACAAAGCCGACCTACTGCGACGGGTGGAGTTTGACTAAATGCCACAAATGCATCTGTCGATGTGCATTTGGTAAACATGCAGAGGCTGCTCAATATCACTGCAAAACCAGTAAGATAATGTAACTCCAGGTTTCAAAATCCTACACACTTTCTTCACAGTTTTGTGTAAAGTGCCAGTGGAAGTTCTCTTAAGAAGGGTTCTCAAACTGTGGGTGGGGGTCCAAAAGGGGAGCACAGAGTGTTTCCTTGCAGTACAGTTTGTTTGGCTTATTTTAAGCTTAAATGAACATTTATCAGATAAAAATGTAGATAAATCTATAAAAACTTATTTATGTGAGTCGGCCTTTTCCCACATGAAGGTTGTTAAGTCCAAGTACTGTTCCACCTTTACTGATTCTCAATATATTTATAAATAAATAAATAATTAGCATTTTTGTAGTAGACAGATCATTTTGACTTGGTCATTTTATAAGATGATCGCATGCTGAAAAAGTGTGGACACCTGTGCTAGACTGTCAAAAAGTACAGATGTCTCAATCACGTTTTTTGCCTCCGAGTCATTTGATTTTGAGTATCTGCCGATACCGAGTCGATCCGATACTTCTATAAAACATTTTGAAATTAACTAAGAGCAAAGAATAAGATCAGGATGTCCTTATTTTAATTTTTTCACCAGTGGCTCTGATTTTATTCACACAGAACAAAGTGAAATAGTTTCAGAAAAATTTAACATGTTTATTATGTTTAAAAAAATACAAACAAAGCCTAAAGTGCAACTTTTCACATCGAAGTAAAGAAACAAGGGCTGAGCAGGTTAGTCCTGCTTTAGGACTGGTTTAGTTCTGGTTTAGACCTGGTTTTAGTCCTGATTTTAGTCCTGGCTTAGTCCTGGTTTAGGACTGGCTTTAGTTCTGGTTTACTCCTAGTTTAGAGGTTTACAGGGGGAGATGTGGCATACAGGAGCGGGAGGAGATTTTAATTACTATTCGCCCAGACATTGTAAATGACTGAAGAACGAGTATATACAAGTCTGAAGGATGAAGTGTGTCCACATGACACATCAGGCCCCCACTGCCCCCACTGCTCCCCGACTACAGACTGAAGAACAAGTATGAACGAGTCTGAAGGATGAAGTGTGTCCACCGGGCACATCAGGGCCCCACTGCTCCCACTGCTCTTCCAGTGACAGAGCATCTGCATTAGAAGTGTTTTTTTAATTTTATTTTTTATGCAGTATTCAGAGACTAAAATGTTGAAAACATGTCACATTCATGATTAGGTTTATTAATATTCTAATCAAAGTGGTGATAGTTATTTCACGGATTCGTCGGGCAGAAGCGGGAGGGGGCTTGTCAGGTGAAGGAGCCATTTTCATCAGACACGTGTGGATGAAAGAGCGGATCATGGACGAAACGAGGTAAGAATGGAATTCTCCAACATAATGAGCATGAACATTAGAACTGCTGTCTGTTATTGGTGCAGGAATGTCTTGAACAAAGTCGTGTAATAAAGTGCGTTGTTTCCACTGACGTTAGGTGACGTTAGCTTGAACCCGGCAGGACACGTGGCTGCAGTAGATCGTTTGTGTACAGTGTTCGTTTTAGTGTCCGATGTTTTTAATCTTTTTTATTGTTGAGCGGGTCACGGGCGTCCTACATGAATCAAACCTGAACAGCTGCAGATCCGACTCTTTGGCATAAACTGACCGCGCAGCCTTGTTCTGCTACTTTCAAGCTACAAAATGCTTTTTATTTAATGAAAATTGGTCTAAACCCACGGAAATGGCTGTGAAAGAGAAAAGGAAACCGAGCGGGCTCAAAAACGCACGGGGCGCGCGGCGCGTAAAACCCACGCACGGCTCCTCGTGGAGCCCGATATGACCAGCGCTCCTAAAGGTCCTGTCACAACTCCAGGCCCCACGCGTGTCCCTTTCTCACCCCACAGCGCGTGCACGTGCAGAGTCCTCGCAGCGGCGCTTAAAGAGCGGTGCACGCGCGGCGTGGCTCGGTTCTGGGCTCCGTAAACCGGAGGAGCGTGTGGACCGGAACCTCTGTTTTACACCTCCGAACCGAATCCACTCAGGACAAGGCTGCCGCGAGTGAGAGTCGAATCCTAAAACTGAGTCCAGATCAGAACCGGATCAGATCCAAGTCCTGAAGCCGGATCCTGCGCCTCGAGCACGGCCGCTGCTGTGCGTCTGTCACACTGAGCTGTGTCATAAACTCGGTGGAGGATGAAATACTTCGTTTTGTTACTTAAATAAAAGTACAGATGCAGGAGAAAAAAAAATACTTAAGTAAAAGTATTAAAATGCAAAAATCTACTTAAGTAAAAGTATTGAAGTACTCCCATAAAGTGTACTTCATAAATCAAAAGTAAAAGTATTCTCCAAAGATTTTCCATTAACGCATCAAATGTGTTGGTTTTGTTAAACAAGGGAGTTTTTAATATCTGCTATATATTCTTGTCTTTGTAAGGACAGCCCGCCATTGTTGCATCTTTATCATAAAGTGCCCCCAGACAAATTGAGAAAAAGATCAGATGGACTAAAATGGTCTAATCTACTTCTTTTTTTTCCCTTTCAGATCAAATAAACAGAAGAATTGGGTGGCGGCGACTGAGCCAGACTTCAACGCCGCCTAAGACTGAGAAGCCTCATGATGACAGCAGGAGGCGGCTCAGCAAGACTGAAGGTGACGCATTTTTATAAAAGCCAATTTTTTATTTCATTTCCTGAATGGAAATGACTAACCTAAAGTAGAAGTAGTACCCTAAACCACTGAGGCCTTCTCCTAATAGGAAAATATTGGAATTTATTGTTCATGTTGGATTGTGGTAATAAATATTAGACAAACTCACCCAGACATAAGTAAAAATCTAGTGGATTGTATGAATATGTATAAAAGCACTGTCCATATAACAGAAAATGTAATTTTAATATCAAATCAATTATTTAATGCTCCAAAAACACTTGTTAAGCAGGGCTCTACAGTGCGCCTATTTCACTCGCATTTGCGAGCAAATATTTCGTTGTGCGAACGAGGAAAATAAAACAGTCGCACCAGTGCGAGTGCTTCTGCAGCACAATAAGGAGCTGCGCACAGACGCACCATGACGAGTTAAACGTTCTACATGTATCCAGGGCTCTACACTAACTTTTTTTTTCAGGAGCACATGTGCCCCTAAGTCAAAAATTTTAGGAGCACAGAAAAACAAATGGGGCACAAGTAGGTTTTTTAGTTTTGAGCGTTTATTACAGTGCAGAACTTGCGCACACCAACTTATTTGAATGAATTTTATACAAAAAACACAAAAGAATTATGACTGTACTTTTCCTGCACAATCACTGTGTTTTTAATCAGTCTGTCTCCATTTTATCTGATTAATATTCATTTAGACTTAAAATAAGCCAAACAGACTGTGCTGCACTGAAACACTCTGTGGCCCTTTGTGGACCTAAGCTAACATACAAGAACATTCACACAGACAGTGGCTCCTCTTTTCTGCATCACTCGAGGAAAAACTAAAAGTAAAACACAACACTACCCACAGTTTGAGAACCTCTTCTTTAAGAGAACTTCCACTGGCACTTTACACAAAACTGCTTTGATGTGAATAAAGTGGGTAGAATTTTTAAACCTGTATTTTCAAATTCCTGGAGTTGTGACAGACAGATTAATTTGGCATTTTCTTTGGCAAACTTCAGCCCACATATCGCCTGCTCTGTGCCGTAGCTCTGCTCTGTGCCGTAGCTCTGCTCTGTGCGACACTGACATAAAATGAGTTTTTCACAGTCAGGTTAAACATCTTGCCCTGTGGCCTTACGCTGAGGGTGGCGCTGTGACCGTGCTCTGGCGGTGCAGTGTCACGGGCTCCAGCACACAGGTCCGCACACTGGTACAAGTTTATTGGCGACAGCAGCTGGCCGTAATGAAATATGATGCACTCAGTATTCAGACATCGAGTCCGTGGCGTAACCGAGTCCAAATGGCTTTCGAGTCCTAGACAAGACCGAGACAAAGCTCTCGCTTTAGAGAGAAGTCCAGCGGCACAGGGAATCTACTGAGTGGTGGGACAGGTGTGGAGTCCTGCTGCGAGCGCTCCTGCGTTTAAGGGGCGTGGGTGTGTTTTGAGCCAGGTTTGTTCGTATGAGTGATATCGCCGCACACCCGGGCTCGTATGCTGGGGTTGTGCGCGGTCGGAGGTGTCGGCGCTGGCACGCAGTTCGGTTGCACTCGCTGGGCGTGTCGCTTCAGGCGATCAGGCTTGGGCGCGATTCTGAAGTCCTAGTGTGACTCGCCCCTAATGTTTGATACATGTAGAGCGTTTAACTCGTCCACGCGTTGCGTCTGTGCGCAGCTCCTTATTGTGGCTGCAGAAGCACTCGCACAGGTGCGACTGTTTTATTTTCCACGTTCGCACGACGAAATATTTACTCGCAAATGCGAGTGAAATGGGCGCACTGTAGAGCCCTGCATGTATCAAACATTTGGGGCGCACTCACACTAGGACTTCAGAATCGTGCCCAAGCCTGGATCACCCCTAAGCGCTGGCGCCAGCAGCGCAACTGAGCCCGGGCACGCCACCTCCGACCCGCGCCACTTGCCCCAGCATCTGAGCTCCAGGTGTGCGGCGATATCACTCATACGAACAAACTCCGCTTCAAAACACACCCACGCCCCCTTAAACGAGGCGCCCTCGCAGCAGGACTCCACACACCTGTCCCACCGCTCAGTAGATTCCCTGTGCCGCTGGACTTCCCTCTCTAAAGCCAGAGCTTTGTCTCGGTCTTGTCTCGACTCGAGCGCATCGATCGCATCACGGACTCGATGTCTGATACTGAGTGCATCATATTCATTACGCGCTGCTGTCGCCAATAAACTTGTAACTAGTGTGCGGGACCTGTGTGCTGGACCCGATGGACACTGCACCGCCAGAGCACGGCTCGCCCACAGCGCCAACTCAGCGTCGTCACAGGGCAGATGTTAACCTGACTGTGAAAAATCATTTTATGTCGATGTCGCACAGAGCAGAGCTACGGCACAGAGCAGAGTACGCACAGAGCAGGCGTATATGTGAGCTGAAGATTTGCCAAAGAAAATGCCAAAATATCTGTTTGTCACAACTCCAGAATTTCAAATACAGGTTTAAAAATTCACCACTTTATTCACATCAAGCTGTTTTGTAAAGTGCCAGTGAAGTTCTGTTAAAGAAGAGGTTCTCAAACTGTGAGTGTTGTGTTTTGAATTTTTCCTAGTGATGCAGAAAAGAGGAGCCACTATCTGTGTGAATGTTCTGTCTGTTCGCTTAGGTCAAAAGGCGCAGAGTGTTTCAGTGCAGCACATCAGATTTAACATTTTACACAAGTCTAAATATTAATCAGATAAAATGGAGACAGACTGATTAAACACAGTGATTGTGCAGGAAAAGTACAGTCATAAATTCTTCTGTGTTTTGTATAAAATTCATTCACATAATTTGGTGCTGTAAGTTCTGCACTGCTAATAAACGCTTCAAAAACAAAACCTATTTGTGCCCCATATGTTTTTCTGTGCTCCTAAAATTTTTGACTTAAGTACATGTCTCCTGAAAAGAGTTAGTGTAGAGCCCTGTTATTAACCATGTTTTCTATGACCACAGTTTTTACAGTTTTGAACTGCAGGCATTAGAAGGTTCAAATGGGAAACCGAGTCCCGGCCCCATCAGGCCCCATCAGGCCCCAGATGATCCGGGCCCTTCTCTCTTCATTGAGTTCATCCTTGCAGTACAGCTGATGCATCGAGAAAACTCCTTAGTAAGTTATTTTTGTGTGTATTAAAAAAATCTAAAGGTGAGAAACAGTTGATAAACACAACCTTCTGTCAACCTGAACAGGAACTTTCAGCTCCCAAGGAACCTTCAGCCCCGAACGGAACCTTCAGCTCCCAAAGGGAACCTTCACCTCCTGAACAGGAACCTTCCAGCTCCCCAATGGGAACCTTCACCTCCCGAACGGAACCTTCACCTCCCCAATGGGAACCTTCACCTCCCGACGGGAACCTTCAGCTCCCCAATGGGAACCTTCACTTCAACGGGAACCTTCAGCTCCGAACGGGAACCTTCACCTCGAGCAGGAACCTTCACCTCCCAGAATGGGAACCTTCAGCTCCCGAATGGGAACCTTCAGCCTCGAACAGGAACTTTCAGCTCCCAAAGGGAACATTCACCTCCCGAACAGGAACCTTCAGCTCCTAAAGGGAACCTTCTGCTCCCGAGCAGAACCTTCTGCTCGAAGAGAACCTTCAGGTAAAGTCAAGCCTGTCGTCTGAGAAGGAACTAGCCTGATCATCAGTGTAATTTAAAGTGGCCTTGTGTTGGTCGGTCAGGTGACCAAATGTGCTCACTTAAAGCTCTGAATACACAGTCTGCATTAGATTATGCAGCGCAGGCTTGTTTTTCATCACTTTGCCTTCGGTCATGCTGTGCCAAACATGTTGATGTTTATTTGCTTTTTCTTCCAGGAGAACCTTTGTGTGGGCGTAAGTCTGCAAAGGACAGAGAGACTCCTTCAAAGTCAGGTAAAGAGTCTGAACTCTGCTGCTAAATGGTACATTTATGTAGCGCTTTTCTCCTCATTAAGGCACTTAGAGTCATTTATGTATCAATGCCACACATTCACACACTCACACTGAAGGGCAGGCAAGGTGCCACCCTGCAAGTTTGACATTTAGTGTCTTGCTCAAGGACAACAAAGGTTGAGGAGGAGCCAGACTCATACAAACATACAAACCCCAACCCTACAGAGCTTTTTATATCAAATTATTTTCAATTCCAGGTCCGTTTAAAAAACGCCCCAAAAGATGGACAAGATGGACCAAAGAGGAGGTGAAGCTGGTTGAAAACAAACTCTTGGATTACATCACATCTGGCCGGGTACCAGGAAAAAGGCCATGTGAAGACTGCATCAGGTCAGCTCCAGAGGTTTTTAAACATCGAACCTGGAGATCTGTTAAGTACTACATCAGGGACCGAATAGCAGCACACCAGAGGAAGTGTCAGAAAAGACTACGGTTCTGAAAAAATAATGCGTCCTTCAGGTCAGTTCTATCCTCCAAAACAGGCACCTGTCATGGAGCAAACATTGTTCTTAGCAAAAGGTCTTAAAAGTGTTAAGAGCTTTTGCTAAGAACACCGTTCTTTCCTCCAGTTTTACAGCATTTGTTTCGTTCTTCTGGCTTTAACACATAAGCAAGCAAATATGTTCATACTGAAAATGAGTTCTTGTCCGTTCTGTCTTTCAACCAGATTCACCTCCTCGGTAAAAAACTGCTACACTTTATTTTTATGATTTACAAAAAGGAACAGGTACTTAAGACATTCCAAAACATTAATTTCATAAGAAATGACTTACCGTATTCCGTTACTTGTTTAACCATATGTAAGTATTTTTATGTTTGGCAGCTGTACTTTGATTGTTTTACAAAACATTTCACATGTTTTCATGTTGCTGGCCTGGAATGTGATCCATTTATTTCCTGTTCATGTTTGCAATAAAGATTGCAAAGATTTGAGGCAGCAGATGCTTTTCTCATTTGGCTATTCAGGAATTAATCAGAAGAGTTATTTCACAAATCAAGTGTCAAACCACTGTCTTTTGGTGCTTATCTACCTTTGTCATTTTATATTTGATCTGAGTTATTCATGATGGTGTCTCCAGTATTGCATTTCTGCTCATTAATAACTCAAATAAGTGAAAAATCCAAAAAGACCTATGAATTGTGATTTTTACGTCCTTGGTCCCCAACGGTCACCTCTAAAACACACACACTGATGTAATTTGAATATGCAAATGAATGACGTCACAGGTCCCCATGAGGGTCGTCGACTTGGCGGGGTCCCCAGCGGTCGGTGAAATGTCAGGTCAGTCTTCCAGGGGTCATACTCAAATTTTCAAGTGCGGGCTGTGATCAGGGCTGGAAATGGAGCGTGGATCTGTTTTCCCGTGTCTCTAAACCCTTCAGAAAGGCTGGTTCCCACCAGGCTGCATTCTGTCATGTGTCCCCACCATGTAGCATAAACCAGTATGTGAGTGTGTGTGTGTGTGTGTTAGAGACGTGTGTGTGTGTCGGTGTGTGTGTTTTATAGACATTGATGTTTGTTTGATAGAGTTATCTGTGTGTGTGTGTGTGTGTGTGTGCCTGTGTGTGTTTGGTGTGTGTCTGTGTGTGTGTTTGATAGAGTTATCTATGTGTGTGTGTGTGTGTGTGTTACAGTTATCTGTGTGTGCCTGTGTGTGTTTGGTGTGTGTGTGTGTCTGTGTGTGTGTTTGATAGAGATGTGTGTGTGTGTGTGTGTTTGGTGTGTGTGCACTGGGGCAGTGCTGCTTTAACAGATGGGTGAGAAAGGTCAGGACCAGCCTGACCTCTTTACTAGACTTAAGCACACACACACACACACACCCACATGCACACACACACACATACACACACACACACAAACTCTATACTTACACACACACACACACACACACACACAGACTCTATACTTATATACACACACACATGCGCGCACACGTACTATACTTAAACACACACACTCACTCTTTGCACACACACTCATTCTAGACTTAAATACACACACACACTCACACACAGTCTATACTTATATATGCACACATGCGCTCACACACACACACACACTCACTCTTTTGTACACACACTCATTCTAGACTTAAATATGCAGACACAGACACTCTCACACACACACGCACGCACATACACAAATAATGTAATAGAAGCCCTTTAACGACACAAATAGAAACTGCACTGCATAATATTTGCTCTTCACTCACCCACACGTATTTCTGAGGAAGATCATCAGCTTCATCACATTTTGAACGGTAAATGCTGCTGTATTTCTCACTTTGAATTTTTTATTATTTTTATTGTCAGCGGCAAGTGTACATTTTCAGTTTTACAATTCAGTATAAAAAAATTACCTCTTAAATATTCAGCACGAATATTTTCAAGCCCTCAAATTCAACAGTCAAAATTCAGAGTGTAAAATTCGCAGGAAAGATCCAAAATGCCGAGGCAGAAGCAATCGATCCATTCAGAGTGATCCGATCTAATTTAGTAACAAACAGGAAATGGAGCTGTGAATTGATCCGACTGGTCGGAATTCGCCTCATTAGAACCTCAAGCCCCGCCCACAGATGAGAACGGCCAATAGGAAACAGCCTCTGTCCTCCTCACTCACAGGATCGATTGCTTCTGTCTGGGCATCTTGGAATTTTATACTGAATTTTGACTGTTGAATTTGAGAACCTGAAAATATTTTTGCTGAATATTTAAAAGGTGATTTTTTTTAAATATCGGTTTTTAAACACTTTGGACATTTACACATATAATTTCATTAAACCCACCCGTGACCCAGCCGGATAAACCGGAAGAAAATGGATGGACGGGATTTCATTAAAATAATTCCAACAAATTTTTGCAGAATTAAAAAACTCAAAGTGACAAATTCAGCGGTATTTAAAATTCAAAATCTGATTAAACTAATTATCTTCCAGTCCAGTTTCTATTTGTGTCGTTATTTTCTGATCCATGTTATAATGAAGAATATAAAAAAAATACATAAAATTTCAGCAATTTCAGAATAAAAATAATTCTAACAGCTAAAAAAATGTAAAAGTAAGAAAATCAGCGGGATTTAAAATAAAAAATCTAATGAAACAAACGATCTCCCGTATATTTTCCTACTTTACTTGACCATAACAGTGAAATTCAATCACCGAATGTTCTTCTGTGACGTCCCAGAACAGTTCATGGAAAGGCCAGTGCACGTCTGACCGGACGAGCTCTGTGGAGGATGGTCTGTGCCCGTAGCCCCGAGCTACTGGACGCCAACACGGCCCCTGCAACGCTCAGGCTCGCTCCTCCACAGCCATGGGCGAAGGGTGAAGGGCGAAGGGCGAAGGGCGTGGGGGGCAGAGGGGGCACGGGTCCAATATTCTCTGGCCGTTTGAAGCTAAGTCACTGTTGTTTTGGTTTAATATCGAGGCTCAAACTAAAACAAGGTCACAAACAACTTCATAAATCATGCGAATGGGAGTCGAAGGCTACGTTCTTGTGTGAAATCCGATTTAATTTTTATTTTTTGGCGAGGTCGTTCGCATTTCCAATTAAATGCGTCTTGTAGAACCCCGGCTCGAACGTCCCCCTGGCGTAAAAAGTCCCGAAAAACAGCTGCTCCTCCTGACGCGGTGGACGAACGTTCTCGCTCCTCCTGATGCGGTGGACGAACGTTCTCGCTCTGCTGCTCCACACTCGCTGCGTCTGTCGTTTGCTTTGCTAAAGAAACGTCTGCGTGTTGCGGGAGGGTTTGAACGACTTTCTGTAATTCAGGAGTCGCTTTCAAATGTGGGAAACTCTCTCCGCTCCGTAGATATTTTGTCGTAACATTTCAAGCGAACTCGTCTACGTCTGTGCATGAAGTCGGCTAAATAATAGTCATACTAGTTAAATGAATTTGAGTTCCAGATTTTCCCAGTTTTTAGCAAGATTTTTGTGAGGAAGGAATGAATCTCCTGCACCAAATTGCCGCCTGGTCTCTTAAGTGATTGAATCAAACAAACGCCTCGGCGACTATTTGGGATTTTACAGTAGTTTTACTTATTTATCAGGGACAATGCACGTAAAAAACATTGAGCTTCACAAACAGGTCGTGTGTTTGTGCAGGTTAGAGCAAAGTTCCTGGACAGGTTGATGTCATAAATGGCGTAAAAATACAATAAAATACAATAAAATACCATGCTCATTAATGCGATCAATGCATCAATAAGTAGAACTAGTCCCATTCAGTCTCTTTACATATTTACAGCTCATATCGCTGCACTGATACAAGCAGATTAATGTGGTTAAAGCCGTTGTTTGGCCAGACCTGCAGACACTTTGTAATTTGTACATGATATAAGCCCAAATCCCCGATCCGATACCGCTCTGTATTCTCCATAATGAGGACCTGTAGCTGTTGTTTACATCAGCGACTAATGCTACTGCTAATGCCCGGAGCAGGTTAAATACAGACTGTGGAGGCTCTGCAGACACTTAAAACACGCTGACAGTAACAAAAAAGACCTACCCTCGTTTAGCTTTTAGTGTGGACGCTCAACTTCTTAGAAAAACTGCGCTACGGAGGGTGCAGAGAGCGCCAAGCCGCACTATTGCATAATTAGCCACGTGCTCCGAGGACGAGCGTCTTTCCACAGGCCTCACTGTTGGTTTTATCCATGCTATTCCGTCCATGCGCACTTAAATCAGCACTACTCATGGTCAAAATCATTACATATCTGACTCACTTAGTCCTCAATAATAAAAATGTGAAAGAAGTGCGTCGTTAAGGAAAATCGTTCCGCTCTCGGTCCATTCATGACGAACATGTGAGTCAGTGTAGTCACGTTTTCTTTGTGTTTTGGGCATTTTTTAAGCAGATTTTCTGTATTTTACTGAAACAAATGACAGTTTGTGCCTTTCTTTAATGTTGACAAGTATCGGATTGGTCAAAAGTAGGGACATCTTGGACATTTCTTGTATAAAACTGGGACAAATCACTGGTTTTGGATAAATTTGCTGGGACAGGGGACATGGGGCGCAAAACTGGGACTGTCCCGGGGAAAAAGGAACGTCTGGTCACCCTGGTTATAGCCTTTTAGTAGTTTTTTATTTATTTATTGCTCTTGTACTGTATAATAATTCAGTAGCCTTAGTTTTCTTCTTCACACTGTGGTAACCCTCCCTGTGAAACTATGTCAGTATCAGCTCAAATCACAAAACTAAAGACAATACTACTAAACTGGATTAAAAAAGTTAAACGTAGCTTCATAGTTTCATAGTGTAATTTGAACTTTTCTGATGCGGTGTATACAATATGTTGCCTGCTTGTGTCCAGCGATGTTTTATTACTTTGCTTGGAATGGATCGACCTTGCATTTAGTTGTATACTGGAGGTATACTGAGTGGGGTCTTGCCCAGAGTCGGGTTTCCACAAATAGTTGCTGAAACAGGCGGGTTTTAACATTCTGGGCGGGTAGTGGTTACACACGGGCGGGTCGGGAGAATCAGTGCACGGGGTGAGTTCTCAGTACTGCATCCAGCGCCGCCAGTGAGAGACTTTTCCCCCTCTGGATTTGTGATCCAAGAACGCAGCTGAAACCTGTGACTGAGGACGATATACTGCTCCTGCACAGTGACCTTGGTTAGATAAAATTAGGGCTTTTTTTAAACTGACATCGGTTGTTTTTTTCGTTGTACGTTTCATTGTTATTGAGCTGTTTAGGGCTCAGGTCGAGCAAAATGTTTAGCCCACAAGTTTAACCTACCGGTGTTTAGGCGACTACGAAAAGTGTATTACTAGTTTAAGTCTTAGCGGCGACCGACTATTGCTGTTTGTTCACTGAAAGACGCATTGAAAAGAATAAAGTGCGTCAGTTAGAATGCTTCTAATTTGTCTGTGATTTATCACGGGGACGGGCGGGTGCGGATTTAACTTTGATATAATCTCGGGTTTACGGGCGGGTGCAGGTCTCCAAAATGCAGGACTCTGGTCTCGACACATAAGAACAGCGAGATTAGTGTGTCTACAGTTAAAACTCCGACCCTGAAGCTGCACGTGTGTGATCGGAAACATAGTCTGAACTGCAGCCGCAACAGTCCTGCGTGATGTTACATAGTACTAATAGAAATAGCCGTAACCGCCCTCGTTTTTAACACAAACCTTCAAAAAACCAGTTTCACAGCACAGTTTGAAGTCCACTTTGTTGTCCCTGGAAGGAAATTAATCCTCTAATGCCACTGTCGGGAGCAGGGGAACCCTTCTCCGGGCCTTAAGTTAGTCTTAAACCCTTTTCACACGGGATTAGTTTTACCTGTGGACCTTTGGAGAGTTGTAATAATTGCGGAGGACGCCTGAGATCTTAATCCTGTACGGATGTGTCACGTCTGTAATCTGTAAAGTAAAAATTTGGTTCCAGGCCGCCATTCCGACATTGACGTCTATTTGTCGGAGCGGCGGCACATTGGCTTTTTTTTTACCAACATCCCGCCTTTCCGACATGTAATTATTAAGTTTGGACTGCGCTCGTTTCAGGACCGTATTTTCACGGACTGGAGGCGTAGGAGCGCTGAGGGCGACGGAGGAGGCGCAGCCTGGTTTAATCCTGGTTAAATCCTGTTGTAGTCCTGTTATAGACCTGGTTTTAGTCCTGTTATAGACCTGGTTTAGTCCTGGTTTAGACCTGGTTTAGTCCTGGTTTTAGTCCTGTTATAGACCTGGTTTAGTCCTGGTTTAGACCTGGTTTAGTCCTGGTTTTAGTCCTGTTATAGACCTGGTTTAGTCCTGGTTTAGATCTGCTTTAGTGGTTTGAGTCCTGATTTTAGTCCTGGTTTAGTTTCAGACCTGGTTTAGTCCCGATTTTAGTCCTGGTATAGACCTGGTTTAGTCCTGGTTTAAAAGCAGGTCTATGCCAGGACTAAAACCAGGTCAAAATCAGGACTAAACCAGATCTATACCAGGACGAAAACCAGGTCTAAATCAGGACTAAAACTAGGTCTAAATCAGGACTAAAACCAGGTCTAAACCAGGACTAAACCAGGACTAAACTAGGTCTAAACTAGGTCTAAACCAGGACTAAACCAAGTCTAAACCAAGTCTAAACCAAGTCTAAACTAAGTCTAAACCAAGTCTAAACCAAGTCTAAACCAGGTCTAAATGGTCGGAATGGCAACATAAAAGGTGTTGGAATGGCGGTGTCAAAAAGTGTCGGAATGGGGGGGGATGTCAGAATGGGCGGATGTCAGAATGGAAGGATGTTGGAGTAGGGGATGAATCCGAAACATTTTGCCTTAAAATCCCCTACTGTATTTCTCCAAACACAAACGTCTGGTGACAATATTCGTCCCATACGAATCTGCATCTCTGTTTGTTGTTGTAACTGTGCGTCTTTTCGATCTTTCTTTTCTTTCCGCGTTCTTTTCTCTTTCGATCTCCGTGTCAGTGTCAGTAAAAGACGAATACGCTGCAGGGAACACAGGGGCGGGGCGGGAGTTTGCAGATTACCAGACGTCCCCAGGTTGTGCTTATCCCGCTCGAATGGGGCTTCGGTCAGGACTACTTGACAGACATTTAAGAGACATAAAAACCAATAGCCAACGCTTATATGCTAATTCGGGCCATTGTCTCCACTTGAATATTCATTTGCGGTGTCTGGTGGCTCACGCCGACTCCCAGGGGGGCCTCTAGCCAATAGGAGAGGCCGGCAAATGCTCGGGGCCCCTCATCACTCAGGACCTCAGTACAATAGTTTGATTTTCACTGACTGATTTTAGAGTTGCCTGTCTAGACCGCAGTTCCACGCTTTGGCCACAGCAGAACAGTGGTGACAGTAGATCATATTTTGAACTGAAATCGCAATTTGAGTCGGTGTCATTATCAAATCCCAAAAAGCTGCCATTATTTAGGTGATAAAATGTCTGCTGCTTTCGTTAGCAGATCTTGTATTAGCTTAGCAGTCCAGATTTCAGTCTTCACTCAAATGAATTCTACTTTTACTCTGTCACATGATTCATTTTTAAAATCTCGATTAAGATCAGAAATTTCATAGTTAATCGCAATTAATCGCATGTTTAAAATCGTGTTATTTTGCATTTCAAGACGGTTTTAAAGCCATAACGTAAAGCAATTCTTACCCATTTAGCGATCGCTGTAGTTATTTTCTTTGACGTGGTCTCTGTCAAGCGGTAATTTGTTGTACGTTCCCGGGGGTTCAGCTCGGAGGTGCTAACTTAGACTAGACGAACTTCGCTGGTGCAGAAACTCTGCTCGACACAGGCTGCATTTAACTCTTGACTTGTAAATTGTAGCGTCCGGAAGTTTTTTAAAGTCAAATAAACAGTTCAGAAGTCCAGAAACCCGATCGAGAGCGAAACAGCGAGAGGAGCTGCCTACGGATGTGCAGAAGGGACGAAAAGTCAGCGAAATCTAACCACAAGTAACAAAAAAATTAAAAAATCATTGTGTTTTTAGAAGGGACAAAAGGCTGGCGAACTCTAATTGCGATTTATTTTTTTTTTAAATCGCGCTATAAGTTGCATAAATCTAGTCGCGGTTAACACGTTAACGCTGACAGCCCTAGTTTTCTAGTTTTCACACATAAAATTGCAAATCCAGTCATGATACTTGGCGATACATAAGATAAATATAAGTATGGGTGGACCAGTTTGCTTCAGCCTCTCAGTAAGAAGGACTCGTGACCTTCCTGCGTGGACTTTGCATGTTCTCCCTGTGCCTGCTGCAGATAATTGCCTTATACGATTCCAACAATATTTCCAATTCCAACAACCATTCCAATAATTCAAACAATTCCAGCCATACCTCAATTTTCACAATTTTAATAATGAATAAACAAGTAAATAATAAATGCTTTAGAATAAATTCATCTCAATTTTGTCAGCAAATAATTGGTGGTTTTCACATGACAGAATCTGATTATGTCATAGGCTCGAGAGACATTTTTCCCTATTATAATTACATTGTATTTTGGCATGAGAAATACAAAAAGTTTCATTACAAATCTTTAATATAATCTCTCCTGTTGGTGACTAAGTCTGTTAACTTGCAATATTACAACAAAAACTCACATTTTAACTGTATTTATTTTATCTGCCGCTGTTATTGGCCTGTAGAATATTGTGGTGTCATCTGGAACCCGGCAATACTGAGCCTGGTGGCCTTTCTTTTCTGCAAAGAAATTGTGGCTTCTGCTAGTTTCGCGCTGTCTGTAAGTGACATCGAAGATACGATCAGAGTCCCGTCCCCCATGGAAAGCTTCGGCAGGTTATGAAGATGCTGCTAAACGTTGCTGAATCCAGGGTTTTATCACACTTCCCTGGGTTTTATCACAGCCTGTAAACGAGCCCAGTGTCGGGAACTACACCGGAAGTCGTCATCGCAGGTTTCCAATGACGTAAGCGGGAATAAAGCCGACAGGATGGCAAATCCGCGGCTTCCCTGGTCCACTAGACCACTAGAGTATATAAACTACAGCGGGAGCTAATTATTGTTACGGCTCATCCACGTGTAAATGTGTTGCCGTAAAGTCTGATGTGAAATCAAATAAACTGCACATGATGTACGGCGTTGTGCAGCGATATTTATAGAATTTATAAACATAGTACCTGAATATAATCAAATAAAAGCCACGTTATCCTACCAAACATTGAGCTGTTACACTGAGAGCGCCCCCTGCGGGTTTGGAGCACTTCTGTTGTGGTGCCTCTTTATGGTTTTTCAACATTTTTTTGGTTTTCATCGTTTTTCTATTTGCGGCGCATTGGATGATGGACATTTGTCTTTGTTTCTTTAGTTTCTTGCAGCGGCTTTTTTTTCATTCGCACCACGTTGTTTGTTAGTACCTCGTTTAAACTTGCGTTGGAGTTTGTGAATTTGCATCGTTTCCGTGCTCGAAGCTGTTGCGTTCGACCCCCGTTGGCCGTTGTACTAGAGGCAGCACACGATTTTAGCCGGAACGCGGCAAATGTACCTAAGTTTGGACTCAGATTGCCAAAAAGTAAGTTAATTTAGCGCTCAGTTCCACTTTAATATGAACAATGCAGAACTGCGGAACATTCTGGGCCAGTCGCATCCTCATGGAGACAAACCCTGACATAGGCTGCTGCACATATCACAGCCCGCTCATAGAAACCCACATCGGATCGACATTCTACATCCTTGACTATTCTCCGTCTGTGCTTTTCCCCTTTTGTCCGTTCTTCTCTTTCACTTCTGTGGACACAAACGGCGGCGTCTCTGTCCTCCGCTCATTCCCGGCTTCCCATTGTGTCCAAGGGCAAGAGAGAGACGGCACGTTTGTCACGGGGACGAGGTCAGAGGGAGGCGGCGTAGCGGCGCATAATGGGAATCCGTCCACCGACCTGCGCCTGTGTGAGGGAGAAGGACGAAGTGAGACGGGTCTGCGGAGGAGTTTGACAATAGACTTTATTCATGTTTACGCCGCAAACCAGGAAAGCGTTTGGAAACATGCGATGATGACTTCCGACGGGCTCTGTTTGTCTGGCAAAATGTAGGAAAAATGAGAAAATGTCCCGGTTTTCTTCATCTCCGTGTCGTCGCAGCGTTTTGTTATGTTCGGCGAATCCACAGTTCCAACCGTACCTCAGTTTTCATCATTTCCACTGATGCATAACTCTGATTAGAAGAGACGAGGGCGCCAAATTCCAGATAATTCCAGACAGTGCATACGTCTGCAGTCTTCATTTTACCAACGATCACATTTACGTCCGTCGGTCGAGCTCAGTGTCGGGAACTACACGGGAAGTCGTCGTCGCAGGTTTCCAAACGTCTTCCTGGTTTGTGATGTAAACATGAACAGAACCTATGAACGTTTCTGGTGAAGTGTATATGTTGCCCGCCTGTGTCTGGTGATGTTATTGCTTTGCCTGGAATGTTCCACTGTGTGACATTAAACTGATCTACACTGCATTTATGCCCCGTTTACACGTATATTTTAAAAACTGAGAAATTTCCCTTTGTTTGTGCCCATCTTTTACACGCAAACAGGGAATTCGCCTCTGGAAACGAATCTTTCTAAAAACTCCGGCTAAAGTGGAGATTTTGGAAAACTCCGGTTTGGCGTTTGCGTAAAGTGACATAAACGGCGTTTTAGGCAGTTGACGCCAAAGTGTGACCAGTGTTAACGTTTTTCTGTGGTGATGATCAGAAGCGTCAGAGCAGCAGTCGCGTCACTTCTGCTGCAAACACTTGTCCTGTGTTTGCATTTGCACAGCTGATGTTTCATATCGATGAAGAGACGAATGAGGCTCGGAGCTCAGCAGTTTTCCCTCTTCTCCTTACGACTCAAAGACGCCGTCACCGCCAACGTCGCCGTTTTTGGGTCCGACCAGACCGCTGTCTGTGGGGTCATTTTGAAAATAAAGCGGTCGTCCTGGAGGAGCGGAGTGAAAATTTTAGGATGTCGCAGTCGTCACTTAGATGATTTAGAGCAGGGGTGTCCAAACCTTTTTCATCAAGGGCCACATATTAAAACACAGAGCCGCGTGAGGGCCGATTGAGGGTCATAGACTGGTGGTCAAAACAGTGAGTAATTCAAATATTTGCATTTATAACAGGTTTGAATGACCCACCAGACCTTTGTTCATGCTTAGACCCTCAAAATGAAGGTAGAGTTAAAAAACATGCAGTAAAAAGTACTACTATGGGCCTATTCACCTGGAAGCCTGAGGGCCAGAAGAATTTGGTCTGAGGGCCACATTTGGCCCCCGGGCCATAGTTTGGACATGCCTGATTTAGAGGCTTGGCGTAGTTATGACGGCGCTCGATGGTGTATTTATGCGGGTTCATGCAAACAGAAACTTTTTTCAAAACGATGCTGTGTGCACGATGTTATTTCGGAAAACAGAGCGAGGGAAATATTTGTTTCTAAAAATATCTGCGTATGTGTAAATGGGGCCTTAGTCAGAGCAGTGGAATAGAAAACCTTTATTATCATTATACACAGTATGACGAGATTAGAAGCTGCTCCTTTAAAGTGCACATAAACATTTATAAAACTACTTGCTAATACACATAAACTACTTATATTAAAACTTGTGCAGAACCCACCAGGGCTGCACAGACACATAACAGTGAAACAGACTTGGGACTAAAGTGTTTAATATCCCACAGTACTTGAAATAACAGAGAGCACTGTTACGCTACACGTATGTTTGACACAAAGTCCTGCTCAGGAAGTTGGATTCTTGTGATGTTTTATGAGTTCATGAACTCTTCATAATCCACCTGGATCTATAATCCAGCCTTGAGGATTCATAAAATGAAATTATAAATGTATATTATTTTAATAATGCCTGAGCAGAGCAGTGTCAGGTTTACTTCTGAACTCTGGAGGCTCTGCGTATATGGACTATCGACCATTATTACAGTTATTACAGTGTGTTTTCTGTCCGTTTTTAAATGTTTTATATGGACTCACTGGCCTCTGAAATAAAGCTGGATTGATTTTAATAAGAACTGGATATGACACGTCCCCTCTGTCCATGAGATCGACTCGCTCTGTAGGTACTGCAGCTCCTGGAGCTCAGGCGCAGTGGATTTTTGTGAAATCAAACTGTCCGTGTTCGGCTCACGGGGCATCGACAGCTTTCCTAAAGGTCTGAATGTGTGGGGATTCTTCTGTATTTTTACAATATGAACTTTTAGAATTTTTAAATAGACAATGCGCCTAAACATCAGCTTTGTAAGATTTATCTGCGCTCTGATTCGTCAGAACTGCACGTTTCTGACGTCACTTTGTTTTGCGGCGTAAGGCCGGTATTTAGGAGTAAAAAAAATAAATAAATACTTATGAGACAAGAACAGTGCACGATCTGCATTAACCTTAAGAGGAGAGATGCACTGTGTCAGGCCGTCGTACTAGAGATAATTTCCACATGTATTGTAATGAGCCCATTTTACACCGTAAAGGACAAAAGGACTAAGTACAGTTCAGTCCTATTACAGCTCCATATTCACAGTTTAGTGGAAAAATAAAGGTGTTCAGCTCCATTTTCACACTTTAGAGACGAGGACGGCCACAGCTCCGTCCATATAAAATAACACCGGTTTCTCCAACTGTTTTTGTCCAGGAAACGATTCTTGAAACCATTTTAATGAGTTTATTCACTTTTGTTTGTGGCTAAGTCCTCCATATGGAAGATAATTAGATCCATTAGATTTTGAATTTTAAATACTGCTGAATTTTTTTTTATCACTTTGGATTTTTTAATGATGTTTCAATTTGTTTTATTCTGAACTTCAGTTGCTGACATTTTAAGTGTGCTTTTTCAATAGTGTTCACATTCAAAATAAAAATGTCACGTTTTAAATATTCATCCATCCATTTTCTTCCGCCGCTTTTTTCGGGGCCGAGTCGGTGTAAATATTCAGCACAAATATTTTCAAGCCCTCAAATTTAAACAGTCAAATTCAAAGTGTAAAATTTGCAATGTAAAATTTCACAACAGGTAGTTAGAGCGGATCACTTTGGATCACTTCTGCTTTGGCATCTTGGAATTTTGCTGCGAATTTCACGCTCTGAATTTGGACTGCTGAATTTTTAGGTCTTGAAAATATGTGTGCTGAATATTTAAAGTGTGATTTATTTATTTTTATTTTAAGAACTTTGAAAATGTATTATAATTTCACTAACTGACATTCAGAATAAAAATAATTCAAACATGTTTTTTTGGAGTAAAATATTCGACGTGAGAAATTCGGCAGCATTAAAATTCAAAATCTGACGACACAAATGATCATCTGTACCCCCAGCCCTAGTTTGCTAATCCAGGGGTTCCCACAGTCATGGGAATCCTGGAAAAAGTCATGGAAATTGAAAATGTCATTTCCCAGGCCTGGAAAAGTCATGAAATGTTGTAAATTCAATGAAAGTTTTTAAAAAGTCATGGAATTTTAGTGTTTCTTTCATGCAACTACGGCGTTCTAAATTAAGTTATCATCAGGGTATTACTGTAAGAGAATTTCTCAGTTTAATATTGACACAAAAGTTATTTTTACACAAGGATCTTCTCTTGGCCCCACTGGCACCACTATTTAAACTGTGGCATATTTCTGTCTAACTGGAGTCTACTGGTCTTCATAGTCTCCCCACATTTGCTTAATAAACCTCCTTTAGAAGCAGAAAGATCAGATTATGTTCACTTTTGGACTATGTTCTCTTTTCAAGCCCCCCTGGGTCCATATTATTGATATTAAACAAACTTCTCCTGCTTAACACGTCCAGTTGGTCTCCAGCCTTTTTACTTCACCCTTTTCTTGGACAAGCTGAAAACTTCTACAACAGTTATGATTATTTACGATTATTTTCACACCTCTGATACCTGCCGATCCCCCATCCACCTTGACTAACAAGTGTTCTGTGTTTAAATATATTTATGGAAATTGAAAATGTAGTTTTCCAAGCCTGGAAAAGTCATGGGATTTTGTAAATTCAATGAAAGTTTTAGAAAAGTCATGGGATTTTAGTGTTTCTTTCACACAATTACAGCGTTCTGTGAAGTTATCATGAGACTATAATGTAAGAGAATTTAAGTAATTAATCCTCCATGTACATCTTTGTTTAACATTGACTCACAAAAGCTAAATTTACACCATGACCAGTGGCACCACAATCTAAACTGTGGCATATTTCTGTCTAACTGGAGTCTACTGGTCTTCAGAGTCTCCTCACACTTACTTTATAAACCTCCTCCGTTAGAAGCAAAGTCAAGGAACCTGAACACTCAAAGATCAGTTTATGGTCTCACCCGTACGACTGATGGGAAATAAACTTCTGCTTAAGAAGCAAGTTTGTTTACGGCCTCTTAGTTCGACTCTTTCTCGACAAGCTGCAAACTTCTACAACAATTATGATTATTTCTGATTACATTGAGAAACAATTTGCAAAAAAATATCTGTTAGATTTTTATGCTTATTAAAATTAAAATTGGTTGATTCCAAAATTGCAGTCAGTTTTTTCCAGCATGTCAAGTTTTTTTCGCTGTAGTGAGACTTCCCTGATTACAGCTGGACTCACCTACAGCGACGAGGCGACGTGTTTGTGCGTCACAGCTGAGATAGTGCTGTGCTGTGAGAGGTGTGTGTCAGCACTATTACAGGACTATTACACCAGCCATATCCTCTGTAAAACATAATAAAACATAATAGTGCTACATAAACATTGCAGTCATGCCTGTTTCTTTCAGGTTTCATTGTAAAACACGAGCACATATCTGTATTTTTCATAGTTTTAAGAAAACGGGGATCCTATAGTTCAAAAACTTGATGTGATAGAGAAAAACTGAGAGCAGTTTTGGATTCTGCACCCAAAAATGAGTTAAAAACAGCTGTCAGACCGAACTCAACAAAAATTGTGTTTCCCAGATCACTAGAGACGCACCGATACCACTGTTACAGACACATCCCGCAGTATCCCGGGTTCAGTATCCCGGGTTCAGTTTCCCGGGTTCAGTATCCCGGGTTCAGTATCCCGGGTTCAGTATCCCGGGTTCAGTTTCCCGGGTTCAGTATCCTGGGTTCAGTTTCCCCGGTTCAGTTTCCCGGGTTCAGTATCCCGGGTTCAGTTTCCCGGGTTCAGTTTCCCGGGTTCAGTATCCCGGGTTCAGTTTCCCGGGTTCAGTATCCCGGGTTCAGTATCCCGGGTTCAGTATCCCGGGTTCAGTTTCCCGGGTTCAGTATCCCGGGTTCAGTTTCCCGGATAAGCCGTTATCCTGGTTATGAGAAACCAGAGCAACGTGAATAAAGCGACTGTAGCGACATCAGTGAAGCTGCTGCACTCGTACGATCTCTGAAAAGTTTAACATGAACCAACTCCAACGCGACATATGCACAGAACAGACTCAGCACCAGCAGAACATCCTCTGTCACAGAGAGAACACTCATATTCCACTGAGTCCTGTCCTTTAGTCCCACAGAAGCTCAACACATCAGCGCTTATATTGTATGCAAATGAGCTGTATGCAAATGAGCTGTATGCAAATGAGCCTTGTGGTTTATGTTTCGTTTCTGTAAAGCGTAAACAAATGTGCCAAAGCTGTATTAAACTCATTATGATCAAGATTCAAAAAGTTTGTCAAATTTTCATATTCACATATGAACAAATGAAATTACCGTATTTTTCAGACTATAAGTCGCACCAGCCAAAAAATGCACAATGAAGAAGAAAAAAACATGTATAAGTCGCACGTTTTTATATTACAAAATCAGACCAAGAACTGACATTTCATCCTGAAAGGCAAATTATAGAAGTTATAGTAATAAAAACAACCCAATAGAAAAGAATCCGTGTGTCATTTGTTCATTCGTTTTTCAATATAGAACCAAAAATAAGAAAACGAAAAAACTGTTTTCTTTATTATTTGTCTCTAAAACCAAAATGAAAAAACAGATAACGATTTGTTTTTTCATTTTTGATTCATATATTTGGTCTATGGGCTGTTAGTGTAAAAATGTAATATATAAGTCGCACCTGAGTATAAGTCGCAGGAACCACCCAAACCCTGACAAAACGTATAGTCCGAAAAATAAGTTTCTCAATCAAAGCTAAATTAAATAATAATAATAATAAAATGAAAGAAAAGTTCACAGTTCTTCTTAGGGACACGGCCTCGTGAGTAGAGAATGAATATTAGGGTTGTTTGTATTTTTTTCCCGGGTTTATTAAATATATATTTTTTGCGCATTTGTAAGATTGGTATCGGTAAAAAAGTGGTATCGGCGCATCCCTAACCCCACCCATCATGACACAAAAAAAAACAAATCTTCTATAATAAGATGTTTTGTTTAAACGAGACGACAGTAAACGCACTCACAGGATTTAGAACGTTAAAAAACTATAAACCAAACCATAAAGTGTGTGGAAAGGGTTCACATTTCATATTCAGCCCTAAAAGTTTGCTCAGTTCTGCACACGTAGGCGCCGTAAAGTCAGGGAAAAGTTTAGAAATGTGGTCAGTGGAAAAAGTGAGAACCCTGCTGTAATCTTTCTTTTTTTTTTTTTGCAAATGAAAAACCGTCTTTGGCCCCAGTGATCTGTGCGGAAATCCTCACACACACGAACAACAGTGTGAACATGAAACCGTCCTGTTCTCCTGTCGGCGTGCGGTGCCTCTCAGTCTGTTGTCTTCTCCCGTCCCTCCTCCTCTTCCTCCTCCTCCTCTTTTTCCTCGTCTTCCTCGTCGGACGCAGCAGACGGCCTGTGGTTTGGGCTGTAGCTTTATTTCACCTTAGCGCATGAATAATTGACCGTGATTAAAAGCGGACGATGGCGTTTCTCCAGAGGGTTTTTTACGACTCTCGTACCTGCCTGTGGCTTCGGACGCAACCAGACGATGTTACAAAACACCGAGCGGAGAACGGACCGAGACCCGAGACCCGAGACCCGAGACCCGAGACCCGAGACCCGAGACCCGAGACCCGAGACCCGGTGCTGCTGTTGTTTCCTCAGGCAAAACACCTGAGTAAATGAATGAGAGAATGAAAAACGACCGTCCAAATGAAATGAAACGCGCGCTCAGGGCGACAGAGCTGCGCGTTTCCGGGGCTGAAGTGATCCGAATGATTCTAGTGAAGCTGCGTGGAGTTTAAAAACGCAGCGGAGCACTTCCTGTATTCCCGCTGAATGACGTCACAAGGTGGAACAGTGCGTTTTCTGTTTGAGGAGAGAGCTCTGCTTGAATCTGCAGGGTTTGTGTGTTAAAAATGTAAGAATTAAAGTAAAGAAAACCCTTTAAAATGTGTAATTATGACTGTATTTATGTAGTTATGTGTTTTGTAATTAAATTTTTGTATTTTATTTTGCATTTTTAACATAACAGACGGCAGCGCGTTACTTTGGACCGAAGGGATAATACAATTTAAGAAGTTTCCTCTGTATATATGTGCAGGCACTGAAAAAAGCTTGTCCAAAATGTAAGATATAAACACTTAAATCTATCAGAAAATGACTTAAAAGCAGTGAAATGATCCGTCCACGCGGCAAAGATCATTTTACTGGACAATTTCCCTTCAAATAAACGACCTCTAACCTAGAACGAAGCGGCCTCAGAACTAAAGTCGATAATAAATCTGAAAACAAGATGAATAAACCTGATACAAGTTTTAAAATCTTGGCCACATCAGAGAAATGTGCTCGGATGCGCATTTCGGCAACGGAAGTACGGCAGAACTCAGTGACTTGTCAAACTGTGCCTGAGGATTATGGATTATCGTCCAAAGAGCTGAACTTTGACAAACGGCGTCCGACTGCCAGATCGTCGTGCGTAAAACTTTAAAACTTTAGTCCGTTGGTGGAACATCGATTCTGACAAACGCGCGCAGAACAACCAGACGCTTTGGTGCTGGAAATGTTCTTCTGTCCGTGTTCGGTCTGAATGAATCAGAATGAACGGGGAACAGTGACACTTCTGTTGCCAAAATCTGCACGCAGCTTTTAAAAAAATATATATATATCACTTCCGCCCTAAAACGATCTAAACAGACACTCCACAGCAAAAATAAATAAATGATCAAATAAAACGGTGAAAGTGCACATGATAAGACCTCGTGATTCTCTAATTTCCGCTCAATTTAACCCATTATAAATACAAATAATTTCAAGATAAATAAAAAGGCCGCACTGGGAAAACGCATCCAACATAAGTTTTTTTCTCCAATTTCTCTGATGTGGCCAAGATTTTCAAACTTCTATCAGGTTCTTCATCTTTTTTTCAGATTCATTATCGACTTATTAGTTCTGAGGCCGCTTCATTCTAGGTTAGAGGTCGTTTATTTTAAGAGAACTTCGTCAAGTAAAATGATCTTTGCCGCGTGGACGGATCATTTCACCTCTTTTAAGTCATTTTCTGATAAGAGTTAAGTGTTTCTATCTTACATTTTGGCCGAGCTTTTTGCAGTGCACGTGAAACGCCCCAAAAAATCCAGGATCGGCTGCAGGTTCCGGTGATTTAGAGGGTGAATAATCAGATCAGATTGAAGCATTTTAAGGTTGAACCAAACTGGATTTCGGCGCCGAACCTGGCGACGCCCACGAGAAACGTGAAAATGATCAAATAAAATGAACGCGTCGTCCATCGCGTCCCAGAGCTCTGCCTGAGTCTGCAGGGTTTGTGTGTTAAAAATGTAAGAATGAAACAAAACAAAACCCTTTAGAATGTGTAATTATGACTGTATTTATATATTGATCTATTTTTTAATTCATGTTTTTATTTTATTTTGCGATTTTTAATGAAATGATCCGTCCACGCGTTTCACTGGACGAGTTCTCTTCAAATAAACGATTATTATTATATTAACGATTATTATTATATGTTCTCTTCACATAAACGACCTCTAACCTAGAATGGAGCGGCCTCAGAACGAGTGAGTCGATGATAGACCTGAAAACGAGACGAATAAACCTGATAAAAGCTTTAAAATCTCGGCCTGATCGAAAGAAATGTGCAGCTCAACACTGTGATCATTAAGGTTGAATCGAACTGGATTTCAGCACCGAACCTGGCGACGCAAACGAGGAACGTCAATGAAACGAACGCGTCGTCCGTCGCCGCGTCCGGAGTTCCTGCGAGTTCGAGGAAATCGGCGTTGGAGCTCCGTTTTGTTCTTTCGTTATGACTCGCGCGTGGGGAGACGTACGCCGTTGTCTTTGGTGTAATTTCGCCTCGGGTCGCGTGACGTAACGCTCCCGAACGCACCGCTGAAACACGCCGACGGACTGACCGAGCAGAGCAACACTTCCCTTTACTTTCATCCCTCTTTCCATCGCTCTCTTTTTCTCCATTTTCCTCTCTTCTCCTTTCTCTCTCTCTCTCTCTCTCTCAATCCCTTTTTCCTCTCTCCTCTGCCTCTCTTCTTTTACTTATCCCCAACCCTTCTCTTATCTATCTCTCTTTCTCCTTCCTCTCTCCCCCTTGCTCACTTTCCCTCTTTCCCCCACCATCCTTTTCTCTCTCTTTCTTTCTCACTCTTACACTCCACATTCTTTCTCTCTCCTCTCATCTCTCTCACCTCTTTATATCTCTCTCTCTCTCTCTCTGTCTTTCTTGCTCGTTTCTCTTCGCCGCCTATTCCTCCCTCCACTCTTATCCTTCCCCTCTCTTTGTCTCTCTCACTCCTACTATCGTTTTTCTGTCTTTCTCTTCTCTCTCGTTTCCTCCTCTCTCTCTCTCTCTCCCTTCACTTTGCTCCTTCTCCCCCCTCTTTTTTCTCTCTGTTTCTCTCGCTCTTAAATTCCCCATTCTCTTTCTATCCTTTCTCTCTCGTCTCTATCTCTCACTCTCTTACTCCCCATTTTCTTTCTATCTTTTCTCTCTCTCTCATCTCTCTCTTCCTCTTTCATTTCTCTCTCTCTACCTCCTCCTCTTTGCCCACCTCTCTCCTCTCTCATCCCTCCCTTTATCTCTTTGTCTCTCTCACTCTTACACTCCCCGTTTCCTTTTTATTCTATCTCTCATTGACCTCTCTTCCTCTTTTCCCCCTCTCCCTCCTTCCTCTCTCACCCCACTTTCTTTTTCTCTGTTTCTCTCACTCTTAAACTCCCCATTCTCTTTCTATCCTTTCTGTCTCCCTCTCTCTTTCCCTCCCTCATCTCCACCTCTCATTCGTTCCCCTCTTTTTCTCTCTATCTTTCTCTCTCACTCTTACACTCCCCATTTTTCTATCTTTTCTCGCTCACTTCTCTCTCATTTCCCTCTTTCTCCTCTCGTCTTCGCCCCCTCTCTCATCCCTCCCCTCTTTCTCTCTCTTTCTCTCCCACTCTTATCCTCTTTCTATCATCTCTCTCTCTGTCTCTCCTCCTCTTTACCCCTCTCCTTCCTCTCTCATCCCTCCCTTCATTCTCTTTTATTTTTCTATCTTTTCTCTCTCTCACCTCTCTCTCATTACCCTCTCTCTTTCCTCTCCTCCTCTCTGCCCCCTCTCTCTCCATCCTTTCTAATCCCTCCACCTCTCTTTTTCTCTCTCTCTGTCTCTCTCACACTTATACTCCACATTCTCTTTCTATCTTTTCTCTCACGTCGCTCTCTCTCCGTCTCTCCTCCTCTTTACCCTCTCCTTCCTCTCTCATCCCTCCCGTCTTTCTTTCTCTTTTATACTTCCCATTCTTTCTATCTTTTCTCTCTCTATCTCGAATGTCTCTCACACTCCCCATTTCTTTCTATGCTTTCTCCTATCTCACATCTTTCTTTCTCTCTCTCTCTCCTCTCTTCCTCTTTACCCGCTTTCCCTCTTTTCTCTCTCATCCCACCCCCCTCTCTCTTTTCCCCTCAGTTTCTCTCGCTCTTAAACTCCCCATTCTCTTTCTATCCTTTCTCTCTCATCTCCCTCTAACCGTCTCAAATGTCTCTCTCGCTCATACTCCCCGTTTCCTTTCTCTCTTCCTCTGTCATTTCCCTCCTCTCCTCCTCTTTTACCCCCTCCTCCCTCCATCCCTCCCTCCTCTGCGGGTGAAGGTCAGTGTTCCTGTATTGATCGCGTCTCTCATAGCCTCAGAGCTGGAGGTCTTTTCATAACACACACACACATTCACACACACACAACACACACACACACACACACACACACAACACACACACACACACACACACACACACACACACACACACACACACACACACACACACACACACAGATACACACACACACACACACACACATATACACACACACACACACACACACACACACACGTCTTTGAATATGACGCTTCTCTCTGTGGAAACATGTATAGAATATGTATGTCTATATGTGTGTGTGTGTGTGTGTGTGTGTGTGTGTGTGTGTGTGTATCTGTGTGTGTGTATCTGTGTGCGTGTGTGTGTGTGTGACGTATCGTACTTATCTGTCGGCCGAGACACAATTTTGACGAGAACGAGATGAGATTTTGGACCAGTTTCCAAAAAATGCGATGAATTCACAATTTTGCTCGTCTCATTTTGCATTTTCTTTTTTTTTTCTATCGTGCTGTGAATGTGTTTTACGTGTTGATTAGTTCTTTTACTTCGGTTTTATTATTTAAAATTAGCGCTAAGTCAAAAATATCGCGTCATTCATCTCCTCTTACACTGGAAGTTCTGTCCTTTATGAAAGTAGAGAAATAAAGGTACATAAACATTTTATTTTGAGAAAGTGGCAACCATTTATTGACTTTTTTGAAACAGTCTAAGCCAAACCCCCTTTTTTTAAAATTTTATTTTATTATTAGTTTTTTTTTATCGATTTTTTATGTATTTTTTTATTTAATCATTATTAGTTTATATTTGTTATTAATAATAGTAGCAGAGTTTTTATTACATTTCTGTTATGATATTGTATGACTCGTTTTTATTAAATTATATTATTAGTTTTTTATTTGTTTTTATGTATTTTTTAATTTAATCATTATTAGTTTTATTATATTTGTTATTAATAATAGCAGTAGAGTTTTTATTGCAATTCTATTATTATTATTCATACTCGTATTCATATTTTTTAAGGTTTGAGTGATTTGTTTTTGATAGTTCTGACAATCTATATTTTGTTACACGTGAATAAAAATATATGAAACAGAAAATATATAGAAGTTATTAATGAGTTAACACAAAACGATTTTAACAATTTTCATTTTTACTGCGAGATTAACGCTCTTGGTTGAACTCGTGAACTAGTTTTTTTTCTGTGGTCACCGCTGTAAACTGCAAAACAATTTGTACGAAACTGAGAAGCCCTGTGTTTGCGCTGATGTTATTCATACGAGGAAAACACGGAATAGAGTCGGCTCCAAAATATACGGCGAATCCGCGCTGACCTTTGATAAGGACCATGGACAGCGACACGTTAAACTAGCTTATGGATGAAGAAAGCTTAAATATCTTTGTGGATCTTTTACCAACAATGTTTAAGTGTGAAAAACGCTACACAAAATATGCCTCCCGCTGTTTACGGGTGAATTAGATGTGCGTATATTTGATTTTAAATGTTTTTTCCCCATATTTATTTATCGGTTCAAGTTATTTAGACCAAGCAATGTACACAAAAAGGTACATTTCTTGTTTTTTTTGTATATATATCCCAACCCCCATCCTGCCCAGCCCCTCACCCCACCCCCCCAGCGCACCAACCCTACGACCACCCCCAAAGCACCCGTTTACCCAACCACCCACCCCCCCACCCCTCACCCACCCTGGTCCTACAAAGACACACACCGTATATAGACATTATATTGTTTCACGATCTTTTTCTACCAACTTTAGCACTGATTATCTGCATCAGTTTTAGTCCTATCACTGCGAAATAAAAAACGGGACAGAGTTTAAAGTGTTTTCTGTCTGAATATATGAGCTACACGTGTCTGTGTGGAGGAGTCTTTCAGCTGCAGCTGCTCAAAGATGCACAACTTTTGAGAGTTTGAGCGAACCTTTCACACTCGTCCCAAACCTAAAGGCAATACAATCTCACGAGACAGATTTTTCCGAATTTTCCTGTGTGTGCACTGGTCTTGTGGCGATTTGATCTTGCGGCGTTAGAAAACTGCGGTGCCCACACTGGAACAAAGCTTAAGATACTCTATAAACACGTAAATCTCTCAGAAAATTACTTAAAAGTAGTGAAATTATCTTGCTGCATGGACAGATCATTTTACTTGACGAGTTCTCGTAAAATAAACGACCTCTAGACTAGAATGAAGCCGTCTCAGAACTAGTAAGTCGATAATAAATCTGGAAACAGGATGAACAACTGCAAATCTCTCTGATCTGGCCAAGATTTTACAACTTTTATCAGGTTATTCGTCTTGTTTTCACGTTTATTATCGACTCACTCGTTCTGAGGCTGCTTCATTCTAGTCTAGAGGTCGTTTATTTTAAGAGAACTTGTCAAATAAAATGATCTTTGCTGCGTGGACATATAATTTCACTACTTTTAAGTCATTTTCTGATAGATTTAAGTGTTCATATCTTACATTTTGGACGAGCTTTTTGGCCGTGTGCGCATATATACCGAAAACAGGCAAAATGAAGTATTGAAGATGACTAAAAACTCGCACGAAATCACTCCAAACTCAACTTCAGGTGAGTAAATCGTGAAACAACTATATGAGATTGTTTTGCAGAGTAGGTTTGCTTTAACGTTTTCTCAAAGTCTGGTTTAAGTTGCTGTATCTAGAGTCGTCTTGCTATACATTTTTTGAGTTTTGGATTATTAAAAAAAGAAGGAAAGAAAGAAAAACACTGGCGTCTCTTTCTCCTCCCTCAGCCTGTTCCCTAATCAATACCACGCAGCACCTCTCTTTCGCGGGCCTGCCTTCTGCGACTCCTCATCCTCTTTCTTTCCCTCGCTCTTCTTCATCGATATCTCCACCTCTCCTCCTCCTCCTCCTCCTCCTCTCCTCGGCTCGGCTCTTCCCCTCCGGCCTCATCGATCCTGCTGAGGGATGGGAGTGATCGGGAGGGCAGTGGCTGGAGAGTGGAGCGAGCCCGGTGTGGGTGGGTGGGTGGTTGGATGTCCCCTCTCCCGGCTCCTCTCTCTGCCCCGCGGCGATGCACTGGTCTGGGGGGTAAAAGGCAAAGGCCTGAGGATTTGTGAAAGGAGAAGGGTTTTTGAGATTGATCTTCTTCCTGTTCCTTTTGATCACGCAGCAAAGACGAGGCGAATGACGGTTGGAATATGGATTTGTCTTCGCAGATTTGTTGTTGTTGTTGTTGTTCTCGTTAAGTTGCCGCCAACAAAATAACAGCATGAGCAATAATAAATAAATAAATGTGTTATTTATAGGTAAAAAGGCTGATTAAAGTCATGATTCACTTCAGTATTCCGGTTATGATCGGGTTTTTTGGAGTATCCTGGTGTTGTGAGTGTCCGTGTAGATGCAGTATTCTGATTTCAGTCTCCTGGATATCACAGTATCCCGGTTATGAGAAACCGGGAGACTCTCACTGGGTTTTTCTCAGATTATCCAGGATATTGAAGCTTGTAGACGCAGGATCCTGATTTCTCAAAACCTGGCGCTGTACTGAGCATGTGCGAACTCAAGTGACAGAACCAAAACTCCTAAATCCGGGATTTTTGGCCCTTTTTGAGACGATTTTTCACTCGTTTTTGGGATCGGGCAGAGTTTTGGGTTAACCACCGAAGACCTGAGGGCAGTTTTAGTACATTTCTCCTCGCCTGGATTTTTTTTCTTAATTTCGCTTTTAAAACTGCCCCTTTTACCCCCTAATGAAGTGTTCTACCTCCTTTTGTTCAGTCCAACCTGTTATTTCACAATCTGCTGCTGGAGTTGTGTCATGAGGCTGTAATAAAAGCTACAGGACCAGAAATAGAGATGAAAAAGAAAAACAGAAAATAAAATTCACACTCTTTTATACAAAACACACAGCAAACATGTATAAAGAACTTTTTGGACATAAAAAAAAATGCTTAATTTAGGGCCTTAGCTACAAAAATGCAAAATATCAAGTCTGTAAGTAAATAAAAAATCTCCTTATTGCCCTAAAAACAAAAAAAAAGTGTAATCGCTCCATGACTTTCCTGGTCCAGTCCTGGAAACAGCTCCTGTCAGGTCCAGGGCCAGAGCCACAGCACTTCTGCATTTTTATGGGGTTTATTATATTTGGATTTGTTCATTCTGAGTGAAGTAAACCTTTCAAATAAAAATAGCAAAGAATTCTATTTAGTATGTCATTTATTTCGCTATATATGAATATTAGTAAAGTTTTGTCATAAATGTACAGAAGCATCCACACAATTTTTGTATTTTTGAAACTGTCCTGAACAGGGATGGGTTAATATAAGTTTATTTACGTCTCCTTTTCGAGAAATGTGCGTAGTATGTGTTTATCGTTTCTCTCTTGGCACAAACTTGAAATAAAAAAATAAAAAAAACATACATTGCAAATCTACTTGTACAAAGTGCCTAAATGCATTTTTCTTCCCCCCAAAATTGCGTTCTGCTCGGAAATACCTGCTGCATTAATCTAAATCTACCCAAACAATAACGCCGGTCCATTGTCCTGCTGTGTCCGCGAAACGACTCCCAAATTCCTCCTCGGTATCGACTGCACCGAGCGCCTGTTTCCATGGCAACCTCCAAACAGGTCCCTGTGTCGGCGCACGTGCCTTTACGCCTTTATGTGGAGGAACGAGGCGACGGACGGAGAGATGAAGAGGACGAGGAGGAGGAGGAGGAGGAGGAGAAGTTTGGGGGGGGGTTGGGCCGGAGGATGGGATCGAGGGCTGACGGGGCGGGTGATGCCGGATGGGTGCGGTAGCCTTGGCGGAGGAGGAGGAGGAAGAAGGGGGCGTACAAAGAAATAAATGAGGAGGTGGTGCGCTTTTGGGGGAGGGGGGAGACGTGACGATTTGACAACAGCTAAAGCGACGAAGAGCCACCGCTACGTCCATACTAACACCTATAATAACACTGGAACCAAACCCAAGTCTCGTCACGGTACGATATTTATTGCAATATGGTGGGGAGCCACAACCGATTGAATCAATGTTAACCGGTCATAATGTTTTGACCGTCAATTAAACGGAACCCCACCTAGTCGTGCTTGAGGACGGCGCGGTCCTATAGTCCGAGTGTCCTGTATGATCATAGACCGGAGCCTAAACGCACATTTTATGAGGCGCGAGGTTTCGTTGCGTCATCGATGAATGTTTCACCTCAAAATGCGACAGCCTCAAGCCTCTTCTACAGGTGGGAAAAGCCGAACCACCGTGCTAACTGTGCTAACTATGCTAACCGTGCTAACTATGCTAACCGTGCTAACTCTGCCCCGCCGAGTGCTTTCCCTGTGTTTCTGTTTGTCTCTACAGGCTTTAGTGCTGCTGCGAGCTGTAGTTTGAGTTGCCACAGAAGTGCTTTTGTTGTGTAGGCGACTGTTGGATGTTTTGGCGTTTTATCCTCACAGTTTTGTGCGTATTGTGACTAAAGTCATGACCGCTGGGTTAAACTGAGCCTTACGTGCATGTCCGTGTATAAATGCTTCATGACAGACTTGCTAGATAAGCGCTCTTTGGAGCGACCATTTTCTGATTTCAGATAACGAATAGATTGAGAATAGATTTTAAATTGAACAGTTAAACAATTTTAACCAGTTAAAATTGAGGCCCAGTGGTCGGTCATGTTTTTTTTTTTAGTTTTCACTGTCTCTACTCACGATATTAGGATATTCTACATTATAACAAGACTGACATTCTAAAACGCTTTGCCCAGTCATTTGGTACAACATTTACCGTCATTAGGGATGGAACGAAATCCAAATCTCTCTGTACGATATTTGTTTGCGAAATGTTAAGCGGTTACCATGGTGACACAGTGCACAAAGAAAAAAATAAATAATCAGATTTTCAGAAGCCTGTGATCCTGGTCCTGTTTACGTGTTCGGTTTTCAACAAAAAGATGAACGTGGCTAAAACTGTGAAAAACTGTTGGCTAACGGTCCTTGGGCGAGTATTTGTTTATGACAGAATGTTACGGTAGTTACCATGGTGACACAACGCACAAATGAGCAAAAACGGTCCAAAAAAAGTTTTAAGATGGTTTGAAAACTCAAGAAAAAAACTATTTACTAGGAGCGTAACGATATCCAAGTCTTACGACACGATATCGTCACAGTACGAACCTCGCGGTACGATATTTATTGCGATATCGTGTGGAGGCTCACAATATTACGATATTCTACATAATAACAAGACTGACATTATAAAACGCTTTGCCCAGTCATTTGGTATTTATTGTCATTAGGGACGGAACGAAATCCAAATTTCTCTGTACGATATTTTCACCATAAACATCTCACTGTACCAGATTTATTACAATATTTTGACTGAATGTTAGGGGTGTAACGGTACATTATTTACCGAACCGTTTCGGTACAAGACGTTTGGTTCGGTGCAGGTCTGTGCGCTCGTGAGTTTGCGCAATTTGTGTTGACTTAAGGCGACAAGATCCCGCTCTGAATAAAATGGCTGATTTTGTCACAGGGTGTGATTGGCGCTCCACTGCACTACATGCAGACATATAATACTGACTCAGAACGTCGTCATGCTTCTGTACAAACTGGTTGAGTCAGAGCTGGGGGGGTCCAAACTTTTTTCATCGAGGGCCACATATTAAAGCACAGAGCAGCGTGAGGCCAATCGAGGGTCATAGACTGAGGGTCAGAACAGTGAGTAATTCAGATCTGTGCTTTTATAACAGGTTTAAACGACCCTCAGACCTTTGTTCAAGCTTAGACCCTCAAAAGGACACACGACATTTAATAATAATAATAATAATGCATCAGTTTTATACAGCGCTTTTCAGGACACTCAAAGACGCTTTACAGAGCATTATTCATTCACTCCAGACCCGGTGGTGGTAAACTACTATTGTAGCCACAGCTGCCCTGGGACAGACTGACCGAAACATTGGCGTGATCAAGGTAGATTTCAAAAACGTGCAGTAAAAAGTACTAGTTGCGGTAGTTTGGGCCAATTCACGTGGAAGCCTGGGGGCCAAAACAGTTGGTCTGAGGGCCATAGTTTGGACATGCCTGAGTTAGAGCGCATTAGTTGGCTAGTTTGTGAGCGAGTCATTCATCAGAGCGATTTCTAACTCAGAGGGAAAGGACGGCCGCTCAGTGCAGCCTCTTCCCGGGGCTGTGGTGAGGTGTGGGCGGCTTCGTAGGATCAGCTGCTCCGTCTCAGCCCCCGAGGAGCGACTGTGGACTAAACCAGGACTAAACCAGGACTGAACCAGGTCTGAACCAGATCTAAACAATTATCATTATAATTATAATTGTTCTAATTATTATTAGTAGTAATTATTTTCACAGTTTGTTTACTATTTACTATTTCCCTGAGCGTTCAGTATTGTGCTGTAACAGGGTGAGGGATTCAAACGTGACATTATTGCCTTTTGTTCCCATACTGTCCCGAAAATGAACCCAAACGTGAACTCAAAACCGAACTACATACAGAACCGTGATTTTTGTGTAATCTGCTCCTTTTTCCTCTACAAACGCCTTCACAAGACTTAATCCAAAGAATGAAGATTTCAAAGCGCCTCGGACAGTTATTTCTTCATGTCGTCTGCACTGAAACGGAGCAAAGGATCATGGTCTATTATTTAACCTTTATTTAACCAGGAAAGTCCCATTGAGATCACTAATCTCTTTTTTAAGGGGGTCCTGCCACACACCACTTTTATACAAGGCCATGTGAGTGAAGTGTTTTGCCTAAGGACACAACACCAGTTTTTGTGACTGGCGCCCCCCTGTGGCACCTGGAATTCCCAGTGTTTCCCATCCAAGTCCTGACCAAGCCCGGACCTGCTGAGCTCCTGAGATGTGACGGGATCAGGCTTTGACGAGCCGGTATCACCACTATGTAGTTCCCTCTGTTTTTTTTAGCTATTTCTGCATCAGAACTGTTCATTTAAGCAAAGAGACTTGGGATTCGATATATTGTGATGCTCCACGATATTATTGTGAGACCTTTGATGAGACGATATCACCATGTTTCAGTTATTGTTACATCCCTGCCTGTGGACTATAAAATTACCTGTATTTTTGAGATTTTTTGTGTGTAAAGCACCTCTGTTACACTATTTTCTGTTATGTTGTTGTGTTGTTAAATATAAATATAGCTGGAGTTGTGTTTTGTTTCATTCACACATGCTTAACGCACAAACCCGGCATGTTTAGACTAAATTCTTCTCTCGAATGGGAAACCGCAAGGCCACGTTCAGACTGCAGGGCTTAAGGCTCAATTCAGATTTTTTTGTGAGGTCGTCACATTTCCAATTAAATGCGACTTGTCTGTGATCTCCAGTGTGAACTTTAAATGCCCCCAAAGTGTGTCACAGGCTCTTTGGACTCCTGAGTGTTTATGGAAGTCGCGGAGTTGCAGATTGTAAAGTTGCTGTCGAACCAGATTCAGCTTATTTGTTTTAAGGAGGAGCTTGAGAAGGACGAGGTTTTTGGCCATGGAGTTTTGTGGGGCAGTGGCAGCAACGTCCATAAAAATGAACCAGCGTGTGGGGAGTCGCAGCCAAGAGCGGTGGGATTATTGAGTTCACACACACTTTTCATATGACTTTTGTTTATTTATTTAAGAATCTCCATTAGTCTCTGCAATTGCACAGACCAAAAGACCAAAAGAACGTTTTTGTACATTTGCGAACGCCTAATTGTACCACTCTCGCGGGAGGAAACACATCGTCGGACCTGTAGTGTCGTATTAAACGTCTGTTTCCAAGGAGACGAGCCGGCAGCGCCTCCAGGTCAAGTTACAGGTCAGATCTGCGGAGAGGCGAACTCACTCACTGTAGGAACGCATGTTTTTCGTGGTGTTTTGGAGCAGTAACGCGTCTGTGATGGGATAAATGCAACGCAGGTGAGTTTAATGCCGTACTGCGACACCTTTCAAGGCAAAGCAACGATATCTCCATGGGAACGAGCTCGTGGCGGAAAAGTTACACGGTGCACCTTTAATGTTTTTGAGATTTTCGAAAAGTTTATGAGGAAAAATGAACGGGAAATTGGAAAACTGGGCAATTTTACAGACGCCAAACCACCACCGACCGACCCCACACCCACCACAACCGCACCCGCCTCCGCCAAACAAAGAGAACAAAGACCCACCACCACCACCACACCCGCCTCGCCCCCACCTCCACCCCGCCTCCACACACCCCCACCCGCCCCCCACGCCCAGGGAACGACATCCAGCTTAATTGATTTTCCTAATGAGATTCATTTAGCCTGCGTCACCGGGGGGAACGGCGTGATTTCAAACCTGCCCTCCCGTAATGAAGAGTGCGGCCGGACAGGGGCTCCAACACGTGGAGTTTTTCAATTTAAAACGACGGACAAAAGGTTTCCAGGGTGGACGTCGTAAAAAAAAGCTGCGGATTTAATTTGAAGTTGTGTAATTTTATGCGCGTAGTGTGGTTTGAAGGTCCTGTGTTCCACAAAAATGACTCTAGTGAGGTTTAAAGGTGCACTGTGGAACTTGTTAACTGTGTTTGGGGTCTGTTGCCTGCCTGTTTCTATGGATACGTCATTGCTCTGCCTGGAATGTTCCATAGTGTGACATTAAACAGCTTTACCTTAAATTTATTCAGTCACAGGTGGTTTTAGAGCTCAAAAATACCTTGAAATACAGACATTCTGACCACAGATCTGACCTGTAACTTGGTCTGGTTTGGTCTCGTTGAAGATAGAAAGCTTTAATGCCATACTGTGGAACATTCCCGACAAAGCATTAGCATCTCCATGGAGAAAAGCAATTGATTGACTCTCCACTTGAAACGTTACATAATGCAGCTTTAAGTCGTTGTCATAATGTTTCCTCCTCAAAAACAGACCTGGAGTTGTGTTTTGTTTCATTCACATGTTTGACTAACTTTTTATTATTAGTCCGTCTACGTCTCCAAAGCTCAAAATGCGCTGTTCCACCTTGTGATGTCATGAAGTGGTAGTTTTCAAGTTACCAGCTACGTTTTACCTTTAGTTCAGTAGAGATCGGCAATTCCAGCGCTGAAATGAGCCAAATGATTCTAGTGAAGGTGTGTGGAGTTTAAAAACACAGTGGAGCACTTCCTGTATCACCACATGACGTCACAAGTCGCGTTTTCAGGCCGACAGAGAAACGTGCCGGTATCGTTCCCACACCTACAGTAATCTCGAACTGACTGACGTGTTCACGCCGAAAATCAAGCGTTCGGGAACCACGTAAAACTTGTTTTTTCTAAGCGAACTGTGATGACCCAGTCGACGTGAGCAGGTTCATCCGGGTCACAGACGGTAACATAAACAAGCAAAGAAAACGTGTGTGTGGAACATGGTGGAGAAATCAAGTGAAGAAGATTGTGCAGCGTCAGCGGAGGAGACCAAATATTTGCTGTATCCGCGTTCGCCCGGTCAGGTTCCATCTTTGGATTGGGCGTCGCTTCTTCTCCACAGCAGATGTTTCTCCTCAGCAGATGTTTCTCCTCAGCAGATGTTTCTCCAGAGCTCGGTGCAGATAAATAATGATTTGTATGAGTCCAAATGTTCGCTGTTTTTTTTTCCTCGCTGTGACATCTGCTTCCGTACGGCCTTGTTTTTAATTTGGGGGCAAATCCACAGCCTCTGTCGATCACGGCACATCATGGGTTCACTTAAATGGTTTGAACGAGGGTGAGCACTTCGGTTCCTGGAGTAACTGTTGCGGGAACCTGCACAGGAACTGTTCTGGCCGTCCTGAAAACAGCTAAAGTGGAACAAGGTGTTTTCTGTTTGAGAGAAGAAGAAGAAAGAAGGAAACAGCATTATAACATAGATCAGAAAGTGGTGTAACACGAGCCCTTTAAAACAATGACATCTCTGTGGAGACTGCAGTTATGGAGCGCTATACACCAGTTCTTGTAGTTAGGTCTGTGGAGAGGCAAGGACACTTGTAATGGCACAATTTTTGAACCCATAATGAAATAGTGAAATTGTGTGATTCTGTTTCGTTTTAATTTGTTGTCGTTGCTGTTGTATTTGTCGTTGCAGTTGTATTTGTTGTTGTTGTAATAATAATAATAATACATTTTATTTGTTAGGCGCCTTTCAAGGCTCTCAAGGTCACCGTACGTCAAGGAGCATAAAAATGGTAGAATACAAATAAAACAGTGTAAAAAGATTAAAAATACATTTAAAAATCAAATCCAGATGAAAAGACAGTGCAGTTATGGTCAGAGTGGTCAGAGTGAGAATGAGAAGGCCTTTCTAAACAGATGAGTTTTGAGTTTAGATTTGAAGTGTGAGAGTGAGTGTTGTTGTTGTAGTTGCTGTAGTTGTTGTATTTGTTGTTGTTGGAGTTGTTTTTGCAGTTGTTGTTGAACAGTGGGGCTTAATTTTTCCATATTTTGTCCAGATCTGGTGTAACTAGTAACTTTTTTTTGTTTTTTTGTGGGTTTTTATAGATATCTAACAACAACTAGCGTGCTAACTGTTGCTAACACCTCCTGATTCTCAGACAATTAAACGCTCCTTAATTAGATGCAGACTGTACGCAGCAGACTTACACTATCTTGACCTTGAGAGCTGCTTAGACGCTCCATCTGTACCGGGGCAAGACAGTATTGTACTTGTATTTTGCTCAAATACAAGGAGGAAAAAAAAGTCGTGCACTTTCCGACTACTCCCCCCACCCCTGCATCTTCCTCTCCCGCTCATTATTTACTAGCCAGCAGCAAATATTCCACTTTGTATTCCGCAAAAATACAAAACCATACATTCATCTTAGCTCCAAGACAGTGGATTTGAATCGCATTTGGCTCCGTATCGATCACACACACTCACACACTCGCTTGGCACGTACCGCCACTTCTGTCAAAGCGAAACTGAAACAATCGCTCGTCTGTTCTGCCATCGTACAGACAGTAGAAGCATTTGGACCCACATACGGCGGCTCATCTGGACCAAAACCAGACCCAAGATCTCTGCTTCCTCATTCAGACTCTCCTCACGCTGACCAAATATTAAATTAAGGTGATCAGACGTCCCTGTTTATCCAGGACAGTCCTCGTTTTGAGCCCTGTGTCCCCCTGTCCCAGCAGATTCATCCAAAACCAGTGATTTGTCCCAGTTTTATACAAGAAATGTCCCAGGTGTCCCCTATTTTTGACCAATCTGATCCCTGCCAACAGTAAAAAGAGGCATACATTGACATTTGTTTAGGTAAAATACAGAAAAGCTGCTTAAAAATGACCAAAACACAATGAAAATGTGACTATACTCACCCACATTATATTATGCATGACAATTTCCCTTAATGACGCACTCATTTCACAATTTTATTATTACCAACCACCACAAACCAGGGATGTCCTCGTTTTTGTTTTGAAAATCTCGTCACTTTACTCAAAATAAACCAAATGGAAAAATTATAATTCTAGAGCTGGGTGATCCCATCCCCCCTTCCCCCCAAAAAAATCTTATATTTTTTTATTTAAAATACTCGATTCACGATTTGATTTGATTCAACAGTACAGCAGCGTCCAAATCTTTCACCATGTTGTGAAAACCTCTCTTCTCCACTGAATAAATTGGAAACATATCCGTAGCTGTATAGAGAGTAATTGCCTCCGTGATTACTTTGAATCTTGCTCCGCCCTCTTCCTGTAGTACACAGTAGGGACGGGCATTCGATTAACAGTGAAAGAGCTGCTGCACTCGTACGACCTCTGAAAAGTTTAACATGAACCAACTCCAACGCAACATACGCACAGAACAGACTCTGCATCAGCAGAACATCCTCTGTCACAGAGAGAACACTCATATTCCACTGAGTCCTGTCCTTTAGTCCCACAGAAGCTGAAGCATCAGCGTTTATACTGTATGCAAATGAGCTGTATGCAAATGAGCTATATGCAAATGAGCTGTATGCAAATGAGCCATGCGGTTTTAAGTTTAGTTTCTGTAAAATGTGACCGAATGTGCACAAAGCTGCATTAAACTCATTATAATCAAGATTCAGAAAGTTTATTGTCAAATTTTCATATTCACATATGAAAAAAATGAAAGAGTTTCTCACTCTCAGTCAAAGCTAAATTAAATAATAAAAATAAAATGAAAGAAAAGTTCAAAGTTCTTCTTAGGAAGGCAGCCTGGTGTGTAGAGGTTGTGTCAGGGTTGTTTGTATTTTTTTTCCAGGTTTATTAAATATATATTTTTTACGCTTGCAGTTTTGTAAGATTGGTAAAGTATCGGTATCGGCAAGTACAGAAATGACTGTGCTCGTACTCGTATCGGTTTTCAGAAAAGTGGTATCTCTTTATATGAGCGTTCTTTCTGTGACAGAGATTTGTTTGTTCTTGTGTCGTTCTCGGGGGAAAGTGAGAGACGCACTGCAGGAAGTGACTACGGAAAGCCTAGAGGAAGTCTTGGCGAACGCAAAATGTACGCACTGTATAAAAAAAATCTCAAATATCGATTTTCCGGAAAAAAAATTTACTTGCCAACTCGATTTTTTTGCCCAGGCCTATATAATACTATAATATTTCCAGACAATAAAACAGATTAAAACATAAAATATCTACAGGAAATATCTATAACGTAACAGTGTCACTCTCCCCTGCGTTTTATTTATTTAGTTAAGTGTATTTGTGTATTTTCTCTTGTGTAGTTGGTTGTGTGTCACCCTGTGTTTTCTATGTGTAGTTCGTGTGATTTTGTGCTGTTTGTGTGTTTGACGTCCCCGTTTGTCCCCCGACTCTCTGACGGTGGATTTGAGTCTGCTGAACAAATAGCTGGAGTCCAGTTGCATTGTGGGAGAGGAGCAGCAGGCGGAGGAGACGCAGAGGAGGACAGGACGGGAGGGGGAAGAGTTTGAATGACGGACAGCCTTCCTGCCCTCTGTCCGGCGGCTAACGCGATTAGCTCGGCCGTGGCGTCGCTCCAGATCCGGCACAGCAATGTTCCCTGGAAATGCACAATTGATGCTAACAGAAATATATGGAAGCTGATGCTCGTTTTCTTGATGAGCGACGCATTTAAAGCCGCGCCAGGGAACATTTCAGGTCATGGACACAGGACGCTGCGTAGAGATAGAAACATAAAGCCACACGTTGGAACTTTCTCCATAGACTTAGATATGTGTAATGTGCTGTGACACATTCCAGGCACATCTCCAGAGGCAGCAGGTGGCGTAGGCGTGTGCAAAAAAAATAAAATAAATTTTACTTATTAGGCGCCTTTCTGGACTGTCAAGGTCACCTTACAACAACGTAAACAAAATACGATTAAAACATACAGTTAAAAGCGTATGGTTAAGTAAATATCTAAATATCAATATATCGTATTGTTTAATGTGATGATACAGTATTGATATCGTGCAAAACTATATCGATATATCGTAGTGTTGGAGTCAAGACCAAACTAATCGAGTCCGAGACCACAGGGTCCCGAGACGAGACCAAGATGTTCTCGAGTCCAGACTCGAGACCAAGACCGATCTCGAGTCCAGACTCGAGACCAAGACCGATCTCGAGTCCAGACTCAAGACCAACGTCGATCTCGAGTCCAGACTCAAGACCAAGACCGATCTCAAGTCCAGACTCGAGACCAAGACCGATCTCAAGTCCGAGACCAAGACTGATCTCGAGTACTACGACACTAATATATCACCAAGAGTGTTTTTTGGTTTATTTTACTAAATTCTTTTGTTACAGAGCTACAGTTTTTTTGTTTGTTCAGTGGAAGGAAACTCATTTATGCAACAAATTTGACATTTTCACTATTTTGATGATGAAAATCTGTGTGTTTCATATGAACTTTGCACAAGAAGTGGTTTAACAAAGACTTTTAGTATCACAGTCACGATTTAGCCTTTATTTTTCATTGAACCGTAGGAAATCAGTTTGAAATATATCATATCGAACCAAAAGTGCACTGTATCGAGGTACATATCATATCGTGGACTATGTATCGAGATACATATCATATCGGCAACATCTTAATGAGACCCTGTCCTCGTGTTAACCACCAGATCAAGTTCGGGATTAGGTCTGTGGAGAGGCGAGCATGTTTTTTTGCTATTTTTTGTGTGCGCAAAAATAGCCATAATCAAATACGGTAACTTAATTTTTTGACTTTATTTTGGTTGTTACATTTTTTTTTCTTATTTAAAACTTGGATTATATGGCACCATCAGATAGATACATGTTGGAGGTGTATAAACATCTTATGCCACATTAAATACAATACATTTTATTTATTTGATGCCTTTCTGGACACTCAAGGTCTCCTCACAACAACATAAACAAATTAAATACGATTAAAACAAACAGTTACAGTGGGACAGTATTTAATTGATTGTATTTAGTGTTGTAAATTAAAGATTTATGTAATTTAAGATGGATTAAAAAGGCAATCAAAATACAGAAACGTGCCCATGGGACAATAAACCAGGACGAGGGGGCTTTTTTACTCTCACACACCTGGGATAGTGTCCTGAGGAAGACGGACTGCGGATGGCGCTGTCGTCCTGCCTCCACCGGTAGGAAGACGGCGCCAAAACCTGCAAAAATCAGGTTTGGTCTGAAAAAAAAACAACATAATATCATAAATGATCAGAAAACCAAATGAACCTCAATGCAAAATCAACTTTTTGGAGCTTTCTCTCATGTTATAACACTGTTCCTTCGTTACAAACATGCCTGAAGAGGTTTTTAGATGGTCGTCCATGCATGTCTGAGTCATCTAGAGATCTCTCCAGGGCCCTATTCAAACCCTTCTTAGCTGTAAGACTAACACGAGCCTACACCACCCATGCGCCCACATAAATATACAAAAACATGACAGAAAAACTTGACAAAGCTGATGCGACGTGCTGTAGTTTCATCATGCGCTGATTGTGTTGCCATGGGGCTCTGGAGGGGGGAGCGACTTAGCCTGGAGAGCAAAAACAAAAGCTCAAGAGTGTTTAAAACAAAAGTGAAACTTATAAAACACGTTAAGACTTTGTTTCTGGCAAATCCAGCCTTTTCAGAACAATAAAAGGTGACGTGGCGAGCTGAATGTGTTGTGCGTTTGTGCCGTTATTACCCCACAGTTTAAAACTCCCTCTTTAATGTGCAAATAAGTGTAAAAATATCACTAAATCTTCCACAGCTCTGACAGAGACGGCGAGGTACATTCTGTTTGTGGATTGGCAGAGTGTCTTTATGAAAGTGAAAGTGCCCTTGGCCCGTTCTGACACGTCTCACTGCCAAGTTATCGCACATTCACACGTTTTCAAAGGTTCGTTTAGTCGTTAATATTGAGAAATGTGGCGTTCCTTTGGCACTGAAAGACGCGCGCGGATTTAAGCAAAGATTTTCACTTTTAAAGGTGTACTGAGTAACTTTTCTGGTGAGGGGGTGTTAAACGTGTGTGTGTGTGTGTGGGCAGGTTCCACAGTAGAGCTTTATAATGTGCACAGCTTTTCATTCACTGCAGTTTGAGGATGAGGCACAGTTTAAACAAGGACTCTGACGGCCGGTGCTAAAGAAATAAAAGAGTCGAAAAGAACTCCACTGCTAATGTTGTACTTTGTGGTACTGTGTGATACTGTGTGAAGGTTCCACAGTGTGACCTTACTCATGTTTTTCGTCTTATCTCCATGGAGACAAGCAGGTGATTGGGTGCTTTAGCAATAAAAACAACTTGGAACAAATATATGATTGATATAGTATGATTACTTCTACTACTACTACTACTACTACTACTATTACTGCTATTACTGCTACTGCTGCTACTGCTACTACTACTACTACTAGTACTACCACTGCTACTATTACTGCTACTACTGCTACTATTACTACTAATACTACTACTACTGCTACTGCTACTGCTACTGCTACTGCTACTACTACTACTGCTACTGCTACTATTACTGCTATTACTGCTCTACTGCTACTATTACTACTAATACTACTACTACTGCTACTGCTACTGCTACTACTGCTACTGCTACTATTTCTGCTATTACTGCTCTACTGCTACTATTACTACTAATACTACTACTACTGCTACTGCTACTGCTACTACTACTACTGCTACTGCTACTATTACTGCTATTACTGCTCTACTGCTACTATTACTACTAATACTACTACTACTGCTACTGCTACTGCTACTGCCACCGCCACCATTACCGCTATTACTGCTCCACTGCTACTACTACTACTAATACTACTACTACTACTACTACTGCTACTGCTACTGCTACTACTGCTACTACTACCACTGCTACTATTTCTGCTATTACTGCTCTACTGCTACTATTACTACTAATACTACTACTACTGCTACTGCTACTACTGCTACTACTACTGCTACTAATACTGCTACTAATACTGCTACTGCTGCTACTACTACTACTACAACTACGATGACTACTACTACTACTACTACTACTGCTGCTGCTACTACTACTACTAATACTGCTGCTGCTACTACTACTACTAATACTGCTACTGCTACTACTACTACTACTACGACTACTACTGCTACGACTACTACTACGACTACTACTACTACTACTACTACTACTACTACTACTACTGCTACTGCTACTGCTACTTCAACAACAACTACTAGTACTTCAACAACCACCACTACAACAACAACTAATACTATGCCTGCTACTTCTACTACTGTTACTACTACCACTGCTCTCGCCACCATCACCACTACTACTACTAATACTACTCCTACTAGTACTCCTACCAATACTACTACTACTACTAATACTACTACAATTACTCATTTAAATCATATTTCTGTAACACTTTCCTCTGTACGACGTTTTATTTTGACGATTCTCCCTCCAGAAGCACTAAACACACACCGCTCCATCTTCGGCATCGTACGCGTTTATTTTTTACTCTCAAATCTGTGTTTTTTCTGTCACGTTGCCGCGCTCGATCGAACCGCAGACTCGACGGGACCCAAATTGAAGCGGGCAGAGACGGGGCGGTTTAAAAAAAAAACGACAGAAATGCTTTGGGCGTCTGAAATTGCAGCCTGTGGAGAGAGGAAGAGGAAGAGGGAGCGGGAGGGAGAACGAGGCGGAGTGACAGTGATGGAGGAGAGAGAAAAACATGGCTGACAAATAAAATATAAGGTTAAAGGGGCTGATTGGGCGAAAGTGTGTGATTTCTGTACGAGTGTTTTTCAGGGGGTTTGGTGCCAGGCTGAAGTGACAGGAAAACATCGCGTGCGAAAGTGTCGACAAAGAAATACTACGTTGTTTTTTTTTTACTGAGTGGGGGCGAAAACGAAAATAAGACAAGCCAAAACTCCATCACGACCAGGGTTGTTACGATACCGCACGTTTTTCAGGTATCGTATCAACGAGTTAGTCTGAGTACTCGCTGATACGATACCTGAAAAACGTGCGGTATCGGAACAACCCTGGTCGTGATGGAGTTTTGGCTTGTCTTATTTTCGTTTTCGAAAGATCCAGAAGGATCTTTAATAGCTTCATTTAGCCTCAGAAACGTTATAAATATATTTGGCTCCTGCTTCAGTAACAACAAAAACTACTATTACGACTACTTCAACTACTACTACTTCAACTACTACTATTACTACTACTTCAACTACTGCTACTTCAACTACTACTACTTCAACTACTGCTACTACTACTTCAACTACTACTACTACTACTTCAACTACTACTACTGCTATTACTACTACTTCAACTACTGCTACTGCTACTTCAACTACTACTACTCAACTACTACTACTGCTACTACTACAACCACTGCTACTGCTACTCAACTACTACTGCTGCTACTACTCAACTACTGCTACTGCTACTCAACTACTACTACTTCAACTACTACTACTGCTACTCAACTACTACTACTCAACTACTACCGCTGCTACTACTACATCTACTGCTACTGCTACTCAACTACTACTGCTGCTACTACTTCAACTCCTACTACTGCTACTTCAACTACTACTACTTCAACTACTGCTACTACTACTTCAACTACTACTACTGCTATTACTACTACTTCAACTACTGCTACTGCTACTTCAACTACTACTACTACTGTTACTACAACAACTAATACTACTGCTACTACTTCAACTACTGCTACTACTTCAACTGCTACTACTTCAACTCCTACTACTGCTACTTCAACTAATACTACTGCTACTTCAACTACTGCTACTGCTACTTCAACTACTACTACTGCTACTACTTCAACTACTGCTACTGCTACTACTTCAACTACTGCTACTGCTACTACTTCAACTACTACTACTGCTACTACTTCAACTACTACTGCTGCTACTACTACAACTACTGCTACTGCTACTTCAACTACTACTGCTGCTACTACTTCAACTACTGCTACTGCTACTTCAACTACTACTACTTCAACTACTACTACTGCTACTTCAACTACTGCTACTTCAACTACTACTACTGCTACTACTACAACTACTGCTACTGCTACTTCAACTACTACTGCTGCTACTACTTCAACTACTGCTACTGCTACTTCAACTACTACTACTTCAACTACTACTACTGCTACTTCAACTACTACTACTTCAACTACTACTGCTGCTACTACTACAACTACTGCTACTGCTACTTCAACTACTACTGCTGCTACTACTTCAACTACTGCTACTGCTACTTCAACTACTACTACTTCAACTACTACTACTGCTACTTCAACTACTGCTACTTCAACTACTACTACTTCAACTACTACTACTGCTACTTCAACTACTGCTACTTCAACTACTACTACTGCTACTACTTCAACTACTGCTACTGCTACTACTTCAACTGCTACTACTTCAACTACTACTACTGCTACTACTTCAACTGCTACTACTGCTACTTCAACTGCTACTACTTCAACTAATACTACTGCTACTTCAACTACTGCTACTGCTACTTCAACTACTACTACTGCTACTACTTCAACTACTGCTACTGCTACTACTTCAACTACTGCTACTGCTACTACTTCAACTGCTACTACTTCAACTACTACTTCAACTGCTACTACTTCAACTACTACTACTGCTACTACTTCAACTACTACTACTGCTACTTCAACTACTACTACTGCTACTTCAACTACTGCTACTGCTACTTCAACTACTACTACTACTGCTACTACTTCAAATGCTACTACTACTGTTACTACAACAACTACTACTGCTGCTGCTACTTCCACATCAACTACTACTACTTCAAGAACTACTACAACTACTACTGCTACTTGAACAACTACTACTACTACAACTACAACAACAACAACTACTACTACTACTTCAACAACTACTGCTACTACTACTGCTACTACTACTACTACCGCTACTTCAACAACTACTACTACTACGACTACTGCTTCAACAACAACAACTACTACTACTACTTCTTCAACAACTACTGCTACTACTACTACTACTACTACTACGACTACCGCTACTTCAACAACTACTACTACTACTACTTCAACTAGAACTACTACTACAACAACTACTAGTAGTGCTACGACATCAACTACTACTACTACTTCAACAACTACTACTGCTACTTCTACTAGTCCTGGACCCGCTAGAAAACGAGACGGCACAACTCGAGGGGCATTCTGATAAAACAATATAAAATAAAAAAAATCATTCTGACAAGAATCAGATCAAAACCTAAAAATATAAATATGGATAGAAGATAATATAAATATGCGACTGCGTAATAAAGAAAAAAAAACCTCTTCAGGAAAGATCGAAAAAAAAAAAAAGCTCTTGAGACCAAATTGTTCACATTTTTTAGTCACGTTTCTGCCGCTTTTGTCATTTTCGTTGAAGTGTTGTGCGTGGAACCCCTGAGTCAGCGAGAGGAGCTTAAACCCTCCGTTATAGCTCCTATTATATTCTTTTTGACCTTTTAAGCTTTAAACTATTGTGAATTCTCCTTTTGGTTCACACAGATTCGAATTTCTGTCGAATCTGCTCTTTTTCTGTCTCCACACTGTCCCAAACTGTCCATGTGCTCTTATCCGAGTTCTGATGCAGCTCAAGATCGTTCTAAAGCCATTACGGGACATTTCAGGACTTTTTCAGTCGCGATACCGGCGAAAAATGAGTCTGGAGTTTCGATGCCAGATTTAAGGCCGTCACATATTACAGGATTTTTCAGTCTTAAGTGACAAAAAGCACCGAACCACAAACACGAGGAGAATCTGGTGAGATTTTAAATCTGCGATCGCAAAAACTTCAGTGGGATCTGACTGCGGGTACTCGAGTAGAAGTAAAAGTAAAGCTGTCTGAAAACTACTGGAGCAAATGTAACAAAGTACTTCCCACTCCTCTCCACCAGTTCTACTACAATAACAACGACGACTACTGCTACTACTGCTACTACTACTGCTACTACTGCTACTACTGCTGCTACTGCTACTACTACTACTACTGCTACTACTACTACTGCTACTACTGCTGCTACTACTACTACTGCTACTACTACTACTACTGCTACTGCTACTACTGCTACTGCTACTGCTACTACTACTACTGCTACTGGTACTGATACTACCATTTATACTACTAGTACCACCACCACTACAAGTACGACTACTGCTACATTACCAGTTCTTCTACTTATACTACTACTACTACTGCTACTACTACTACTACTACTACTACTACTACTGCTTCTGCTGCTGCTGGTATTACTACAGTACTGCTGCTACTACTACTATTACTACTATTACTACTGCTACTGCTACTACTACTGCTACTGCTACTACTACTACTACTACTACTACTACTGCTACTACTACTACTACTGCTACTACTACTGCTATTACTACTTCTACTACTACTACTACTGCTACTACTACTACTGCTACTGCTACTACTACTGCTACTGCTACTGCTACTACTACTAATACTACCATCAAAACCATTATGACTACTACTACTACTGCTACTACTACTACTACTACTACTACTACTACTACTGCTTCCCACTGCTGCTGGTATTACCACAGCACCGCTGCCACTACCACACTACTACCACTATTACCACCGCCACCGCTACTGCCACTACCGCTACTGCCACCGCTACTACCACTACTACCACTACGCTACCACTGCTACCACTACCACACCGCCACTGCTACTACTACTGCTATTACTACTTCTACTACTACTACTACTACTACTGCTACTACTACTACTGCTACTGCTACTACTACTGCTACTGCTACTACTACTAATACTACCATCAAAACCATTACGACTACTACTACTACTGCTATTACTACTACTACTACCACTATGACTACTACTATTACTACTCTTGCTACTACTACCACTACTTCTACCACCACCACTGTTATGACTTCTACTACTACTACGACTACTACTACTATTTCTACTACTAACACTACCACCACCACCATTACGACTACTACTACTGATATTAGTACTACCTCTACTACTACTACTACTACTACTACTACTACCACCAGTACTCCAGAGCCGGTCTGACTCCCCCAGACCGTTCGCAGTACTCTGATACTCTGATACTCCGTCACTGCACTAATTGAAAATGAGCTAAGGCGGCGCTGACGATAGTAATTGAAAAGGAATTAAGGCGAGATTAAAATACGACGCGTTCTGATCATTGTTGCCGTGGCGCCGAGAAATTAGCCCGTCCCAGAGCTGATTAACTCGCCGCCGGCGCCGGAGAACGATGGAGCCGCCAGCAGTATTTTATTGTGCGCTGTATTCTGGACTGGTGATTGTAATTGTGGCGCTAATTGGATTGGCGAATGGACTTTGTGCGAGATCGGCTGCTTTTGTGCGTTTGTGTCGTGTTACAACGCTTCAGTTTTACGCGTCATTTGACCTTTTTAAATACTTTTGAACGGCTTTGCTTGTGCGTTTATACTGTGAGTTAATAAAGGTGGAGTGTGTAACGTTTCGGGCGGGGAATATGCCACCTGTTTTATTTTATTTATTTATTTATTTGATAGGGACAATGCACATTAATGAACATATGTTATAAACAAATGTAAATATGCCGGATTATAGCTACAAAGCTAATTTACATCTGCAGTCCCGAGGCAGGTAACAAATACAGCACACAATAGAACATTAGTAATACAAGAAAAAGGTTAAAATAAAAGAACATTTTGACTAATGATCACATGACTGGTTTGATTTTAGCCACAGTTTGAGTTGAGTTTTGAAGTTGAGCGATGTGGGGCGCTCCCTTATTCCCAGAGGAAAACTGTTCCAGGTCTTAGTGGCTGTCACGGAGAGAGAATTTTGCCCAAAAGATGTTTTTCTGTCGGGCACCTCACAGTCTCCTCTGGACAAGGCCCTGGTCCTGATTCTGGTGGGAGTTTTTGTTTTGAAAAAGACTGACATAGGAGGCGGGGCTAATCCATGTAGCACTTTATACACAAAGCATATTTAAAATGTTTAAAATTATAAAATTATTATTAATATAAAAAAAGCTTAAAATATTGTACTTTTTTAAAATATTGCAAACATGGAATGAAATTGGTTTCCTATCAAAGACCTTTAGCGAGTGATTCAGTTATTTTGAGTGTGCTCACATTACCTAAAGACCAACTTGTGATACAGTGTTCAATGTGAGAGAAAATCATTGAGTGGAGAAAAACTCTCGCAGCATCAAATGTTATAAATGGCCTGATTTGCCTAAAGTTTTGAAGATTAAATTTTACACTTTTAACAATTCTTTTAACATGATTCTTAAAGCACAGTGTAGAATCAAGAGTAACACCGAGGTACTTGAATTCAGTCACAATTTGTAACTCTTCCCCCCTCAGAAACACTCCTGAATGTTTTATATCTTGTGGCTGCTTTGTAAACATGATACAAACTGTTTTTTTAGTATTTAGCAACAGGCACGATTTAAACAACCACTCATTTCGTTTGGTTTCTGTAGAGGTGGTTTGGCATTGCCGGGAGGGTTTTACGGTATTAAAGAGGGGGTTCAAAGGAGGGATATCACACCTCTAAAGGCCGCCACACACTACAGGAGAATTTGTCCGATTTTGGCTGCGATATCTTCTTCCCGAGTTCAGGGAGGCATGACCCGACTTTTTGTCCTCGTGTTCGATTTTGAAGCCGCTGCTCCTCGTGTGTGGAGTCAGTGTCAGATCAGAACCACCGAACATCAACAACGCGACGGAAACAGACGATAAAACAGAGTCATGGGCAGAGGAGCGACGGACACAGAGACGCAACAAACAAACGGGATAAAATAAAATAAAGACTTTATTATTCCTCATCTAATGTAAAGTGGAACATTTAAAGTGCAGCATCTGATCCACATTATCCATAGAAATTGTCCAAATAATGACATCCAGTCCACAAAACCGCGCTATTAATCCAATTTGCAGTGTTCTTTAAAAGTAAAAAGACAGAGTTTACTCACGTGTGTTTGTTTACATCCACACAGAGTGCGTTGAAGCTGCAGATCAGCAACAGTGACTCTACTTCCTGTGGACTTTATCGCCTCTTTTATGCTTTAAAAATCCTGTATCTGAAGTATTGCTCCACATTTCACCAATAATAATAACACAGTTTTGACTTGTGTCTAAAGTGGAAGTGCAGAGTCTGATCTTTGAACACTTCAGAGTCTCAGAGCGAGTGGTTTTACTGTAGACAGGAAACAGCTGACGCCATCACAGCCTCACAGCTTTATATCCTGTGCTCCACACACAGATCCCACTGCAGACTTTGTGATCGGAGATTTTTAGTCTCATAAGTTTCTCCTCGTGTCTGTGGTGTTTGCGCTTTTTGTCACACGTTTAAAAATCGTTTAAGACCGAAAAATCCTCTAGTGTGTAGCGGCCTTTAGGCTACGTTCAGACTGCAGCCTGAAGGGACCAAATCTGATTTTTTTTTTTGCCCCTGTGACCTGAATCTGATTTTTTAATGACCGTCTGAACCACATAGACCAGGCCACTTGGACATTTGCTCCTAAAACCGACACATATCCGATCCGATTGACACGCGACTTCAGTCTGAACGGCCATTCATCCGACCTACACGTCATCAACAAGTGAGTTTGGCTCTTGCGCTGTAACAAGCTCCTGTTGCGAGCCCAACGGCGACGAGTTTGGTCACTGAAATAGGCCGAAGACGTGTTTCCTCCTGAGACGTGGCACGACAGCAACTTTATAATCGCGCCTTCGTGTCCTCCAGTGCTCATGCGGGACACTTTTGGGGCAATAAAACGTCTCCATCGCAAACTTTTGGGCTCAACGTCGCACATGAAGCGTCAGTCAGGTTTTTTTCTTCTCCCTCGCTGCGTGTGGATGGAAATCTCCGAGCAGAACCACATTTGAAGAGGAGAGAGAGCGGAGGGGAGAAAGTCCTGCTGTGGTTTTAGCTCCTTATGCAGATTTTTTAATGACGGTGATGAAACTGACACCGCAGGATACCGTATTACTGCCCAACCCTAGTCCCACTCTTCATAATAACAGGATAAAATAGCAAAGTAGACTTGTTTGAATCATACTTACAATAATATCGATTACGCCGAGTGTGAAACCATCTTATGAGTCCACGGTGAGTCAGCGCTACCCCCGCCTCAGTGCACCGTTCTGGGCTGCTCTGGAGGCTGGATACTCTGGATACTCTGGAGGCTGGATACTCTGGATACTCTGGATACTCTGGAGGCTGGATACTCTGGATACTCTGGAGGCTGGATACTCTGGATACTCTGGATACTCTGGAGGCTGGATACTCTGGATACTCTGGATACTCTGGAGGCTGGATACTCTGGATACTCTGGAGGCTGGATACTCTGGATACTCTGGATACTCTGGAGGCTGGATACTCTGGATACTCTGGATACTCTGGATACTCTGGAGGCTGGATACTCTGGATACTCTGGAGGCTGGATACTCTGGATACTCTGGAGGCTGGATACTCTGGATACTCTGGATACTCTGGAGGCTGGATACTCTGGATACTCTGGATACTCTGGAGGCTGGATACTCTGGATACTCTGGATACTCTGGAGGCTGGATACTCTGGATACTCTGGAGGCTGGATACTCTGGATACTCTGGAGGCTGGATACTCTGGATACTCTGGATACTCTGGATACTCTGGAGGCTGGATACTCTGGATACTCTGGAGGCTGGATACTCTGGATACTCTGGATACTCTGGAGGCTGGATACTCTGGATACTCTGGATACTCTGGAGGCTGGATACTCTGGGTACTCTGGATACTCTGGACACTCTGGATACTCTGGAAGCTTGATACTCTGGATACTCTGGACACTCTGGACACTCTGGATACTCTGGACACTCTGGATCATCTGGAAGCTTGATACTCTGGACACTCTGGACACTCTGGATACTCTGGACGCTCTGGACACTCTGGATACTCTGGATACTCTGGACACTCTGGACACTCTGGATACTCTGGACACTCTGGACACTCTGCATACTCTGGATACTCTGGACACTCTGGATACTCTGGACACTCTGGACACTCTGGATACTCTGGAAGCTTGATACTCTGGATACTCTGGACACTCTAGATACTCTGGATACTCTGGACACTCTGGACACTCTGGATACTCTGGATACTCTGGAAGCTTGATACTCTGGATACTCTGGATACTTTGGACACTCTGGACACTCTGGACACTCTGGATACTCTGGACACTCTGGACACTCTGGATACTCTGGATACTCTGGATACTCTAGATACTCTGGAGGCTGCTGCTCACTGACGAGGCTAATGCGCTGTGACGAGGCCCCACTCACTCGCGCTCTAATGGACAGATATGGGTCAGAGCTGCCGGATCCGCGCCGCCACATCCGCGCTGCCCGGGCTAATGCTAGTAGCGCCAGTTTTTCTGTTCTCAAAATGGAAACAGAAGAGTCGCCCGCGGGTTTCACCTTTTAAACTCTGCACGGGGGGAGCCTAAGCGGAGAGCCTGGTCACAGTGGGGCTAACGATGAGGCATCAATGAGCGGGAAAGGCCAGAACGTAACATAACAGAGAAGGTGAACCGCACATGAATCAGGTCTATTTTTATCAATACTACGACATATGTAAACACTGAGATACAGAGGAATCGAGCTGAGAAATGAACAATATTTCTGATAATTCAGTAACATATGCGTTTAAAATATATTCAAAGAGAAACAAGGGGGTTATGGACGAAGAGATGAGTTATGTGTTTAAAAAGTAAAAGTAAGAACAACAGTTTGACCAAATTTATGGCAATGTGTGGAGCACATTTATGGAATGGACTTGGAGATAAGTATAAAAATATGCAAGTAGTCATCTTTTTATTTTTATTTACAAAGGCAACTTTTTAGAGACGTACCACCAGGAAAGCAGATATTCATGAACTGTGATTTAAAAGACATTATTGTTGATATATTATAAACCTGTGTCTATTTGTAATGTGGATGTACTGAATATCATGTAATATTGTAATTTGTAGGGTTAGGATTAAAATCTTCCTACTCTTTTTTTGAACATTTCATGTTTTTAACAATTTAGTTTTGTTTATTTTGTTTGTTTCTTTGTGTTTGTTTTTTTTCCTACATTCTGAAAGTATCTAGACTAAATGCTTTCATACCGTAAAAATAAATAAATGCATAGAAAAAGCTCAAGTAAAATTAAGCAAATAATTAAATCAAATAAAACTCTAAAAAATAACTGAGATAATTTTAAAATGTCTTTATTATTATATTATCTGTATTCAGCTTTTTTATTTTAACACATCACTCAACTATAAAAATAAATAATAAATCCATTTCTGCAGTTTTTATTACCTCTTTTATTTATTCTACCATCATTTTTTCCATGATTTCCACCTTATCGTTTGGTCTTTTTGACACTCACTGATATAAAAGTGTGTGTGAGTGTGTGGGATTTGCACACACACTCTACAAACGTTTAGCTTTGCAGCGATGGTAAAAAGGCCTTTGACTCTCCTCTGTGCGACTGTAAGTGTGTTTTTAACCTTTATTTAACCAGAATGTGCATGTGCCTGTGTGCCTGTGTGTCTGTGTTTGTGTACGTCTGTGTGCATGTGTGCATGTGTGTGTGTGTGTGTGCGGGCCCCTGGGGGACCGGGAGAAGCCAGGCGTTTCATGTTTACACTGTACAGATGCCACAGACGAACAGCATCGTGACACAACTGCGCGACGCCTTCGCTCTGGACTCAAAGCGCCGTGAAGGAAAAAACACACTCGGTGATTCTCCGGATCGTTTGAGCCGTTTCTCGCGGAGTTTTGGTGTAAACCCGTCGCGTTAATTACCACATCAACTTATCGACTTCTTTCTCACCATCGCGCTGCTTTTGGGTTCTTGTGTTCTTGCAGTAAACTTTATTTTCATTTTCTTGTTTTTCATCTATATTTACTTCAGCACTAAGTCACACTTCAGAATGTCAGAATGTGGAAACATGACAGGCTCATTTTGAGTTGTATTGTGTGTGTGTCGGTATCATTTCCCTTCAGAGCGAACGCAGTAATGACACATACTTACTGACTTGGTAGGTTTTTCTCCATTGGATTATTTCAAATGTTCAGTGAATATAATAAAACTTTCTACTGTATATGATCAAAATCTGAAGCGCCAAACTGTCATTTATCTCAGCTAAAACAAGGCATGTATTTGTTCTGAATTATAAGAGAAGTTTCGAGAGGCGATGCATGAAAAAGTACCGAAAAATGTTCATTCAGTGCAAACGTTCAGTTCCTTGGCTTTAAATGTGCGTCCATGAGGGGGTCAGCTCTATGTTCCCTCAGCTCTATGTTCCCTATGTTCCCTCAGCTCTATGTTCCCTCAGCTCTATGTTCCCTATGTTCCCTCAGCTCTATGTTCCCTCAGCTCTATGTTCCCTCAGATGTTCCCTCAGACCTATGTTCCCTCAGCTCTATGTTCCCTCAGCCCTATGTTCCCTCAGCTCTATGTTCCCTCAGATGTTCCCTCAGCTCTATGTTCCCTCAGCTCTATGTTCTCTCAGCCCTATGTTCCCTCAGCTCTATGTTCCCTCAGATGTTCCCTCAGCCCTATGTTCCCTCAGCCCTATGTTCCCTCAGCTCTATGTTCCCTCAGCTCTATGTTCCCTCAGCTCTATGTTCCCTCAGCTCTATGTTCCCTCAGATGTTCCCTCAGCCCTATGTTCCCTCAGCTCTATGTTCCCTCAGCTCTATGTTCCCTCAGCTCTATGTTCCCTCAGCTCTATGTTCCCACAGTCTTATGTTCCCTCATTTCTAAGATTTTGTTTTTCACTGAACATTTTGAAAATTAGGCCCCATGTTCCCACAGTCCTATGTTCTCTCATTTCTAAGATTTGTCTTGTCTCTAAGATTGTTCTCAAAACAAACTTTAAGTCAAGACATTTTTATTTTTATACCACATTTAAAGGGATGATTCAGAGTCATTTCAGCCTAGGGTCTTTGGCACCAGGACCTCGAGCTGGACTGAGGGAACATAGAGCTGAGGGAACATAGGCACGTTCTCATCAATGAACCAGTAAATCCACCGCTCTGGTATTTATGAGCAACCAAATCAATGGCTCTAACACTGCTCATGTTTAACATAGTCCTACCTGTGTCCAAACAAAGCCCACGGTGTAAAACAAAAGAGATGAAGAAACAGGATGCAGCCTGAAACTTAGGTCCACCTGAAAACAATAAAGTCTCAGTCAGTGTGGGAGGGGGGGGGGGGGGGGGTCTGTCTCAAAGTCAAAGTATGTAATAATAAATCCACATTCCCTAAATCCTAAATAAATGTGGTGGTGTCCAGTGTGGAGCATCTGGGTAAAAATGCAGCCAAACGCATAAAGTTGAAGCCAAACTGATAATATGAACCAAAACTCCGCCGCAGTCTCCTCCTCGTCGGTCCCTGTAAAAGCATAATTCAGAAATAAAAGTCGGGTAGTAAATATATATCCAGAGTGGAACATGTGTGCGTAAAGATGCATCTAAACGAGTCCGCGTAAAGTTCTCCATAATCCTCCTTGTCCGTCCAGGTAACCTCGCTGTAGACGGTAAACGGTCACATCTTTACACAGTACTTTTCTCACCTTCAAAGCTTTTAAAGTGCTTAACAACAGGGAACCACTCACCCAGTCGTGCACACGTTCATACACCAGTGTACGCAGAAACTGGGGACGTTCTGACCGCTCAACCAATGATGTTTATGTCGATAGCGGGATTTGAACCGCCAACCTTCGGATCAGTGGAGAAACGCTCGACCAACTGAGCTACTGTCGCTAATGTAGAAACACATGCACATTCTTTGGCATAAAGGCAAAAATTAAAATCGAAAATGTGAGGATTCGCTCCATGCTCTGGTTCATTTACACGCGCCTTCGTTTGGAGTTAAAACAGAACATCGTTTAGCAGCCTATTCTGTTTTAAAACATAAATGAACATAGTTATGAAGTAATTCAGGGATTCAAAATGCTTTTCTTAATAATATTGGTCATAAATTTACAAAAAAAACACAGGAATCGAGAAAAGAACCGTTCAGGAACTGGTATCGAAACGCAGATATTGTTAAACTACTGGTATCGGGAAAAAATCAAATGGTGTCCAGCCTTAGAGATGCCACAAAATTACAAAAATAATCTTCTTTGTCACATTTTGTGGTTCGATCCCAGACCTTTCTGCATTCAAACGGAAAGTGGGTACGGCTGGAATACTCGTCACCACCAAATCGAAATCAAAATTTGGACTTTGAGCCGACTCCAGCGCTTTGTCACAGAGCCTAGAAACAAAACCTGCCTCTGTTTCCACTTGACGTTGACTCCCGCGGACAAAGGAAGCGCCGTGTTCGAGTTTCTCTTCACACAATTCAGTATTTAAACACAGGGAGGAAGAATACGCTGTTTTTGCGACGCCGGAGAAACACTTGAACGTCCCGTTGACCTGCGTGTGGAGTGAAGGATTCCTGCAGGAGTCGAGTGTTCTTCACGCACACACAGGCGGGTTTGTTGTTTGCTGTCGTACGTTCAGAGCTCGTTCATAAATCTGACGTACACTGGTGCCGCTGTGAAATAGTGATACGATTATGGACATTTATTTTTCCCTCTGTGGAAAAAAAACTGACGACGTTTGTACCGTCGATTTCTGTTGGTGTTTGAATTACAAATAATATTAATAATAATTTAATATTGTCTGTATCAGGGGGTTTGGGGTCCTCACCAGGGGAATTTTGGACAATTTACTGTATTTCATTGTATTTTAGAGGTCTACGAAGCTATAGCTCAATAATATAAGACAAAAGTGTCGTCAAAGGTCTCACAATAATATCGTGGACCATCACGATATATCGAATCCCAAGTTTCTTTGCTTAAATGAACAGTTCTGATGCAGAAATAGCTAAAAAAACAGAGGGAACTACATAGACCATGATCCTTTGCTCTGTTTCGGTGCAGATGACATGAAGAAATAACTGTTCTAAGCACTTTTACATCTTCATTCTTTGGATTAAGTCTTGTGAAGCATTTTTAGAGGAAAAAGGAGCAAATTCACCACAAAATACTGTAATAAATCTGGTACAGTGAGATGTTTATGGTGAAAATATCGTACAGAGAGAATTTGTTCCATCCCTAATGACAATAAATGTACCAAATGACTGGTCAAAGCGTTTTATAATGTCAGTCTTGTTATTATGTGGAATATCGTAATATCATGAGCTTTACCACGATATCGCAGTAAATATTGTACTGTGAGGTTCAGACTGTGACCGTATATCGTGAGACTTGAATATCGTTGCCCCCCTATTAATTATTGATAAATCACAATGTATCATCCTATGTTTTAGTATTGGGATATATCATATATATTGAATCGTAACAGGGATATCGTGATAAGTATCGTATCACCAGATTAATGGCAAAGCACATCGCTAATAAATACACTGCAAAAAAGGCCTATCAAAAAAATAAGAAAAAATACAAATTTTTAGGTAAAAATGCACTATTTTAAGTGAAATTTTCTGCCAGTGCAGTAAGAAATTTTCACTTACCAAGTTTTCTTAAAACAAGACGAAATATGAATCTTGTTCTAAGCAGAAAACACGAGTTTCAAGTATTTATGGCAAGATTTTTCACCTTATTGGTTTGAGAAGGAAGTTAAAGAGGCTTAACCTGGACTGAGTTAATATAAAAAGTGCTTAGAATAAGTTGTAATATCGAGATAAGATAAATCAGGATGGAATATGTTGAAACAAGTAAAAATCTCATCTTATTAAGTCAAAAAATCTTAAAATTGATCTTTTAAGATGAACCTGCTTAATTCAAGTCAGTTTAACTATGCTAGAAAAATCTTTTTTGTAGTGTATGTTATCTAATTTTTAATAATTTTTTTTTACAATGTCTCTTGTTTAATTGCACAATGTCGCTGCTTTGGAGGAAACTCTTTTTCTACAGTTTGAGGTTGTCGCCCTGTTAATACAGTTTAGATCTGGATCAGCAACGAGTTGCTGCACCGCTGTAGTGTAAATATGTGGTTACTTTTACAATTTTCCAATATCGTATCGTGAGACTTGGATATCGTTTCACCCCAACTATATTTATTTTTTCATGGGTTATTGTCCTGACAGTGTCTGTGTCACCTGTCGTCTGCTCTGACAGGGCCCTGCTCCTGTCGCCTCTCACACAGGAGCTTCAGTCTGTGGTTCAGACCAGGACAAACTCTACACACTTTAGCCTTTATCAGGACGTCTGAACACCTGTTTTATCCTGTATTTATCCTGTTTTTATCCTGTATTTATCCTGAGATCCTGCTGCTGGTCGTACGTTGTGGTTACGTGCGTCTGAGTTCACGTCGCTATGAACTTTTCCATTTGTTTCCAGTTTATGAAATCCACATCCATCAAATAAAAAGTGCTGTGGAGTTTGAGACGTGAAGAACTTCATCGTGATCCTCCAGCCTCTCCCCAGAAGCTGATTTGCCTTCGTAATAAAGCGCTTGATAAATGTAGGCGCTAGTGACGGGAATTCCGGCTCTGTTGGCTCGGCTCACTAAAAAGAGCCGGCTCTTTCGGCTCCCAAGCGGCTCTTCAGGTTGTTTTGTTGCTTTAGTTAATTTATTATCAGCAACAATATAAAATTATGCACAAAATAAATTACTAACTACTACTACTTACTAATTACTACTAGATTTGTATTCATTTATTTATATATGTTTATGATATAAATATGCTTTTATTTATTCACTCTGTAAAATATAAAGAATAAATGATCCTCTCGACCACGGCTCTACATTTCCGGTGCTCCGCTCAACATAAACACCGAGTAATAATGTGTTTAATGCAGCTTTGTGCACTTTTGTTTACGTTTTACCGAAACAAAACTTTAAACCGCACGGCTCATTTGGATACAGTATAAGCGCTGAAAAAAACACGTTGACCAATCACGTGCGGCGTGAAGAGAAAAGTGAGAGCGAGAGGGTGAGAGGAAAAAAAAAACCCGGCTCCCGTCGTTCGCGCATTTTCTGACATGGACATGAAAGTATAATTAGATAAATTTAGTGTAAGACTGTATCTGATCAGATGAGCAAAAACTGTCGCCAAAACCAAGATAAGTGTCCCCCTCAAAGCTGTCGACTGATAGAGTCAAAATCCTGGATATTCTTTGTATTTTATATTTTATTTATTTATTTATTTAATAGGAGCAGTGCATATTAATGAACATCTACAACGTTGCAGTGTAAATATGCCAGATTATAGCAAAAAACGCCAATAAAATCTGTCGTCCCTCAGCAGGTGACGCCACGGATTTAACAGCCAAAAAAGTTACAATAACGGCAATTATACACTAAATACACTAACTCTGGCGTATTTAATTTGCAAATGGTGATTAATATGCACTGTCCCTGAAATAAATAAATAAATAAAAGTGTCCACAGGTCTGCTTTTCCTTTAGCCACTGCTTCAAGTGTGATTTGACAGAGGCCAGTGTTGGAGTGTCTCTTATAGCTAATGGGAGACAATTTGGCATCATTTAGAAACTCCTCCAGGACGGTTTTTTAGGGTCCCAAAAGGAGGACATGTCCAGGGAAAAAGAGTCTGGTCGGGCTAGTTTGAACGAGACGCCAGAGCCTGAAGTCGAGTGCGTAGAACACCCGTGTCCAGTTGCTGTAGTAGTGGCGGTTGTAGTAAATGCAGTGCACCCTGTTGTTGTGTCACCGGGCAAGACGGAAAGTGCAGTGTTCAAAGAGGCGCAGGCAGAGACGTCAGACCTTTGTTGGATCCATCTGAGGAAAATGTCCACAAATGCACAAAGAGCCTCCCCGGATAAAACGGTGCATATTTCTGCGCCGCACAGTCCTTCAGTTCCTCCTGCAGCAGAGCACGAGTGTTTCTGGAGAGGCTAAAGGGGTTTGGCTCAGAGACACAAGCGGGAGCAGCGCAGACAGAAACAGCTGGAGTAATAACTGCAGGAGTAGAAGTAGCAGTACCAGTACTAGTAGTAGTAGTAGTAGTAGTAGCAGTAGTACCATTAGCAGTAGCAGTAGTAGTAGTAGTAGTAGCAGTAGCAGTACCATTAGCAGTAGTAGTAGTAGTAGTGTTGTAGCTGCTAGCAGTAGTGGCAGCTGCTGCGGTTGCTGCTGGTAGTGCCGCTGCTGGTGCTGGTAGCTGCTGTAGTGCGGTGGCAGTGCTAGTAGTAGCGGCTGGTGGCGGTGCTGCTGGCGGTGGCGCTGCGGTGGTGTAGCGGTGGCGGTGGCTGTACTGGCTGCTGCGGTGGTGTTGCTGGTGCGGCAGTGCAGTTGGCAGTGGTGCTGGTAGGTGCTGCTGCGGTAGTGCTGCCAGTTGCTGCTAGCTGGCAGTGGCGGCTGGCGGCTGTTGCTGGCTGGTAGTTGCTGGTGTTGCGGTGGCAGTGCTGCTGCTGGTATTAGCGGTAGCAGCTGTTGGCGGTGCTGGTAGTCAGTTAGCGCGGTAGCAGTGGTAGCGGTAGCGGTAGTGTAGTGCTGGTATTGCTGGCAGCGCAGTGGTAGCTGGCGGTAGCAGTGCCGCTGTGCAGTAGCGCGGTAGCTGGCAGTGGCTGGTGGCAGTGTTGTAGCTGGTAGCAGTAGCAGTAGCAGTAGCAGCAGTAGTAGTAGTAGTAGTAGCAGTAGTATTAGCAGTAGTAGCAGTAGCAGTAGTAGTAGTAGTAGTAGTAGCAGTAGTATTAGCAGTAGCAGTAGTATTAGCAGTACACATCTCTGTTGCCTCTGGCCTGTCTGTAAGTTTGTGTTCAGAGTTTATGACTCGCTCAGTTTTGCTCTTGTGCCTCTTCGATCACATTGATTTAGAGATAAATGTTTGAATGAGGAACAGTGCACTGTTAATCTGCCCCACAGTCCTGTGGACTGCCAAGTACTGCTGTGTACTGCTGTGTACTGCTGTGTACTGCCAAGTACTGCCAAGTACTGCCAAGTACTGCCAAGTACTGCCAAGTACTGCTGTGTACTGCCAAGTACTGCTGTGTACTGCTGTGTACTGCTGTGTACTGCTGTGTACTGCCAAGTACTGCTGTGTACTGCCAAGTACTGCTGTGTACTGCCAAGTACTGCCAAGTACTGCCAAGTACTGCCAAGTACTGCCAAGTACTGACAAGTACTGCTGTGTACTGCCAAGTACTGCTGTGTACTGCTGTGTACTGCCGTGTACTGCTGTGTACTGCTGTGTACTGCCAAGTACTGCCAAGTACTACTGTGTACTGCTGTGTACTGCTGTGTGCTGCCAAGTACTGCTGTGTACTGCCGTGTACTGCTGTGTACTGCCAAGTACTGCTGTGTACTGCCAAGTACTGCCGTGTACTGCCAAGTACTGCTGTGTACTGCTGTGTACTGCCAAGTACTGCTGTGTACTGTTTGGTTTGGGGCAGTTGGTAATAATAAAACTGTGAATCGAGTGCGTAATTAACTCAAACTGTTCTGCACTCGGCCCATTCATCACTAATGTGAGTCAGTATAGTCACATTTTCTTTGTGTTTTGCCCATTTTTAAGCAGCTTTTCTGTATTTTACAAAAAAAAAAAAGAATTTATGGTTCTCTTTACTGTTGGCAGGAGTCAATTGGTCAAAAATAGGGACAGCTGGGATATTTCTTGTATAAAACTGGGATAAATCACTGGTTTTGGACACATCTGCTGGGACAGAGGACACAGGACTCAAAACTGGGACTGTCCCGGGTAAATAAGGGTGTAATGATATCCAAGTCTCATGATACGATATCATCACAAACCCCTTTGTAAGATGTTTATTGCAATATCGTGGTAAAGCTCATGATATTACGATATTCTACATAATAACAAGACTGACTCTAAAACGCTTTGTCCAGTCATTTGGTACATTTATTGTCATTAGGGATGGAACGAAATCCAAATCTCTCTGGACCAGATTTTCACCATAAACATCTCACTGTACCAGATTTATTACAATATTTGGACCGTGAATCTGCTCCTTTTTCTCTAAAATAACTTCACCAGACTTAATCCAAAGAATGAAGATGTAAAAGTGCTTAGAACAGTTATTTCTTCATGTCGTCTGCACTGAAACGGAGCAAAGGATCATGGTCTATGTAGTTCCCTCTGTTTTTTTTTAGCTATTTCTGCATCAGAACTATTCATTTAAGCAAAGAGACTTGGGATTCGTCATATTGTGATGCTCCACGATATTATTGTGAGACCTTTGACGATACGATACCACCAGATTTACATTATTGTTACACCCCTAGTCCTAGAGACCCTCGGCATCTGACAAAAATAACCCAGGTGGTAGTTATGTGTGGAACCATAGAGTAGATCTCAAAGGAATGTCAGTGTGGAGCTTTTCCCTGTGCCTCTTGGTTACTTTGCTTGTCTGTTATTGACCTGTGACTGTTTCGCTGCTGGATTTTTCTCACTTTCTGTTAAATCAGCGTTTTAGCGTCGTCCCGAGAGGCGACTGCAGTTTTCGGACGACACAAAACGACACAAAACGACACAAAATAACACAAAACAACACAAAACGACACAAAACGACACAAAACGACACAAAAACACATCCGTTCGCTCCTCTAACCCGGCCGTTTCCCCTCCTCTGTGCAGGATGACAGTTCAGTGAGCAGTGAGGAGGAGGCAGACATGAGCGAGCCCACATGGCTGACGGCGGACAGGGGCCCCGGCTCCGACCTGAGCCCAGGGAGCCGCACGGGGGACCGGAGGAGGCACAGCAAGGACGACGACGGTAGGAGCTAATGCCAGACTAAGGCGAATGCTGAAGCGATGCTGCGATGCTGAAGTGCACACGGTGTTTTGTCGTGGTGTGTGTTCACGGGAGAGATGACGTGGGGATTCGGAGTGTGTTGCGTTCAGGTGCTTTTGGTGTCGTCCTGACTTGAAACCCAGAGTTTATCCTGAACTGTTACTTTGGTAAAACAGTTTTCAGACTCACTAATTCACCTGCTACAGCAAGAAGAGAATCAATAATATGCTGCTGTTCGTTTTATTGATCATGTTTAGTGGAGGATTTTTAACTTTCGCTGCCTCCCGCCCTGATTTTCAGAACTAAACACTGGGACACACCTGGGTCGGGATGTTTGGTGTGAATGAAATTGTAAAAAGAGGGTGAAACATTGTCCCTTCTCCACTCACTTGTGGGTCAGTCATAATCTAACGGACTGTCGTTGCGTTGTTTTGTTTGTTTTGTGGTCATTTTCGAGCTCGGTTTCTACATTTTAGCTGAACAAATCCACTAAATTCCCGTCTTTACTGTAGAAATGCTTAAGAAGAAACGGTGTGTTTGCAGTTCGACAGGGAGCGAGAGACGAGGGAATGAAGAGAGAGATAAACATGATGAAGGAGCGAACAGACTGAACCCACTGAAAACCCTAAACCCTAAACTCTAATCCTAACTTCTAATACCCCCGACCCCTCACCACAGACACATGTGTGAGATCTGATGAGTGCAGCGTCCACACACACGTCAAGTGTGTGGGAGCGTATGGAGTGTAAAAGTCACTTTTCCACCTGCATCACACAGAGACAGGTTTAAGTTTATTGATGTTTAAAGTACAAAATCACATCAAATTAAAATATACCAATATTTATTTCCAATATTACAGCAATATACAGTGATTTACAGCAATATACAGTGATTTACAGCGGTATACAGTGATTTACAGCAATATACAGTGATTTACAGCGGTATACAGTGATTTACAGCAATATACAGTGATTTACAGCGGTATACAGTGATTTACAGCAATATACAGTGATTTACAGCAATATACAGTGATTTACAGCGGTATACAGTGATTTACAGCAATATACAGTGATTTACAGCGGTATACAGTGATTTACAGCGATATACAGTGATTTACAGCAATATACAGTGATTTACAGCAGTATACAGTGATTTACAGCAATATACAGTGATTTACAGCGGTATACAGTGATTTACAGCAATATACAGTGATTTACAGCGGTATACAGTGATTTACAGCGGTATACAGTGATTTACAGCAATATACAGTGATTTACAGCGGTATACAGTGATTTACAGCAATATACAGTGATTTACAGCGGTATACAGTGATTTACAGCAATATACAGTGATTTACAGCAATATACAGTGATTTACAGCGGTATACAGTGATTTACAGCAATATACAGTGATTTACAGCGGTATACAGTGATTTACAGCAATATACAGTGATTTACAGCAATATACAGTGATTTACAGCAATATACAGTGATTTACAGCAATATACAGTGATTTACAGCGGTATACAGTGA
>CM068345.1:5724731-5892231 GCA_034769755.1 Odontamblyopus lacepedii
GATCCCTCGACGTCGTTTTCTCCCGTGCCGTCCCTAATTAGCGACGTAAACTGCTCCACAGATCTGACCTGTAACTCGGCGACGCGTCCTGCTTCTCTCCGTGGAGACAGTTCAGTTACATGCAGCAGAATCCAGGAAAAAAACATCGTCTACGCAGGTTTAAGAGCTTCAGCAGGAGAGGTGCGCCTTGAAGGATTAACTCTCCAGGAAGTAAATGAACGGACGTCAATGCGATGTCACCGGGAATCATGGGAACTCTGTGTGTGTGTGTGTGTGTGTGTGTGCGTCTTTTGTACGTCTGTGTGCCTTAATGCAGAGGCGCAGTGCTGCATAATGGACGCGCCGTGTATCCGATCCTTAACTGCAGTAGTAATTGTCCTTTCATATATACTCGCGTTGTAGAATTGTACTAATTAGTCTTTGCGGCCGTATTACAGCAGATGTTTTATACTCCGGGTTATGGTTTTGTGATGTATAATAACTCTGTTTTCACACACGCAGTCACGGTTAAAGCGCCCGTACACCTCTATTTTCTGATCTTTTAGTTTTATTTATTTAAAAGGGACTGTTATGCAAAAAATTATATAGATCTTGAAGAAAAAATAATGAATCCGTTTGCAAAGCCAGGTGAGTTTTTGGAATATAGACGAAGGTTTATTGTTGTTACCCCAAGTCTCCACCCCAGAGCATCTCATTTATACAGAAATACAAGTTAAATATCGTTGATATCAAAGCAGAGTGACTTTTGTTCATAGAGTTGTGCTAAACTAATCAACTTAACTGACATTTGAGGACAGATAAGACAACAAAGGACTTCCTGACCGTGGAGACAGTTGTATCTGCTGAGCCTTTACACATGTTCATGACTGCCCTGGTCTCAGGTGTAGAGAGCGTCTGCACTGAAAACAATCAGCGTATTGGAAACGATTTGCGTCCACACACGTCATGTCTGGATCGCCAGAAACGCTGGTCACACGACTGGGCTGGCGTCACATCGTCACAACGTCACAACACCACAGAGAGAACAAACAAGTCGAGCGCCGTGAGTTGCCGCGGTTCTATGGAAATTGCAGCCGCCGATTTCGAGCCGAGGAAGATGCGAGCATGAAAACAGTCTTTTCGTGGATCGACGCCGTTTCGCATTTGTCTCGGGTTTGTTTAAACTGTTTTCTGCAATAGCGTCACATGACCGATGTCACGAATCAGCGAATCAGGAAGGCGCAAGTCACAGTGACACAGTCCAATAAGAACGGCAGCTAGAGCCCCGACGTCAGAGTATCAGCTTTTTAAACGTTTTCAGCTTTTTCATGCGTTCACGCGGCACTGGATCAGATCTGGACTCGGGTGAATTCGTGGGCGTCTCCAGATAATTCCGTCTCCTGAGCCGTTTTCCTTTAGATTAGTGTAGCCAAACACTGCGTCCACAACGGAAATGACTCGAGTACGATCTAGTGTGGACGGGGCCATAGATCACATTAATTTACACAAAGACAAACTGAGATAAATTTCCATCACAGGGACAGTGCATATTCATGAACATAAACTTGTAAATGTGCCAGAATTTGCCCAAAGGTGCTTCACATCTGTCGTCCCTGCAGGTCAGAGACAATTTCACACAATAGACAAAGTGTCAATGACAATTCACAGGACAAACCTGTGGAAACAGAAAAATAAGACACAATCCTGACAGAAACACTGACATTTACACAGAAGCGTAACATTAGTGACCACAGATCTGGTTTCGTTTCAGATGGTTTTAAATGTTCTGAATGTGGTGAGTCTCTTATTGCAGCTGGGATGTTGCTCCAGATTTCTGTCCTTGACTGAAAACTCCTACGGACTGAATGTGCGTCTGTAAAGTATTTGTTTTGGAGAGGACGAGCTGTGTGGCTGTAACAGTTGTGACCTCCAGGGGCGTCGGTAAGAAAGCACGATGAGATGATGTTTTTATGACTTTTATTAAAAACGCTGAACTTTGTGTGGGTGTGTGTGGTCCTGAAACAGAGGAAAACATATAAATTATACTATACGCTAGAAAATAGTTAAACATGCTGGAAACAAGAGGTAATGGCTCCGTAATAACAGTAGGCTCTTAGCCTCTGGCACTTAGCATCTCCTGATAACACAAATATTGGCACATAAACACCCATTTCTCTCATCTACAACTTCGAAACACTGCAAACATGTTGAGGCCTGTGTGCCTTTTCTACCACTACTCACTTCTTTCATACACACACGAGCTCTGCACGACGCACTGAAAACAACTAAAACACGTAGATCTGTCAACCAAACTTAAAACGAGGGCATCTGATTGGTTCCAATGTCCGTCAATCAAACACCCAGCTGAAATACTTATGTCCTTTGACACATTATTACAGTCGCCTCTGGTAGAAGCTCTTGTTTCCCCACCACTAGTGCTGGATTTGGGCAAAATAAACTCCCCCAGAGGTGGTGGAGCGTTTAAAGTTTCTAAAAATCTATGGTCTGTGGTGTAATGTTGTTTCCTCGTCACAAACAGACCTGCAGTTGTGTTTTGTTTCGTTCACACATGTTTAACGCACAAACCTGCAGATTTAGGCTTCTTAGTTCTACAGAAAACACTCTGCTCCACCTTGTGATGTCATGTGGCAATACAGGAAATGCTCCACTGTGTCATTTCAGCGCCGGAATTGCAGATTTTTACTGAACTAAACGCAAAAGCAGCTTTTACCTAACTACCTCTTCATGACATCACAACGTGGAGCGGAGCATTTTGAGCTTTGGATTTGTAGACAGACAAATAATAAAGGGACACTGCAAATTTCTCTCATCTGGCCAAGATTTTAAACCTTAGCTCAGGTCATTCATCTTGTTTTCAGATTTATTATCGACTTACTAGGTCTGAATTGGTTGTATAATCTTAAAAATAATAATAATACATTTTATTTTGAGGCGCCTTTCTGGACAAAGACAATTAAAAACAGGCAATATATAAAATACAAGACAAAAAAATTAGACAAAGCAATGCAAGTTAAAATGGACGTTGAGCAAGGACGTGGACGATTACGTGGGGTGGGCTTTTCTGAAAGGACGGGGCTTAAGTTGAGATTTGAAAACTGTAATGATGGGAAGTTCTGGAGGTCGGGGGGAGTGAGCTCCAGAGATTGGGAGCAAAAATGGTCACAACTCGTCAGAAAATCTTAAATTTAGGCGATAAATGTTTAAAAGAAGAAGCTACAATCCATATACCAGAGTTTTCCCCTGCTGCACTTCACTTGTTTTTAGATTCGGTGATGCAGATCTGCTTGATCCTCAGTGTTTATCTCAAATTTGCTGTGCATGAACTTATTTCCAGCCCTTGAACCCTTAGAAACTGCTTCATTCTAGTCTAGAGGTGGTTTATTTTAAGAGAACTTGCTGCATGGACAGATCATTTCACTACTTTTAAGTCATTTTCTGGTCGATTTTAGTGTTTATAGCTTAAATTTTGGCCAAGCTTTTATGCCGTGTGTTCAAAAATGAAACAAAACACAACTCCGGGTCTGTTTTTGAGGAGGAAACAACATTATAACCTGACTTAAAGCTCTCAAAAACTGTGTAACTTTTATGAAATGTTGAAACTGTAGCTCCTGGAAGTCACGATGGACGTCCAATCTGCCAATACTGCTTCCGTTCGGGGGATGAAAAGGCCGTTTTGCTTCACATTGTGCTGCGATCTATTCTTCACATCGGACGTCCTTGCTCCTCGCTCGTGCACAAACGATTGTCTGCTCGGCTCTTTCTGATACAGCCGTGCACGATGTCGCGGTGAGATGTCGTGTTTACAGCCAAGGTCACTCACAGCCGCCCGGCCTGACTCACAGCGACAGTGAGTATCTGAAGTGCACAGGTGCGAGTACCGGGACCGGACGTCTTACCTTTGAGTCCTCACAGTTCACGGCGATGACCCACATAAGGTGGACACTGCAGAAGTGGGTTAAGGATCGTTGACATCGAGGGAAAACTGCTGGAAAAACGTTAGAAGATTCTGCCGTAAATATAAACATTCGAATGCTGAATGTTGTAGTGATGGGAACTGTGGCTCTTTTTAGAGAACCGTCTCTTTCGGCTCGGTTCACTGAAAAGAACCGGCTCTTTCGGCTCGGCTCGCTAAAAAGAACCGGCTCTTTCGGCTCCCAAGCGGCTCTTCAGGTTGTTTTGTTGTTTCCATTAATGTATATATAGTATATATATATATATATAGCAAACCAAAAAAAAGGAAATAAAGGTACAACTTGTCTGAAAAGGAGTAGGATGAAGCAATATAAATAAATATAAAAAAATATAAAATAAATGTATAAATATGCTTTTATTGATTCACTCCACATAAAATGTAAAAAATAAATGGTTCTCACTATGACCGTTCTACATTTCCGGTGCTCTAATAATGTGTTTAATGCAGCTTTAATAATAATAATAATAATAATAATAATAATAATAATAATAATAATAATAATAATAATAATAATAATAATTTTATTTATTAGGCGCCTTTCTGGACACTCAAGGTCGCCTTATAACAACATAAACAAATTAAATATGATTAAAACATTAACAGTTAAAGTGTATTTAGTATATAGTAATGTATTAGACAGTATTAGAATTGATTGATTGTATTTAACTGACTTACAATTAGTTATCAGTGTTTCTCCTTGCAGACCCTTTGCGCACATTTGTTTACGTTTTACAGAAGCAAAACTTCAAACTGCGCGGCTCATTTGCATAAACTATAAGCGCTGAAAAAAAAAAAAACGGCTTGTGCACTGATGCTTTCAGATTCTGTAGGACGAACTGCTGCAGCTCCCCCCCTGCTCAGTGCAAACACATATCGGCCAATCACGTGCGGCGTGAAGAGGGAAAAAGTGAGGGAGGGTGAAGAAAACAAAAAAAACACTGCTCCTGTCGTTCGCTTCAAAGCAAAAACACAGCAAAACAAAATCTAATCAAGTTAAGATGACCTGAATTAAGAGAGTTTCACCAGGATTTGAGAAAATTTCACTTGACAAGTAAAATGATCTGCCAGTGGAATAAGACGTTTTGTACTTAAAATATATAAAAATACATCTGGCAACGCTTAAAATAAGAAAAACAACAACTTCCCGTACTTAAAATAAGAAACAAAATCAAACGTTGCTTGAATTCAGAAGAGCACTTATTGCACTGGCAGATCGTTTCACTCGTCAGGTTAAATCCACTCAAAGTAAAACGTTCTTAATTTAAGTCATTTTAACTTGCGTAGATCGACCCGCCACTAGAATGTCGGAGGAAACGTGGATCCGCGGATGTTGTAGGTTCTTTTTTTTCCAGACTCGGAGTTTGTTTTCATGCCCGACGTTTTCCACTGCTCTCCCGCGGTTTTCCTCACAGTGGCGAGACGTTGCTGTGAGATTTAAACAGGTTTTGAGGACGTCTTTTTTTTCCCCGATGGAGGCAGGGCGGGGCATCCCAGGCGTGTGAGAACAAACACGCCCCCTCGTCCCGGTTTATGGACCTGGGACGCTCGGTAAAGTGAAAATGTGCGATACAAATCCAAATAAAGTTGGACCGGTTTGGATATTTGCGGTTCTGAGTTCTTGCGTATTGCGTCAAATGAATCCCTGTGTCGTTGCGCCGGTTTCCAGTTCATTTTAGAATTGATTTTAAGAGTTTATCGTTTGTTTTTAAAGCTTTGAATGGACGGGCCCCACAGCACAGTCCCCACAGCCCCGACAGTGAAGTGTTTTAAGCCTCGTCTTAAGTCCCACTTTTATTTTGTGGCTTTTTAACACAGTGTGAGTCGTGTGGTCCTCTGTGTCTTTTTATTTATTGTTTTTATCTATTTTTTATTTTTTTTGTGCTGCCTTTTATTCATTGAAAGTTCATTTTAATTAAAGGGAAATGTGTGGAAACTTTGGAAAGGGCCTTATTTGTAAAATGTAGTTCTGAGTGCGCTTTTCATGACAAGCAAAGAGCCGGTCAGGAGTGAGATCGTAGAGCGCACCGGCCTGCACCTATAAACTGTAGAAAAAGGTGGACTAAGGCAGTCAAATGAAGCTCATGGAGGCCGGCCGTCATGGGAGCGAGCTCGATTTAAGTCTGGAGGTGAGATCCGTGCTCCCTCGTGTTCATTTACGGACAAAATAGGGAACCTGCGCGATCCGGGAACCTTTAAATAACGAACGTATTGTCGACTTAGCCCCAGTTCGATCCAGGTGTGAGGTGACGAGAAGCCGACCTGACAGCGCTGCGCCGACGAAGACGAGGAGGGGGGAGCTGCCCGAGCCCATCTTCATCACCCTCGTCCCTCGTCCCGGGTCCGGCCCAGAGGAGGGAGAGCGCAGAGGTGGAGTGAAAGGACGAGAGCGGATGGAGAGCGCGTAGGGCTGTTGTTGCAGTGCGCTTTAATGAGGGCGACACGATGTAGGGCACTTAGCCGGGCTCTTACGCTATTAACGTCGGCGTAACCGAGGGAGGCTTTAAAAGGTACGGGGCCCTGTTAGTGAGGTGAGGCAGCGAGTCGACCTGCGATAATATCTGCAAAAACGGCATTTATTCCCTCGAAACAAACACAGAACAGGACGAAGCTGATCCCGTTCATTATCTCTGAAACAACGACAGAAAACCAAAGAGACTTTCTGCGCCAAATCTGATCAGTGAACAGTTTTAGTGTTAAAGAAAAATATCACAATCCCTCGATATGATAATTTCACAAGATGTATAAGATGTATAAAATTGCGAATGTGCTGCTTTTTCCTTTTAAAAGCCTTTGGAGAGTCATCGAAAAGCCTTTGCTACTGTTATAATATGGAGAATTAAGAATAAAAAGTGCTTGATAACAGTTATTTCTTCATCGGCACTGACAAGTCATTCATTTTTTAAAAAAAATTTTAATTCATTTTTCTGTGTAAAACCTAAAATAAGAAAATTAAGAAACAGCTCTTCTCTTCATTATTTGTCTCCAAAACCAAAATCACAAAACAGATAACGATTTGTTTTTTGTGTTTAAATGAATAATGGGAAAAAAACAGAGAATCGACGTTTCCCGTTTCCCCAAACCAAACTCCTGGTCCTAATATTCAGTGGGACTGAATAAACCAGGACTAAACCAGGACTAAACCAGGACTAAACCAGGACTAAACCAGGACTAAACCAGGACTAAACCAGGACTCAACCAGGACTCAACCAGGACTAAGCCAGGACTAAGCCGGGACTAAACCAGGTCTAAACCAGGTCTAAACCAGGACTAAACCAGGACTCAACCAGGACTCAACCAGGACTAAGCCAGGACTAAACCAGGTCTAAACCAGGTCTAAACCAGGTCTAAACCAGGACTAAACCAGGTCTGACGATATCTCCACCACTTCTCCCAGGTCACTGCCTTGACTAACCAATTTTCTGCAGGAAACACTAAGTCCTGGTCCAGTCCTTGTTTAGATCAGGTTTAGACCTGGTGCAGTCCTGGTTTAGGCCTGGTTTAGTCCTGGTTTAGTCTTGATTTAGTCTTGGTTTAGTCCTGGTGCAGTCCTAGTTCAGTTCTGGTTTAGTCCTGGTTTAGTCCTACTTCAGGCGTGGTCCAGTCCTGGTTTAGTTCTGGTTTATTCCTGGTTTAGACCTGGTCCAGTCCTGGTTTAGTCCTGGTTAGTCCTACTTCAGTCCTGGTTTAGTCCTGGTTTAGACTTGGTCCAGTCCTGGTTTAGTCCTGGTTTATTCCTGGTTTAGACCTGGTCCAGTCCTGGTTTAGTCCTGGTTAGTCCTACTTCAGTCCTGGTTTAGTCCTGGTTTAGACCTGGTCCAGTCCTGGTTTAGTCCTGGTTAGTCCTACTTCAGTCCTGGTTTAGTCCTGGTTTAGACTTGGTCCAGTCCTGGTTTAGACCTGGTCCAGTCCTGGTTTAGACGCAGACGCTCCACAATGGACGTTTTTTTCCATTATTCATTTAAACACAAAATCAAAAACTGAAAAAAAAAAAAAAATCGTCCATTTTTTCATTTTGGTTTCGGAGACAAATAATGAAGAAAATAGTCGTTTATTTGTCATCTTATTTTTCGTTTTATATTGAAAAACGAATGAACGAACGATACAGGGATTAAAAACATCCCCGGAGCTGCGTGTTATTTCACTCGTACATGTCCGCGTGACCCTTTATTGTGTCAGAAACGGCCTAATGTGGACTTTAAATCAAACCGAGGCTACAGATAAAATAACACTTCAAACTGACAGTGAACACGTCATTCTTTTGTTCGCTTGAGCTCGGAAAATGAACTTACAGAGTCTCCTTCAGTGGACGTGGGGAAGCCGTTTGGTCGAGAGGTCGGAGAGAAACCGGCTGAGACTGAGGCCTTGTCCACACGTAGCCGGTATCTGATAAACCGAAGATGTTTTGATGCGTTTTGACCTGTCGTCCACACGAACTTGCATCAAAAACGAGTATTCAGGGAAAACTCCGGCCAAAGTGAAGATTTCTGAAAACTCCGTTCATGCCTGTTTGTGTGGACAGAGATAACTGGGGTTTTGCGTTTTAAAACGTCACTGTCTGCGCCAAAAAAATATGAATCTGCCCTGACGTCAAACGTGCGACATTTGTTTAGGCGACTGCAAAAGCCAAAGCCAAAGCAGACTATGGACCGGAGTCGTTTCTTTTGAAGTTTATACTCCAGAACTGTGTTTAGGAGCAATTCTGACTCCGAGTCTGTCCAGACAGAGGAGCTCGGCGCCATGTTTTCTGCTGTTTAAGTTTAGGCGGAAGTGACGGCGAAGTGATGGAAATAACGCCATCTACAGGTCTGGAATGAATCGTATGAATGTGGTTGAAAACGCAGATGTTCGGTTATGTAGGAAGGTATTTTTTTCGAAGACGAGGTGGTGCGGATAAAACAATTTTTTATAAACGAAGGAGGGGAAATGTTCGGTTTTAAAAACACCCGGCTACGTGTGGACATGGCTTGAGATTGTGCGACGGCGGCAGCGGGAGGAAGTGCGGCGCTCCTGGTTCGCTTCAGGAACAAAGGCTGCGTTCACAAAGAGCCATTGTTTACGTTCTGGATAGCGCCGCATGCTAATCACATACCGCCTGTGTTTGCTATTCCCACTCACCGCCGTCTGTCTACGACACTATAGACAATCTGTGAGCTCATCCCAACGCGGATATGCACTACAATTATACTCGATTATCTGATAAGAACACACAAAACTGACTCTTGCGAGCTTTAAAATTCGCATTGTGTAACTTTTCTGGAGTTTTGACGAATGTTTTTCCCCGTGGAGAAAAACGACGGACCAAACTGCAGGTCAGATCTGTGGAGAGGCGTCAGATTGGCTGTTTTTTCTAGGTATTTTTTGAGCTATAAAACCACCTGTAATTGAATAAATGTAAATTAAAGCTGTTTAATGTCACACTGTGGGACATTCCAGGCATTGTATGATCATGAATGATGATTTTTTGTGCCTTCTTTTTCATTATTATTAGTTTGTACGACTATAAACAAAAAAAAGACTTAAAAAATCCTTACTTTTTATCATTCTCATTGTGGTTTATTTTGTACCAACATAAACTTTTGTGCGTTCGTTAAGATTATTATTAATTTGTACGACCATAAAAGAAAACAGAAATGAAAATAACTACATTTTTTCATTCTCATTGTCGTTTATTTTGTACGATCATAAACTTTTGTGCGTTTGTTAAGATTATTATTAGTTTGTACGACCATAAACAAAAACAAAAACAATAAAATCCTTACATTTTTTCATTCTCATTTTGCTTATTTTGATACGATTATAAACGATAAACTTCTTCTTTATCATTATTATTAGTTTATACGACCATAATACAGTAAAATACACACAAAAAAAGAAAGAAATTGGGTTAAAATGATATTTAGTTTAGTTTATTTGTTAAGTTTCAGCATCAACGTACAGAAGAAACCGCATCATTGTTGAATTTTTGAAACTGTGTCATAAACAGCGGTGGGTTAATATGTTAATAAGTTTCTTTCTTCCCGTTTTCTTTTCGAAAAATGTGCTTTTCTGTTGTTTCGTTGTTTCTGTACAGTAGTGTGTGTTTGATTATTGTTTCTTTCTTGGCACAAATTTGAAATAAAAACGGAAAAAAAGAAGATATAAAAGTGCTTAGAACAGTTATTTCTTCATGTATAATCTACAGATACAGCAAAGGATCATGGTCTATGTAGTTCCCTTTGTTTTTCTAGCTATTTCTGCACCACAACAATTAATTTAACCACTTGTGATTCGATATATACTGCGATGGTCCACGGTGTTACTGTGAGACTTTTGGCAATACGATTTTTCGGTTATTTCGGCTACGAGATCGAGATTTCGACACAAAAAATGAAAAAAACCCCAAATCTAGCCAAGTTAAGATGACTTGAATTAAGAAAGTTTTGTCTGGATTTGAGTAAATTTCACTTGACAAGTAAAAATATCTGCCAACGGAACAAGACTCTTTGCACTTCAAATATGAAAATACAACTTTCTCCACTTAAAATATGAAAAACAACAACTTTTTGCACTCAAAATAAGAAACAAACGTTGAAACTGACGTTGCTTGAATAAGGAAAAACGCACTTATTCCATTGGTAGACAGTTTTCATTTTAATTTAGCAAGATATTGTTTTGCTCCAGTGCTCAGATTTGGGTTTTTCACACTTTCCGTCGGGACTTCGAATCCTCATTATCGCGACACGACTATTCGAAGAGTGAACAGAGTCACCGCGGCGTCTTTTTTCCATCCAGAGAAAAGGGTAAGGGCGCTAAAATAACCTGTGTATTATGATGGTTGTCAGTGAAAGGTCAGACTCCTCAGCACTTATAGAACCGGGGGGGTGTCCAAATGCCAGGACACTCACGCAGAGACGCTCACAACGCTCCGCATTTACCGACGGCTGCAAACGCCGACAGGAACTCCTGCTTTTCCGATTGTGACTTGGTTTGGCTGTGGTAAAGCCGCGTCTTCGCTCGTTCCTCTGGCCGGAATGTCCCGCAGCGCGACATTAAACAGCTCCACTTCACGTTTGCTCAGTTACGGCTGGTTTAGAGCTGGAAAATACCTCGAAAAACAGGCGTTCTGACTGTGAGCGGCGTCGCCTCTCCACAGATCTGACCTGTGACGTGATAGAAAGGTTTAATACCGTAAAAGTGCACCACCATCTGCTTGTCTGTTATTTGTATTTACTTTTTAAATTTTATTTTTTCATCTTAAACATTTTTTATTTTATTTTATTTTTAATTATTTTATTTAGTTTTTATTTTATTTTTATTTACTTTTTATTTAATTTTTTCATCTTAATTTTTTTATTTTATTTTTTATTATTTTTATTTTTTAATCTTAAAACTTTTTTATTAGATTTTATTTTTTATTTTTACTACTTTTTATGTATTTTTTTCATCTTAAACCTTTTTATTTTATGTTTTATTATTTTTATTTACTTTACTTTTTCAACTTAAAACTTTTTTATATCATTTTATTTTTAATTACTTTTATTTACTTTTTCATCTTATTTTTCATCTTAAAACTCTTTATTTTATTTTTATTATATTTACTTTTGTATTTTATTTTTTCATCTTAAAACTTTGTATTTTTTTTATATTTTTATTTACTTTTTAATTTTATATTTATTTACCTTATTTTATTTTTTCATCTTAAAACTTTTTTATTTTAGTTATTTTTATTTACTTTTTTATTTTATTTTTTCATCTTAAAACTTGTGTATTTTATTAATTATTTTTATTTAATTTTTATTTAATTTTTATTTTTATTTACTAATTTATTTTTATTTACTTTTAAATTATATTTTATTTTATTTTTAATTATTTTAATTTACTTTTTTTTATTAATTTTTCATCTTAATACTTGGTCATACATGTGTTGTACTGCTGAACCTTCCACCAACAGTATGTGCACATGTAGAACACCCCCAGCGTGATGTTACTGTAAATATCAATACAATTAATGGAGACGTAAACAGATTCATGATAAAGTGTTACTCAAACATGTGTGAATGAAGCAAAACACAGCTCCAGGCCTGTTTTTGACGAGATAACAACATTATAACCTGACTTAAAGCCGATAAGAGTTTATTTTTGCGTAATATTGGACCTTTTAGACTGTTCTAAGTGCAGTTACCAAGTGACTTTAACACCAGTAACAGTCCTCACACAAAGGCGGCCTGCACTTTCCCAGAACATGTCAGTGAAATGATAGTTTTCACTTTTACAGCATTTACGAACGCTTATTGAACGCTCCGTATTGTTTCATTTCTTTGTCTCATTAACGTGAGTGCACTTTACACCACAGGCCTCCATTATGCGAGTGCGCGGCAGAGCGGGAGGGGCGGGGGCGCTGACGGACGGCCACTCCGCCTTCATTTTGTCATTCGGATGAGTGAAAAATATACCTGGAGGACTGCGGTGTGCGTGCTGGAAAATCAATATTCACCTCTTTGTCGAGTGTGAAGTGCGCAGGGAAACGGTGAAGTTTCCCCGTGTGTTTGTAGAGTCGGCCGCAGACACGGGGAGATTTACTGCGCTGAAGTGAAATGAAATAAAGTGATAACCCAAACATATTCTCTATTAAACAAGTGCATTTCAGACTGCAGAACCACGACAGGCACAACTTAGAAGATGTTTTATAGATGTTACCGTGAACAAGTTCTCTATAGAGGCCGACTTTTGCACATTAAAGCTGAACTCCGGTACGTTTGAAGCTAAAGTCCGTCGCTAGAGGAGGTGGAATTCTGTCAGGAGCCAAAAAACAGCACAGATCAGTGTTTCCTCGGTGGAGATCTCTACGTCCTGCTTTTGTCTGGTCTGCTATTGTTACTATTTACTATCAGTAGGACCTAATAAGTATAATAACTAAACTTTGTAGTAATTTTTGCAGAAACGGACGTCCTCGTATTAGTAGAATGGGTCAATCTTACTGTAAGACAAAGTAAAAACATTAAAATGTACAGATAAAATTCAATCGTCTGTTTATTTCAGGCTTTAAACATGCCAAAGGTGACGTAGGTCGACCATGAGCGGGTCGGGGTTCAGGGAGCGAAGTTAAAAACACAGACAAAGGCGTGAAAATGTGGTCCACAGTTTTCATTTTTTTCTCGTTTTCAATCGTTACAAAAAAAAAGTGGAGGTGCAGAAAGTGCGAGGTACAAAACGGAGGCAGCAGTTTCCTCTCCGGCAGCAGAACCGTCCAGATATTTACAACTGTAAACTCATCGAAATATTCCCAAGTTTGCCTCACAACACGGTACAATCAACAACACAACAGTCCCAATGTCTTCAAATGACCACATGACATTTACTGATGCTCTCGTCCACTAAAATGTGTCAAATTTTGATGCCACATGAAGATAGAGACATTATTGTACATAAATCCATTGGTTTCATTCATAAAATTTGCATATAAACTTTACCCATGCTGTTTTTTTCTTTCTGGAGCTGCTGTAGACGGTTTTTATTCATTTCCCCGCCGTTTTTTTCCCACTGAAATTGCTGTAATATTGTGAAATCGCCACAAGAGAGGCAAAAACGTCATGTAAATGCAACGTAAAGGGTCTCGAGAGGTTAAAGGAGACAGTGGCCACGTTTACACGACGTTTTTGAAAATCCAAACTAGCTGATCTGAGCGAACGTGAACGATGTGCCCTTCGCTCCGGCGTCTGCGCCAAAGCCCAAAGCCCCAGAGGTGAGCGGAGTTAGTGCCGGTCCACCGGAGGAGCAGATGTTCGGACGTTCTGACCGGGCTGAGGGCGCCGAGCCGACGGCCTCACGTGTGGCACAAGGTGACGCCGGGATGAAGAATGAAAACTTGAAGAAGCTAAATCGAGCTGAAATCGCAGTTTTTTTTTTAAAGATTTAAAGATCAGAACTAGTGTCATCACCCATCACGTAGTACTTGGAATTTTTTCAGTGGCCGCTGGAGCCGGAAAGCTGCAGATTTACAAAGATTGCACTAAAATCGTCAAAAAGGAGAAGAAACAAACATTAAAACTGGGGTTGATTGAGTTTAGTTTCCCTTTGATCGTAACTGGGCAACGCAGAGTCAATATGCAACTGAATTAAGAGACGTGTTGGTACATTTAACAGAACTACATTGGGAATTGTTGCGGGGGAAACAATTTTCCGCTTTAAAAAGACCATGTAAAGACTTCAATTCTAATGAAAATGATTATTCAGAGTTAAACTTGACTCCGGAGTGAGCGGGTGGTTTGTTCCGATTTTAAAGCCGAATTAATTCATCCCTCGATCATGTAAACGTTTATTCTTCTTAAAAGTAATTCCGGTCGTTCAGCGCATCCTCGTTTCGGACTTTCCTCCACGTCTCTTTGGATTTGTGAGCGGGATGTGGGAGTGGGCTGAGGTGTGGCAGCCTCAGACTCAGTTTGTCTTCTTCCTCCTTCTCCCACACTCTTCCCTTCTCCTCCTCAGCTCACAGACGTAAAGCGTGAGGACAGAATTCTCCAGCTGCTGCTTCATTATCATCGGAACGACCGCGGAAAAAAGTTTGGATCGTGTTTGTGTCGGCGGCGAAACGACAAACCGAGATGACAGAAAAGCCAGGAGCAGCTGAAGTGTGGGTTTTCTTCCCAAAGACGGAAATACGTTTGTGTCGCTGTCCGATCAGAACCTTCCCCACCCCCAGACACTGAGAGGAATTAAATAAAGACGATTTAACGTGTTTTCCATGTAAACCTCAGTTCAGAATTATTATCTCCACATAAACTCGGAGGAAAATATTTTAATTCCGAGCTATTTAATTCAGAACAATTAAAAAACATCAGTGCGGCATTAAACTCCTTTGCATTTGCACTATAAGTATGCAATTGTACTATAAGTGTGCTTGCCTCTCCGTAGCTCTGCTCTGTAACTTACTAACTCTGTAGCTTTGTGGTGTCCCCAGCGTGTCTGGAATAAAGCGATAATGCAGAATTTAAAAAATGCATTTTGCAGCTCATCCAAAAGCTGCTTCTTCAGTTCTGACCAAAATAAACTTTTGTGCAGTTGACAAATTAAATTTCTCTTTTTGCCGTGGATTCTCCCTGGACGCCTGAGGTGTTTTACACATCTGCTTTACAGTTAAAATGTTTGACACTCGTGGATCGTCGTCATCATTGGGACATTTTCAGTTTCCGTATTGACCTGAAACAACCTGATCGAACAAACAGGTCTGCAGATTTTTGCTTGAAAACGGTCGGATCAGAATCAGAGCAGAAGATTCTTTAGTTTGGAAATCAAGTTTGAAATGTTAGTTTCATCACAACATTTCTTTAAACGAGTTGATAAAACAATTATAACCTGTTTTTGGCAGAATATGTCTCCTTTAAGCAGCAATTCCCAATGTCGTTTTGTTAAATAGACCAAAAACTCTCTTAATCCAGTTGCTCGTCGGGATGTGCTGACGATACGATACATATCACGATACGTCACTATTCAACACGTCCCGATACCAAAACAATGGATGATATATTACAATTTATCAATAATTACCTCTAATAATATCGTCAAATACATCTTCACGAGAACCAAACTGTATGAAATATAATTTATTACATTCTTTAAATAATGAGAACAGTGAGTGAGTGTAACTAATACATTTTAGTGAAAAATATTATTTACAAAATCTATTCTGATGCGTTTTGAATCGATTCGAGAATTGTGCAATAAAGTATCACGATACATCACTGGATCGATTTTTTCTCACGCCCCTCGTTGTGTAAAGGAACTAAAATGGGAACTAAACTCTGACTCATCCATCCAAAAACCCTGTTTATGGTGTTTTATACGTCTCCTTTAAGCAGCAGTTCCCAATGTCGTTTGGTTAAATATACCGGAAACTTGACTGGTTTTTATCCAAGAGCATCACGTTTTTAAACACAGCTAAATTCTAAAAGACTTTTTAACTTTCTTCATCTTTTAACGTCTTAACTTATGAGATGGATGTGTGTGTTTTTATTATTTATTCATTTATTTTTATCTGCACTGATGGATTGCACTTAATTTCATTGTACTATGTGCAATGACAAATAAAGTTATTATTATTATTATTAAAAATACAGTTTAAAATCACTTCCTAATATGTAACTCTGCTCCAAATTCACCCTCTCGCTGCTGGCCTCGGTGAGCTTCATTTGCCTGGAGCCGAACGCTCTCAGTCCACACCGCGGCAGAGTGGTTAGCCTCAGCGCGGCGGTGGCGGCGGTGTGGGGGGCTCCTCGTGTGGCTCTGTGGAGCTTTAGGGGGATGAGCGGCGGCTCAGTGCCCAGGATTAAGAGCCTGTGGAGGGGCTACTCCAGCGCGTCTGCGGAGGGGCCGCACTCGCGCACATATGGCGTCTTGAAATGAGTCCATTGAAAGTGCAGGCACATACGGCGCTAACCCGGCCCTCCGCCTGGCCCCGCGGAGCCCGGTCCAAGGTTGGAGCCTATAGAATTAATTCACAGTGACAGCGTCAGAGTCAAGGTTAGCCCGGCTGCGTTCGCGCGAGCATCGCCGGCAGCTCCGAGCGGAGGACGGAGCAAATGGAATATGTGATGGAGAAGAAAGGCAACGCTAATAAGAAAGAAGATTTACACAGATTTCAGCGAATGGAGCACAGAGGATATCAACGTGGAGAAAAAAAAAGGTTTCTACTGTAGCGGAGAAGCGAAGAATGTTTGAAAAAGAAAAAAAAAACACGACTGTGATTGAAATTCAGACTGTAAAGTGAATACAGCCCAGGGAAGTATTGAAAATCAGATACTAAATCAATACTAGAACTAGAACTGAAACTAGACACTCATTTGAGCACATATCAGCCACGTTTACGTGAAGTTTTTTAATTGTTCTGAATGAAATAGTTCAGAATTAAAATACTCTCTTTTGAGTTTACATGGAAATAATAATTCTGAATTGAGGTTTACACATTAAAAACACGTTAAATCGTCTTTATTTATTTATTCTGGGGGTGGGGAAGGGTTCTGATCGGACAGCGACACAAACGTGTTTACGTCTTTGGGAAGACTCGGTTTGTCGCTCGCATTTTGGCAACAGAAGTACGGCAGAACTCAGCGGCTTGTCGAGCGCTGCGAAAGGATTATCGTCAAAAGATCGATAGTTTCCTCAACAAACTGAACTTTGACGAACGGTGTCCGACTGCCAGATCTTTGTACAATCAGTGCGTAAATCTTTAAAACTTTAGTTCGCCGGTAGAATATCGATTCTGACAACCGCGCACAGAGCAACCAGACATTTTGGTGCTGGAAATGTTTTTATCTCCGTCGTCTTCTGTCCGTGTTCAGTCTGAATCGGATTGAACGGGGAACGATGACGATTCTGTTGCCAAAACGCGCACGCAGCCCTAAAATGATCTCGTCTTAGGGCAAATTCAGGCGTATCTACAAGTGTATGTTCATGAATATGCCTCGTCCCTTTTAAATTAAATAAAACTTTTTTAAAAAATGTGACCCCGTCCTGCAGGTCTCGGGTTCAGTGAGTCGGACCGTGAGCAGAGAGACTGTGGAGCTCTCCTTTGTGTGGTGCTGTTGTTACGATCCAGTTCGGGGCTATTTTTCACTTTTGGTCCTGTGTGGTGATATAATAACGCAGGTAGATGCTCTGTGCGTGTACGTTTGCCGTGTACTTTTTCTTTCATCACGTTTCAGCCCGTACTGGCCTCGTTTCATGCCTCGTGCTCCAGCAGATATCAGTAAGATGGAGGAAATATACAGGGCTCGTCTCCTTTTACCTGGGAGCTGCGGGCTTATTGTTACGAGTGCATTTATGTAACTTGTTGGACACAATAGTTCTGATGTTAACACACGGTTATAGAGCTGCTGCTGCTGCTGCTGCTGCTGCTGCTGCGTGTCAGAGCCGGTGTTGGAGGTGATTCTGTTACGCCGCCTCTTAAAGGTGCAGTGGGTGGAGTGCAGCGGCCTGTGCTGTTGCCATGGCTGCAGAACTAATGCCCACTGTGACGCTTGTTCCTGCCTTTTGACTTACTACCAGAGCTGGAAAAAGTAATGAAAAATGTACACTGGAAAAAACAACAACATATATGTAAGTTAATAAGACCCGAGGGCAGTTTTAGTACATTTCTCCTCGCCTGGATTTTTTTTTCTCAGTTTTGCTTTTAAAACTGCCCCTTTTACCCCCTAATGAAGTGTTCTACCTCTTTTTGTTCAGTACAACCTGTTATTTCACAATCTGCTGCTGTAGTTGTGTCATGAGGCTGTGATAAAAGCTACAGGACCAGAAATAGAGATGAAAAAACACATAGCAAACATGTAGAAACAACTTTCTGGACATAAAAATGCTTAATTTAGGGCCTTAGCTACGAAAATGCAAAATATCAAGTCTGTAAGTAAATTAAAAATCTCCTTATTGCCCTAAAAACAAACAAAAGTGTAATCGCTCCATGACTTTCCTGGTCCAGTCCTGGAAACAGCTCCTGTCAGGTCCAGGGCCAGAGCCACAGCACTTCTGCATTTCCAGTGTGTTTATTACATTTGGATTTGTTCATTTTGAGTGATTATTTCACTTTTAAATCACCTTTAAATAAAAATAGCAAAGGGATGTGCAATTACACACACTAAGATGTGTAATTTTCCATGTGTGTGAGAATTAACTCCACTTAGAGCGACTTTTTCCCTCATTATAAACACACACAGTCAGAGGAGTCGACCATCTTGACTCACTTCACTCTTTGGCAAAGTTTGGCTCGATCAAAATGGACGGAGCGCATGAGTTTGGGGAAAACAAAGTTCCTGTTGGACACTCGTTTTGCTCACGTCATCACACAGCGTGAGTGTGACGTAGGATAAAGCCGCAGAAATGTACAGAAACCTCTATGTCTGCACTTTCAGAGGGGAAAAGGAAGTTTCTGTCTTTTACCGTTACAAAGTTCTGCGCGGTTATAGAAAACATATTCTGCTTTATCGTATACGATAACGTTGGTCTTCGAGGGTTAAAATGACTCTATACTCTATTTGAGTGGATTCACCTCGTCAAGTAAAATGATCTGCCAGTGGAATAAGTGTTTTTTTCTTAATTCAACAAACATTTGATTTTATTTCTTATTTAAAGTGCAAAAAGTTGTTATTTTTTCTTATTTTGTGTAAGTGTAGCAAGATGTGTTTTCATATTTCCAGTACAAGATTCTTACCGCACTGGCCGATAATTTTACTTGTCGAGTGAAATTTACTCAAATCATGGTAAAAAATGTTTCATCCAAGTCATTTTAGCCTGACTAGATTTTGGTTTTGCAGTGTAATTAAGTAAAAGTGTCTTTACTTTGCTTAATTTCTACTCAAGTAAAAGTCGCCCTCTAAAAATCCACTCGAGTAAAAATAAAAAGTACTTCATTTACAGTGTGATGTATAAAAGGATGAGTCTAAGTTGTTTTAATGGGCTTGTGCTGGAGAAAGTTGAAAGTGACGACCGTAGTTTTGTGAGGATTCACGTGGTTCGGAGGGACGTAGTCGGGGGCAGTTGTTGTCACAGCATCAGTGCACTGCAGAGGGCGCTAAAGAGTGAGGGGTTAGGGACTAGGATGGACATTCGGACACAGCTTACATAAGTTTCATTTATTTATTTATTTGGCAGGGACAGTTCAGTCAGACATAGATACAGAACATAGTTTGCAGCTGATGTGAAGCATACAGAGAGTCGGCAAATGCTCATTTTCAACTCCCGTCCTCGGCTGGGCTTTTCTAAAATTACACTACAATAATAAAAAAAAATACATTAAAATATGTTTCCATTACATAAGTAACATATATATCACTCACTCTTTCCCTCTCTCACAACTTTCATACAGTTTATTTATTGGTGTGAACAGTTTTGATTTGTTTTCAGCCACTGCTCCACACTGGAGGTGAACATCTTTAATTCAGAGACGCCCTTTATCCCGGTGGGCAGTGAGTTCCACTGTTTGCAGCTCTGATATGAAAAGGCCGACTGTCCAAATGATGTTCTGCACTGAGGGATTTTACAGTTTGTGTTCGAGACGCCTCTTGTTCTTCTGCTGCTGTTTGGTCTCTGGATAAATGTACTGAGTGGTTCTGGGGCCAGATTATTGAGACATTTGAAACACAATTTGAGAAAACATAAATTACTAAAGCTTTCAAAACTTCACAAAGTATAGTTCTTAAGAATATGGCAGTGATGAAAGCGAATTGGTTTTTGATCCATAATTTTTATTGCTCGGTTGTAGAGTGAAGCGATGAGCTGCCTGGGCCCTGCTGTCGTGCAGTATGAAATACGAGAAAAGATCATCCCGGGCACGAGCAGCAGGGCCGCCTGATTTGGAATATAGTGTCTGATTCATTTAAAGCAATTTAGATTTTTTTGTATTGTTTTGGATATTTTCTTAATGTTTCGCTGCTTTCTATTGTGCTCGAGACTCGGGGGAAACCAACCTCCACCGTGTCGTTCCACAAAGTGCAGTGGAACAAAACAAATCGAGGTTCCGAAACACAAACTTGGGTTAGTACCGTAGAGTCGGTTGGATTTACGTCACCGCAAAAATGTCGATGCACACGGTAAACTGGGAGAATTCGTCATTTTGATGTGTTGAATTTTGTTTGTGCAGAGAAAGTGTCTTCTAAAAACTTTGTAGTGACATTGAGACTTTCTTTCACATCATTTGACGTAGACACGAGTTTCTGAACGTGTAAAGAGTCAAACGGGCAGAACTGAGTCGCCGACGGCCAACGTGAGCGAACAGACTCTATTTATTAGCAGGAGCGAGCCATACCTGACGTTACATTAAACTTTCTCGGGCGCCATATTTTCCCGACTTGCAGTGGAACGCATTTACAACGGACGTCGATGATGACTGGGATTTATCCACTACCGACATCCTACAGAACGCGCCATAAATCCAAACCGCTCCACTGACAGGACCTTGTTCCGTCTAAAGCTTCAGTTCTCAGCGGACTCACAAAATGGCGGCTCGGGGGTCGTCGGACCTCGCGCATATTGATCGGCGGAGATCGATCGGGGCGACTCGTGTTAAACCGTCACTCCGCCTAATGCGCCCGGGGCACCCAGGGACCACACAGCGCCCCGAGGAGCCCGTGGTGAGGTCGCACAGACGTCCCAGCATGCACCTCTGCCTCCCGCTCCCGTCCGCACTCGTCCATCCAGGAGCAGGAAGGCTCTCGGCACCTGACACTTCTGCCGGACTTGTTCGTCTTGCATTTTAAAGCTGCGCTGTGTAACTTTTTGGGTTTGTGCGTCCGTAACCTGCTGATTTCTGTGGACAGTGTGACATTGAACAGCTCTACTTTACATTTATTCAGTTACAGGTGGTTTTATAGCTCAAAAAACACCTAGAAAAACAATGCAAAAACATAAATGCTAAGATCAAAAAATATAATAGGCAACTGTGTGCAGTGGTGGATGAAGTACTGAATTGTGTTACTTAATTAAAAGTACAGATACAAGGTCAAGAGTCAGAACCTTTAACGCATATGGGTCATTAAGACGTATCCCACTCACTAATGTTCATTTAGCGCAGCGCTTCTCAGTTATTCCCCGCGACTATAAATAGCATTTGTCTATAAAGTTGGTACACCTCTGCATAACATTGTATCCTTAACATTAAAGAAAAGAAAAAAGACAGAAATATAGTTCAACTTACAACAAAGAATAACTTTATTAACATTGTTTTTAGTCTGTAACAGAAAAGATTTTAAGTGCATCAATTTGCCTGAAATTAAAAAAAAAAATCCTTGTTTAAACTGTAAACATTTTTTACCGACTTATTGCACCATTTGATGCTGAAAAAAATAAAATAAAATCAATAAATAATAAATTAACAGCACGGCTTGATGTTCAGCTCCCATCTCCTCACAGATTGCAGAGAAGGCTCTTGTTTTTAGTGGTCTGGTCTTTATAAAATTGACTACACCTGTAATGTCAGTCATAACCTCACTTAATTCAGGAGAAAGTTGCCTTGATGCAAGTGCTTCTCTGTGTATAATACAGTGTGTCCACTCAGCATTAGGTGAGACCTTCTTGATAAGTGCTTGAAGCCCTTTTCTCTTCCCTGCCGTAGTTTGTGCACCATCACTGCAAACACCAGTGCAGTTCTCTCACTTCAGCCCATTCTCAGTCAAGAAGCAGTCCAGCATTTCGAATAGCTCTTCAGCTGTGGCCCTGTCGCTGACATATTTAGAAAAAAGTAGATCCTCACACAGGGAGTTTGTCAAGTCAAAACGTACATAAGAAATAAATAAACAGTCTTTGTTGCTGTCAGTTGCTTCGTCAAACTGTAAGGCAAAACGTTTGTCTTTGAGTTTATCTACCAGCTGTTCTTGAAGATCGTTAGCAATGTCATCTCTGCGTCTGGCAACAGTGTCATTGGACAGAGGGATAGTTTTTAGTTTTGCAGCACTTGCGTCATCCAGCATGACAGAGACCATGTCTAATGCTGCAGGCAGTATCAGCTCCTCTGCTATGGTGTGGGGTTTTTTGCATTGAGCATTTTGGTGCCACCTTATACGATGCTAACAGTGCTCACTGGTTTACTGAAGTAGCTTTCACAAAGCGGGATGTTTGTTGGCAATATTCGGCATGTTTTCGCTGAAAAAAACTCTAGCGGCTTATCCGCGTGATTGGGATGTAATGTCTTCAAGTGGCACCTTAATTTATTTGGCTTCATGCTGTCCGCTGCCAGCATTTTTAGACACAGAAAACACTCCGGTCTTTCCTCGTCTCCCACTGTAATCACAGTGAAGCCAAGCGCTACATATGCTTCATCATATTTCCTCATCTTAGCTTTCGGGTGACTTTCTTTTGTCTCATTATCTTCATCTCTCTCCGCCTTTCTTTTCATCCCTGTTAAAAATGTCTTCATGTTGTCTTCAGGTTTGTTTACTCACTTCATATCGCCTGCTCGGTGCAAAATAAACCCTACACCATAGAGCTAATACTCCCTGCGCACACTCTGACAATGAGGGCGCCACTGCCAACTACTGTAGTGGATCTGCAATTATACTTTATTCTAGTACGGCAAAAACAGCCTGTTCCCCAGGGTCACACACGCCCCCCCTGGCATCCCCTACAGGGGGGTGGGCCCCACTATTTGAGAAGCACTGATTTAGCGTCATAACTTATTTTATCACACGGCGATAAACATCCGCTGTGCTGATGAACAAATAATCCGTCTGTACCAGTGGTCGGCAACTTTAAATACTCAAAGAGCCATTTGGAGCGTCTCCCGCTGAGTCGCGTCATTTAGTCCGACAGAAGCTGATCACATCAGCACCGAGTTGTGTTTTCAGCGCAGTTTATGCAAATTAGCCATGCGGGTTTAAGTTTATTTCCTCTACAACAGAAGGAAATGTGCCAAAGCTTAAATTATCCATCCGCAACGACCCAAAAATGCTTCTGCTTCTGTTCCGTCATCATTTTATCGTCTGTACTGGAGCGTTAATCTGCCCACGTGGCATTAAACGTTCTGTTTTCTTCAGAAACTTTTTTTTCTTGGATTCGTCCGTCATTTACCTGCAGGGGTCAAAAATCTCAGTAAATCCTCCTGTTGGTGTTGGTGCGGTGAGGCTGATACGTGTCGGGCGTCTCACATCAGCGGCTGTGACTCTTATTTTGACCAACAAAAATATTAAAGACGTTTTATTTGATTGTTACAAGATGATCATTATCTACAAATTTAGAATTACATTTAAAAACAAACAAATTAAAATAAAAATACATTGTAATTAAATACTCATTATTTATTTTCCAAAGTCACAGGAGCCACACCACAAGAGTGAAAGAGCCACAACCCGCGGCTCCGACCTCTGGCGAAGACCAAAATGATGATGTGCACAGCAGCATTTACAGAGAGAGGGACGACAATATTCAAATATACCGTAAAATACTAAATAAAGAGCCGGGTGCCCTTTAAACGCCAAGTGCAGGTGAATATTTTGATAAATAACCGAGTCTAATGTTGGTGCTGAAGACAGAAGTCGAGCTGCAGCAACAGGAGCAGGACTGATGCTCGCGTCGTCTCTACACAAACCAAACTTTAAACCACACGGCTCATTTGCATAAACTATAAGCGCTGAAGAAAAAAAGGCTCCACACTCGCTGCGTCTGTCGTTTGTTTTGCTAAAGAAACGTCTGCGTGTGGCGGGAGGGTTTGAACGACTTTCTGTAATTCAGGAGTCGCTTTCGAATGTGGGAAACTCTCCGCTCCGTAGATATTTTGTTGGAACATTTCAAATTAACTACGCCTACGTCTGTTACGCGGTTGAAACAAATAAACGCCGCAGCTCTTATTTTTTGTATTTTACGGTAAATTAATGGGAGCCAGAGTTATTTACATACAAACGGTGTCACTTGTCCTGGACTTGTCACCTGTTTCTCAACATAAGTCTTACTCCAAAGTTCCACAATGCACCTTTAATTACCTTTCGATCTGCATGAGCTTGATAACATCCCCGGTGTTATTATCCTGTAACCACTCCTGCCGCTGAACCACAATTAGTGATTGCGGAGCCGAGACGTGGAAATGCTTTTAAACCACGAGGCTCCCCGCAGTCGCGCATTTACATAAAACCTCTCCTATTTGCATTCTAATTAAGACAATAATATTACACTCGTTTTTCTCTTACTCTTTATCCGCCTCGCCCTTCGACGTCAACACTCGGGAGACGCTCGAAAACCTCGTGTTAAAACATTCGGCCGCGTTCGGAGCCCATTTGTTTTCATTAATCGCGGATTGGCTTAATAAACGTGCGGGAAGTCTCGTGGCGTCGCTGTAGTTTTGCGGAGTGAGCGAAATATTCAGTGTTTGTCCGTCAGCTTCGAGGAGCCGAGGTGGGCAAAGCGGTCGGAACTTAAAGGCGCACTGCGGAACTTTTTCCGGCGGAGGGTCCTGATGCGTTTGCTGCTCTCTCTCGTCGACTTGTAACGTAACGTAGCGCGATCCTGCGACCCGCTCGTCTCCCTCGCGATCGACGGGTTTAACCTGCGCTGCGGAACGTTACGGACAAAGCGGTGGCGTTTCTATGGAGACGAGCAGCCGGCGGACCCTCTGCAAAAATGTTACGCAGTGCAGCTTTAAGTTCTGACTACGAAGTGACCTCTTTTTTGCGTTTTACTGAGAACGTGAGGGGGCAAATATTATGGAAAACAGTGTTGTTCTGATACAGTTTTTTGGGGGATCTGATCTGATACCGATACTTGGCTTTGGTGCACTCGCCGATACCGATACCAGTCCGATACCAGAGTGTGAAGAAGTACACTTAGGTTACTTAATTTTGTAACATACAAGAGCAAAAAATAAATCTTCTAAAAGGTGATTTTTTTTTTAAAGAAATGCAAAAATAAAAGAGGACTAAAATATTGGTGAAATGTTTAATGATCTTGACGATAAGTGGAGCTGATTTAAGTTGATTTAAGCACTTTCACTTTCTACCTCAGTGCATCGATAAAAACAACAGTGCGGTCTGTAATAATAATATTAATTCATCGGTTTTATATAGCGCTTTTCAATCAATCTATCAAACTTTATTTATATACTTTATTTATTTTCATACAAAAAATGCAGTGTCCAGACGTCCCTGTTTTCCCGGGACAGTCCCAGTTTTGAGCCCTGTGTCCCCCTGTCCCTGCAGATTTATCCAAAACCACTGATTTGTCCCAGTTTTATACAAGAAATATCCTAGGTGTCCCTATTTTTGACCAATTTGATCCCTACCAACAGTAAAGAGAGGCATAAACTGTCATTTGTTGAGGTAAAATACAGAAAAGCTGCTTAAAAAAATGACCAAAACACAAAGAAAATGTGACTATACTGACTCACATTCGTGCCGAGTGCAGAACAGTTTCCCTTAATTATGTTCGTTTCACAATTTTATTCTTACAAACCACCACAAAAGAGGGATGTCCCAGTTTTTATTTCGAAACAAAGTAAACAAAGTCTGAGTTGGTGCTGATGCTGTTGTCGCTGTTATTTCACAAAGTTGCGCGTCCACACTAAAGGGTAAATGAATCCATCACACACGAAACACAAATATCTTTCTGCCATTATCAGCGTGTTTTAAGGGTCTGCAGAGCCTCCACAGTCGGAGTTTAACCAGCTCTGGGCATTAGCGACATTATCCACCGAGGTAAACAGCAGCGACTCGCATCTACAGGTCCTCGTTCAAGAAAATACTCCATACAGAGTGGTATCGGATCGGCGATTTGGTCTGAGTATTCGCCGATACCTGAAAAACGTGCGGTATCTGAGCTGTACGTCGGTCGTAAGACAGATATTAGTTATATCTAGTCCTCTAAATATCCGGGCTAATAGTGTACGGTGTTGGGCCGATATTTGTACCTTTTAGCTTTTGTACTTTTTTTAGTGGTTGCTGCAACTTCAAGTACTACATGACATCACGCAGGACTGTCCTGATTACAGCCGGGTGTTTATACCAATGCACCATCTTGTTTTCATACGCCCACTGCTCTGTACTTACTTCGTTGTCTGAGTTTCTTTTCTTAAGTCGGCCGTACGTTGTGCGATTTTTGGCCCTTTTTGAGCCAATTTTTCATTGTTTTTGAGAGTTTTGGCTTTATCCTGTGTTCGTGTAGTCAACATGGGCTAACGAGAACTGATTAAAACCTCACGATCAACTCCCGATCGGCTTGAAATCCGGTCGCCTCTCGTGAGGGTTTCGTACTGTTGAAGTCGTTCATACAGGGTGAGAACATGAACGATGAGCCGTGAACGTTTAAACCCTGAGATTTGGTCGTACAGTTTGAGCTGGAAACAGTGAAACAATCAAAAATATTACACAGTGTACGCCAGACATTAATCAGTGATAAGTGTAGGATTCAGCAGCGTTGCGTAGTCATTTTAGTACAGTTTTTTTAAAATAAATCCTCTGCTTCCATGATGTGCAGCTGTCCGTAGAAGGTACCGACAGCCACGTCGTTCTTTGTCGTGTTAACATTCACTGTAACGTCAGGTCAGTGCAAATTAGTGAACCTTTGTCTTTTATGAAGTTGTTTTAGGTGAATATTTTGATTTAAAATGTGCACATTCTATCATAACGATCCGTGTGTGTTTGAGATTATAACTCGAGAGCCGACACAAGCAGACAAACACACACAAACACACACGCGTTTATTTCATTGCGTAATATTCTACTCACTCTGCACATTATATTTGTATAAGTCTACCCTCCCCACACACACACACACACACACACACACACACACACACACACACACGGGTCTCTGTAGCAAGTGTACATGGTTTGTCTCATGTCCAGTCCCCACATGCTCTTCGTATGTGCGCTGCAGGGAAACTAGGCCAGTGATGAACCAACAGGACCGAGAGCCCCTCCCCCTCCACAAACGCACACACACACACACACAGAAACACACACACACACGCACAGACAAACGCACACACACAGAAACACACACGAACACTAGGGCTGGATATCATTAAGAAGTTGCCGATACAGTGGTCCATTGTTTATCGCGGGGGTTACGTTCTAAAAATAACCCGCAATGGGCGAAATCTGCGAAGTCGTCAGCTTTATTTTTTACTATTTTTCTATATCTTTTAAGTCTGTACCGCACACTTCATACACTTTTCTCAGACAGGCTCCGCCGTCTAAACTGAGGAACCTTCCATTACTGTATCATTAAGATGCTGCAGACACGATACATACCTCAAGACATAGGCCACGGTACAAACACATATTTTAATCCTCAAAACAGTGAAAATGTCAAATGTGTTGCATAAACGAGTTTCCTTCCACTGAACAAACAACAAAACTGTAGCTCTGTAGGAAAATAATTTAGTAAAATACACCAAAAAACACTCTTGCTGATATATCAATAGCCTACGATACTGATACCGTATCATCACATTAAACAATACGATATATCGATATTTTGATATTTTTTGCACACCCCCACACAGTTGAAGGGAGTATTATCTGTTACATAAGGGGAAGTTGTCGGGTTGGGTATCAAGAAGTTGCCGATATGTACAAAACATTTTAAATCGATTCAATAAAAGGTAAAGGCTAAATCGTGGCTGTGATACTAAAGGTCTTAGTTGAACCACTTCTTGTGTAAAGTTCATATGAAACGCAAACTTTTTACTCATCAAAAACAGTGAAAATGTCAAATGTCAAAGAAGTCAAATCACTTCTTGTGCAGAGTGAAAAATGCCCATTTTAATCAGAAAAACAGTGAAAATGTCAAATTTGTTGCATAAAGCCTCTGAAATTGATACTGTATCATCACATTAAACTATACGATATATCGATATTTTGATATTTTTGCACACCCCTAACGTACACACATGCATAGTGTTCATGCTAACAGCTCCTTTTACCTTTAGTTCAGTAGAGATCGGCAATTTCAGGTCAGAAATCATCCAAATGATTCTAGTGAAGGTGTGTGGGCTTTAAAAACACAGTGGAGCACTTCCTGTATTACCGCATGACATCACAAGGTGGAACAGAGTGGTTTTTTGTGTGTGTGTGTGTGTTAACGAAACAAAACACAACTCCAGGCCTGTTTGTGTTTGTGACGAGGAAACATTCTAAGCGTCGTACGAGGTGGTGAATTTTATTTTATTTATCGACACAGGACCAGAGGTTAATTTCGCCCGTCCTCTGACATCAGTCGTGAAATTCTCAGTATTTTCGACACTTCTCTGATCTCCGCAGTCTTGTAATTTCGACCTGTTCTTTTCCACATAACAGGACGTCTATTAATGCGGCTCTGGCCCATTTGAAAAGGCTTTAGCGCTGATGAGGCCTTTGCTGCCACGGTAATTTCTCCAATCACTCTGTAATCTGGTTATCTTATTCATTTTACCCATTCACACCGCGCTATTACTGACACTTACAAGGGGTAAAATCACATCTAATCTTCTGTGCTCTTAACCGTCAGCCTGAATACGATGACCGGGTCCCTTTGTTCTAATTTCACGTTATTGAGGACTTGAGGAAATGCTGTGAAATTGTATGGGTTTTTTTGGTTGATTTCCAGACTGCTTTACATTGCCGAACATAGACACTGCGTTACTGGGGCTCTTCCGGCTCCTTCGACTCGACTACGTTGCGGAGTTGTTACCCTTTTCTCTGTAAATGGTGCGGTGAGACTCGCTATTTCAGTCTTAAAATGTTGGTAGTCTTGCTAATTTGTACTTAAAGTTGAACTCCGGCACGTTTGAAGCTAAAGTCCGTTGCTCGAGCTGGTTGAATTCTGTCAGAAGCCAAAAAACGGCACAGATCAGTGTTTCCTCGGCGGAGATCCACTTAACCACAACGTTTTTCAAAAAATATAATTCACTTGCAAATAAACAGGATTAGAAACAACATCGGCGATCGAGTCTTTTGGGCTTTGGCCTGTGCAGTGGGAAATCAGCAGAGAGAAGTGTGAGGTGCTTATAAAGTTGTTTTCTAACGTTTCCAGACACTAATGAGTGAACCAGGCAGAGCGTTTAGTTTGTTAGACTCGTGGCTGTTGTAAGATGGGTTAAAGTGGTGTTAAGCTTCTTCAGTGTGAAGCAAATTGGTGTTTTACGTGGAAGTTCAGAACTTGCCCCCATCACTACACTAGTTTGTTGCCTTGACAGACTCACTGCCACAGTGAGATCTCCACCGAGGAAACACTGATCTGTGCTGTTTTTTGGCTTCTGACAGAATTCCACGACCTCTAGCGACGGACTTTAGCTTCAAACGTGCCCGAGTTCAACTTTAAATAAATTCCTATTCCTAACATGGAATTTGGATAGACTAGTGAAGGTGTATGGAGGTTATAAACGCAGTGGAGCACTTCCTGTTACCACATGACATCTTAAGGTGATAATCTAGGAAGAGTGTTTTCCGTTTGAGACAAGAACTCAGCAAAACACAACTCCAGGTCTGTTTGTGATGAGGAAACAACATTAAAACATAGATTGGGGGGGGCAGACGTCCTCTTTTTTCCAGACATATCCTCCTTTTGATACCCCAAAAAACATCCTGGAGGAATTTTAAGTTATGCCAAAATGTCCAGGATTTTGACTCTTGGATCTACAATAAGATCATTTTATTATACAGTACTGTGCAAAGGTTTTAGGCAGGTGTGAAAAAATGCTGTAAACAAAGAATGCTTTCGAAAATATAAATAATGATGTTTGTTTTCATCAGTTTACAAAATGCAAAGTGAACGAACAAAAGAAAAAGCCAAAGTCATTAAGAACTCTCTTCAGCGTAAAGAAGAACAAGAAGTTGTGTTAAAACCCAACAAAATACAGTAAATTGTACAGTAAAGTAAGGATCCCAAACCCCCTGATACACACAATATCACACATTTGCAACACTAAATTCAAACACCAACAGAAATCGACGACTACCAAGTCCAAACATCGCCAATTTCTTCGCCCCTGAACCCGGAGTTCTCCTTTTTGATAACTCCCATCTGGTCAGCCTAACATAGATCAGAAAATACCCTCATATGAACCCTTTAAACAGATGTTTTTGTGGTTGAAATGTTACGCGGAGGAGCTTTAACAGGCGCTTTATTGTGTTTGCATGTTTCTTACTCTCATCCATTCATATCAGATCACTTCCTCGTGCGTTGGAAGTGTCTCTGTACATTCTAACCTCGTGTGCGTAGGCTTTGCGAGGCCGTACGCTTCCTTCTTGTACTTAAAATCACTTGAACTTTGCCTCTCTCCGTCTGTGAGTCGTTCTTATGTGAAAGGCGAGCTTCTTTTAGTCGGGTCGGGTCAGGAAGAGCCGTACGGAGGCGGTCTAATGGAAAACACATTAAACATGCACACCACATTAGCATATGACATTTGCTTTATACAACACGCCGGGCGAGCTGCGGATCCTTTTCAGGCGGAAGTGATCAAAAAATCTGTGCGCGCATTTTGGTAACGGAAGTGGCATCGTTCCCCGTTCACCCCGATTCATTCAGACTGAACACGGACAGAAGACGGCGGAGACAAAAACATTTCCAGCACCAAAATGCCTGGTTGTTCTGCGCGTGGTTGTCAGAATCGATATTCTACCGGCGGACTTAAAGTTTTAAAGTTTTACTCACTGATCGCCCGAGGATCTGGCAGTCGGACACCGTTTGTCAAAGGCTTGTGAGGAAATATTCTCGATCTTTTGACGATAATCCTTTCGCAGAGCTCGACAAGCTGCTGAGTTCTGCCGTACTTCTGTTGCCAAAATGCGCAACTGAGCCTCCGTCACCGCTGTTTACTGACACTGAAAGGGTCCGTAGGGATGCAACGATACAGTTTTTCCACGATTCAATACGTATCTCGATACACGGGTCACGAAATCGAAAAAGAAAAATCTCATGTCATTATTTGTGCTATTGATTATACCATAAAATACCAAATTAGAGCCGGGTCCCGTTTAAACGCTGGGTGCAGCTGTATGTTTGTATATTTGTATATTTTGATAAATAATCGTCAGTTCCAAATAAACGTTGAGTCTAATGTTGGTGCTGAAGACAGAAGTCGAGCTGCGACAACAGGAGCAGGACTGATGCTCGCGTCGTCTCTACACAAACCGAACTTAAAACCGCACGGCTCATTTGCGTAAACTATAAGCGCTGAAAAAAAGCAGCTGCTCCTCCTGACGCGGTGGACGAACGTTCTCGCTCTGCTGCTCCACACTCGCTGCGTCTGTCGTTTGTTTTGCTAAAGAAATGTCTGCGTGTTGTGGGAGGGTTTGAACGACTTTCTGTAATTCAGGAGTCGCTTTCGAATGTGGGAAACTCTCTCCGCTCTGTAGAGATTTTGTTGTCACATTTCAAATGAACTACGTCTACGTCTGTATAAAAAGTCGCCTAAATTATCGTCACACTGGTTAAAAGAATTTGAGTTCCAGATTTTCCCAGTTTTGCCGAGTCAGATTTTTGTGAGGAAGGAATTAATCGGCCCAAATTGCCGCCTGGTCTCTGAAGAGATTGAAACAAATAAATGCCCCGACTCTTATTTGGTATTTTACGGCAATATAATAACACTATGATGTTAATGAAACACTACATACATTACAGCACAACTTCTGTACAGTTATAGTTCATATGTGAAGTGTTTTAGTTCATTTGGTTCAATGATTCACAGCTCAGATTTTTTATTCAGTGAAAGTAAGACCAGAGCTTTCTCAGGCTATTTTATATTTTATAATAAAGCCAGTCTACTCTTAATATAGGCTGTAGGGGAGTTAAACTGTCAGACTTTTCCCTCTTTGATGATGTGATGATTACTTTTCTTTTCCTCCTGAGTGTCGATGCGTTCACACAGACTCCTGTGTCGGAGCTGCTCGGCCTCGTCTCCAGCAGCAGCAGAGACGGACAGAAGCTCCTCCCACACTGTTCTGCTCTTTTTACACAATCTGAGCCCTAACATCTACTTTCTGAAGACGAAAACTATGTTATATTACACAGAAATGTCTCAACAGACTGTTTTCTGAGTAAAACTTATCTCATGTTGCATGTACGTTATACGAGCACATTTGATAAAAGCCCATGTGAAGCCAAAAGTTATTCTAAAGTATTTAAAAGTTCATATCTTTGTCATTTCTGAGTCTATCAACATAAAATAAAAATTGAGTGAACGATAAAACTCTCCTCTGTGAGAATATTTCAGCTGTAAATCTCTCTACAGTCTTTGCGATCAATCAGAGACTTAAAATCTCATACGATTCTCCTTGTGTCTGTGGTGGGCACTTTTTGCATGATTAAAAACTGTTTAACACCGAATAATCTTGTAAGATACAAAGTGACTCAAAGATAAAACCCTTCTGTGTTAGAATATTTCAGCTGTAAAAGTCTTTGCGATCAATCGGAGAAATTAAATCTCACAAGATTGTCCTTGTGTCTGTGGTGGGCACTTTTTACACATTTAAAAATCATTTAAGACCAAAAAATCCTGTAGTGTGTGGCGGCCTTTAGTGAATTAGTTTCTTTTCTTAGGCTGTTTTAGATGAATATTGCGATATATAATGTGCCAGTAATGACATAATGATGCACGGGTGTCACAGATTATAACAATAGAGCAAATACAAGCGCACCAGGAGTAAAAATCAGCTGAAAAAAATCCATCCTTCTAACCATACCTGCCAATTTCCGTCCTTTTCCCTTCCCATTCTTCTCGGCTTGTTTATCCGTATAACGACCTCGATCTCGCACACATTATAACGCGACATTTCCCCCCGTGTGTGTGATGGGAGGGGGTCCACTGTACGTCCACGCACTCCCCTCGCTCCTTCATTATTCACAGCCCCCCGCCAGGCTCCAATCGCTACGAGGACCTGGCAACAATTAATACTGCCGACCCTCTTTCCCCACAGCGGAGCCACTATTTGTTGTGTTTACAGTATTTGACCCCCCGCTGCGGCGGAGAGGAGCCCGCCGGCCTCCTCGCATCGACGTGGGAGAGCGTGGGGCCCGGGCTAACGCCGTCATTAGTTCACGGCGCATGTTTGAGCTCGGGTTTGTGTAAACACGAGAGCGGCGATGGGTGCGTGGGGACAGAGGTGGAGAAAACTGGGACTTCCCTGGTGTGTGGGGGTTAAAAATAATAATAAATATTGTGAAACGTATAGATGTTTAGTTTGTGTAATAGACGATTATCAGCAGGAAGTCCCACGATGTTGAGTCGTGCAACTTCCCGTCAGCGCTTTTCTGCAGCAAAATCCCTGTGGAAAAGTGTTGCATATTTTTGAGCAGCTTCATAAATCTGCCCCAACATCAAATCTTCATCCAACAAGTTCGACAAAAGAACAGATTCTGTCCATGAAGAATTAATCCACAACGATCAACGGAAGAAAGACGAAAACTTAAAGGAAACAACGACGAGCATCAGTGAAACTACTGAGCAAAACGAACGGTTGACATTTAATCTGTGAACATCTACAGCATTTAAACTGCACAAATCTCTCTGTCTACTCTAATATCGACATCACAAAATCCATTTTAATGCTAGAGTCAGTCTGAGTGAACAAGTTATTTTTGTTTTATTCAGGACCATAACGTTAGTGTTGCTCAGTCGTTTCACTGATGCTCGTCGTTGTTTCCTTTAAGTTTTCGTCTTTCTTCCCTTGATCGTTGTGGATAAATTCTTCATGGACAGAATCTGTTCTTTGTCGACCTTGTTGGATGAAGATTTGGTGTTGGGGCAGATTTATGAAACTGGCGGAAAATATGCAACACTTTTCCACAGGGATTTTGCCAGAGAAAAGCATCGACCGGAAGTTGCGCGACTCAACATCGCGACACTTCCTGCTGTTGTGATAATCGTCTTTTAAGTTTGTTGTTACGCAGTTGGCGCTAATGTGAGCCAGTATAGTCACATTTTCTTTGTGTTTTGGTCATTTTTAAGCAGCTTTTCTGTTTTTTACCCAAACAAATGACAGTTTATGCCTCTCTTTACTGTTGATAGGGATCAAATTGTCAAAAAATAGGGACACCTGGGACATTTCGTGTATAAAACTGTGGCAAATCAGTGGTTTTGGATAAATCTGCTGGAACAGGGGACATAACATCAAAACGTGGACTGTCCGGGGTAAATAGGGACAGACTTTTACTTCCGCATTTACTTCCTGATTTGCAGCCGAACGTGTGACATCAGACATCACAGGCTCAGAGCGGGGCTAGGCTAACTCTTACAAAGCTGATTTTTAGGCACTTTGGTGATTTTAAACACATTTTTAAATTCATATTGTAAAAATACAGAAGAATCCCTACAAAATCCGATCTTTATGAAAGCTGCGGTCGCCCTGTCAGCCGGACACGGACAGTTTAATTTCTCAAAAATCGCTCTGTGCTTCTGTGGGAGAATTGTTTTTGGACACAAATCAATCTGCGGTCATGGATAGAGGAGGCTCGTCTTATTCAGCTCTTACTATAGATCCATGGTGTGGCTCAGGTACTTTTTCCATAAACAAAAGAGCATAAATCCTCGTCAGCTCCACGCGCTCTTACTGCCACATGATCAGCTGTAGACCTGCCGATTAATTATCATCAAGATTGACTTAAGTAGAGATTGCGAACTATATCGAGCTTTTGATTTTTGGCACAGCCCTACCATTAAATATAGAAAAGGTAAATGCGCAAATATTCACTTTGGCTGCCCCCGTGTGCATTAAAGCAGACGCACTTCTCCATGTTTTAGTCGTTTCACTGTTTACTCAGCTGAAGTTGCATTTGGAATGTATGTTATTAGGTTCCCTTGGTCTGAAAAAATAACCGAATAACATAAATTATCGGAAGACCAAACAAACTTCATTGCACTGTTGCATTTGGAGTGATTCATGCACGTTTGAGTCGTCTTTAATCGCACCATTTTGCAGATCTTACCCTCATTTTTACCTTCAGCACCGACACACGCCCACTCCTCTCTGCTTACTTCCATCTCCAGTTTTACTTTCTCACACGGTGACACTCGCAGGATTTTGCAGCACCGCGTGGGTCATTTTGGTACGAATCAAAGCACGATATGTGTTTATCCATCAGAGTTTCCGCCTCTTCGTTGTGAGGTTTACGGCGACGCCAGCTCCCGTTGGACACCGCTGTTTTCCAAAGCGGATATCAGCTGAATATTCCGATTTAAAACGTCCAAATTATGCCGTAATGATCCACGGGTGTCATAGTTTATAGTTATATAACGGTCACAGTCACAAGCACAAGGACTTCTTCAAATGTTATTGCCCCGTAGCACATGATCTGCTCCGTTTACCTGCAGCTACGAGTCCGAAGTCACATCGCATCGACAATTCTCAAACACACAACCCAACGGTGAAGCCAAAAGCCAATTAAAAGTGTATTTACTGCAAGTTATTTTACGACACGACGGAGCAGGAGGTCTAGAATCACAATAATTTGTTTTGCATTTAAGCAGCTCTGTTGACTACTGAAGTTAGTAGCAATTGTTTTAGGTCTTTAGTCCTTTCTTCAAGTGGAAACTGTGCATCTCTGTAACATTAAACCTTTCTATCTTCATGGAACCCAAACCAGATCAAGTTACAGGTCAGATCTGTGGAGAGGCGACCCCGTTCACAGTCAGAATGTTGTTTTTCTAGGTATTTTTGAGCTATAAAACCACCTGTAAGTGAATAAATGTAAAGTAGAGCTGTTTAATGTCACACTGTGGGACATCCCTTTATATTTTAGTCCGTACATTTGCTTTGTCTAAACATTTGTAGTTCTAAAGTGACCAAATATTAAAATTGCCTGAGGATCCTTAATCGAAAACAGTTCACTTTAACCCTTCCAGACCTAAGGGCAATTTTAGTATTTAGTACATTTGTCCTCGCCTGGATTTTTTTCTTAAATTTGCGATTAAGGTCAAGAAATACAAATGAAAAAAACAAAAACAGAAAATAAAATGCACACTCGTTCATAGAAAACTTGTAGAAACAACTTTCTGGACATAAAAAATCCTTAATTTAGGGCCTTAGCTACAAAAATGCAAAATATCAAGTCTGTAAGTAAACTAAAAATATCCTGATTGCCCTAAAAACAAAAAAAGTGCAATTGTTCCGTTACTTTACTGGTGCCAGTCATGGAAACAGCTCCTGTCAAGTCCAGGGCCAGAGCTACAGCACTTCCTGCAATTCCATGATGTTTATTACATTTGGGTTTGGACATTTTGACTTAAGTAAACCTTCGAAAATAAAAATAGCGAGAAGTATTTAAGAAATAACTGGACCTAGAGCGGCTTTTTCAGTTGCTACGAACACAGACGCTCAGAGAAGTCGACTATTTTGACTCACTTCACTCTTTGGAAAAGTTTGGGTCGCTCAAAATGGACGGAGCGCACGAGTTTGGTAGAAAACACAGTTCCTATTGGACACTCGTTTTCCCTGATAATACCGGAAATCTACTCGGAAAGCCACGATTCTTAGCTTTTCAAGAATTTATACCTTTTATGAGTTGAAAGTTATGTGCGGTCATATAAAACAATAGTGTCTGGAAGGGTTAATCGTGCTTTTCAGTGAACAGACGTCTTTGGGTCCCTCATAAAGCCCTGTATATCTTCTATAGCTTCTCCTCGTCCATTTGTCAGGGTCAGTCCACTTCATATATCCTTCCACCTCTCCCCCTTCGTACCCGGCGTACCCTCCTCCCTCGCAGAGTTCAAGGGGACGGGACATTTTCGCAGCGTCTCTTAACGGCGGTGCTTAAACCTCGGGGAGTGCCTCTTATTGTTTTATGGCGGTGAAAAGACCAAGGATGTCCAAAGGTGCGCTCATAAACCCGTCCTATCTCGGGCTGGCCCCCTCTGTTATCGGCTGGCCCCTCACAAGGAGCATAAAGCGGGACGGCGTCGGTGCAAATCTGTGACACCCACGCGCTCGCAGGGACCTTCAGACTGCGCCATAAACCCGGACGAGGTGACGGCAGAGTTTAAACCGGGGTCAGGACGAGTTACGAGAACACAAAAATCCACGAGTTAGTTTTTCAGATTCAGACGTTAAAGAGGCTGTGGCCTGAGCTCTTACGGTTGAAGTTTAAGAGGGAGGTTTTACACGTCTGTGGGGTATTAATGGATAACACGGATAATCAATGGATAACATGGATAATAATTGATCGATTTGTTTTTATTTTGAGTTTGTGCCAAGAGAGAAACAATAATCATACACAAACTACATACACATTGTAGACAACAGAAAAGCACATTTCTCGAAATGAAAACGAGAAGAAGAAAAACTTTTATTATTAACCCACCACTGTTCCTGTTTCTTTTGAGCTGTTTTTATTCTCTGAAAGCATCGTATTCAGCTGTTTCATTAGTTTCTGTTTCCACTCACCCTTCAGAGCGTTAGCACAGGCGACATGCACGAACATCGCAGCAGGTTTGTGAAGTCGTAGCGTACTGATTTGTGTCATGCTTTTGTACATTTAACCATAAAGAGAATGTGCAAAGTTCCCCTGAGATCGCTCGAGTCTTTGTCTTCTTCCAATAAAACACATTTGTCACAAGAATTAATTAAGCTATTTAGATTTTTACAAATGTGTCTCATGAGAAGAAAACACAGTTTCTCTATAACAAGAAGACAAAATGAATATTGCAAACATGAGATCACTAGATTACTCAATAGATAGAGGACTCTATAACCATTTCAGGCATGTTTTTAATGAGGGAACGTTATAACATGGGAACATGACAAAAACTCAAACTTTTCTATTTAGTTCAGTTCAGTTAAGTTTTATTTCTATAGCCCAGAATCACAAGAAGAGTTGCCCCAAAGAGCTTCACAGTGAATAAACATGGACACATAATCTGACACAGACATCAGCAAACACATTCTCTCCTCAGTCTCTCGACAAACAACGCGATCCTTGGTGCCATGAATTTTTCATGACCTAAAGTGAATTTTCCACGACTTTACGGCACCTACATGTGCAGAACTGAGCACTTTTAGGGCTAAATATGAAATGTGAACCCTTTCCACTCACCTTATGGTTTGGTTTATAGTTTTTAACATTCAAAATCCTGTCAGTGCGTTTATTGTCGTCTCTTTTAAACAAAACACCGTATTGTGTGTTGTCCTGCTGGAGCGACTGCGCAGACGTTCAGACACGAGTCAATTCAGGAAAAAAACAAACATGGCAGAGCTTCAACTTGCCCGAACAGCCGCAAATGCCACAAATCGACTCGTGTCAGAAAGTGACTCACATGATCTCGCAGAGTCATTCAGAGCCTCGTCCGTCCACATGACACTGGTGATGTTGTTACGCTTCGCCGTGTTGTTTCGAAGTGATGCGCTGGAGAAGAGGAAGTAGAGAAGCAGAAGGGTTATACACAGGCACGCTGCAGGTTTTGCGTCTTCGTGCGCAGCCTAATTCCCCAAAACGCTCGTGGAAACGCGGAATAAGAGTGAAAACGAAAACACAATTTTGCGGTTTTGCTTCAGACCGTTGTAGCCTGAGTGGAGTTTTTCTTCCACCCTGAACTCGCTCTGATCCATGATTGGCTGCTGGTCCTGATTAAAGTCCGTTTATATTCCTGAACCTTATAATGATTTTAATAATTAATCAAACTGTGCATAACGAAAGCACCAGGAACATTTAACGTGCGTTCAAAAACATTTAAAAAAACCACACAAATCTACTAAAACACACGTCTCCGCTTCGTTTTCTCTCGCTAATACAGTCAGCTTCACCTACATGAGAACAAAATAGTATAAAATATTTGATTCATTTTTAAATCAATAGAACAGTGAATGTAACTAGTGAATTTTTTATTGAGAATTGCCCAATGAAATATCACCACATGTCACTGAATGCAGTTTTTCTTCCACCCCGAACTCCCTCTGATCCATGATTGGCTTCAGGTCCTGGTTAAAGTCCTTTTATATTCCTGAACCTTATAATGATTTTAATAATTAATCAAACTGTGCATAACGAAAGCACCACAAACATTTAACGTGCGTTCAAAAACATAAAAACCCCACACAAATCTACTAAAACACACGTCTCCGCTTCGTTTTCTCTCGCAATCGTCACTTCAATAATACAGTTAACTTCACCTACATGAGAACAAAATAGTATAAAATATTTGACAGTGAATGTAACTAGTGAATTTTGGTGAAATATATTATTTTTTATTGAGAATTGCCCAATGAAGTATCACCACACGTCACCGAATGGAGTTTTTCTTCCACCCTGAACTCGCACTGATCCATGATTGAGTCTTTTATATCCCTGAACCTTGTAATAATTTTAATAATTAATCAAACTGTGCATGAATCAATAACTATTGAAGCTGCATTTAATCATCAAAAGCACCTCGGACATTTAACGCGTGTTCAAAATCATAAAAAAAAAAAAAACACACAAATCTACTAAAACACACGTCTCCGCTTCGTTTCCTCTCACTTAGGTCAGACTCGCGGGTTATATCGCGGTTCGTCCTCGTCCCGTCCTCCTCTGTTTCCTCGTCTAAAGCGTTGTTGGTAAATAGACGCGTCTGAAATAGAAATACAGGTCAGCGAACACAAAGCGAGCGTGCTGAACCCTGACAGCTCGAGCAACGCTAACCGCCTAACACCGCTGCTGCCCCGCGGTGCAAATCAGGCACGACTGCAGATGCGTACGGGGCGATGAACCGACGCAGCGGCTCATCCAGATGTTTCCTCTACCCCCTCCTGCTCCGCCGTGAACGTCCGGCAGCATTCCCAGCATGAGCCCGTCCACCCCCGCCAAAGCTAAAGACCTCAGCGTAATCACCAGCGTTTTCCGTTTGCCGTTCGCCCCTCCGCTCTCATCCCCCTCTCATCTTCCCCTCCATCGCCGCGTCACACGGAGCGCGGATTTGCTCCTCGTCCGTCAAATTTTTGCCGCCGATTCTTTCGAAGGATTACGACGCCGTGCCGCACTCGCCGCACTAATCCGGTGTCATATTGGCCGGATATTTCACCCGTTTGTTTTTCAGATTCCGACACGTTTAAAGCGGTGTATTTGTGTCAGGGAGTGTGATTAATCACTGAGTGATCTCGGTCCGATGCCCCCGCGGGTTAGCCCGTTAGCTCGGCGTACCAAATGTGCCGCGACGGATTTGTCTTCCTGGAATTACTGCGAATAATATTAGAAAACAAAACTCTTAAACGTGACGTGGTGTTTTTCAAGCTTTGTCGCTTTAGTTTTATGACAGTTTTCTGATCTGTGCTGGTTTCAGTTTTGTTTTTGTTTTGTTTTTTTGTGATGTCACGAGGTGGAATCGAGCATTTTCAGGGCTAATGAAGAAGAGCGTAGTGTAAATGTGCAAAAGTCTTCAAAACAAATGCTAATACATAAGATAACTGATTACAAATTATGCTAGTGAAGGTGTACAGAGTAAAAAAAAAACACTATCACCATGTGACATCACAAATTGGAGTGTTTTTTTTTTGTTTGAGAGAAGAGCTCCGCTTAACCCTATAACGCCAAACGTATCATATTTGATACATGAGTTCCACATGAGCAGTGTGACATTTTTTCCCTTGAAAAACCTGATGTATACAATCAGATACATGCAGTGCACAAATAATCCAACAGTGGGTGTGATTCACTGATTAGAGGGTGCTCCAGTGACAATACAAGATTGCCATAAATAATAATATATGGAAAATTATATTTGAATTTTTTTTTTTTTTTTTTTTAGAGGGACCAATAAAGGCTCCAAGTTCAAAGAATTGGAATTTTCTGCCAATTATTTAATGGTGTGGGCTTTACAGGGTTAAATATGCACAGTTTGTGTGTTAAACATGACACACAAACCAAAGTTATAACATAGATATAACGTAAAATAGCGTAATAAGTAAGTGAAGAAGCCACTGAGACACTTACAGAGAAGGAGTTTGTTCTAGCAGTTCAAAAGTTGTACGGAAAGTAAAAAGAGTGGACCAGACAAGTCTAAACATCAACAAGGTGACGGTCAACTCCTTAGAAGACACTCTGGGAGGAAGACTGCCCACTCCGAAGGCATCAGTGGCCCGCCTCTAATGCACATCTCATTATCCTGACAGATCAGAGGGTAAAGCTGATCTGGAACAAGCCTACGTCTAACCAGAACAACCTGAGCGAACACAAAGCTGGCCTTTTCTCCTGTAATTTCTCTGTCCACGCGTTTCTAAAAAGGCTTTCAAAGACTGCTCTATTCAAAGACTAATATGGTCCCTTAACAAAACAGAGGTTGTCCTTATCATAACTATTGTGTAATTTAGACAAGTATTTGCTCGTGTTTACAGTGTTGGACTAAATGATCTGTTTTGGACCGAAAATCACGAGCTCCGACAACATGTTTTTGGGATTGTCAAAGCTGCGTTTTTTTGGCAGGGCTCCTGATCCAGGTTTTGTTTCGTCGACTATTTCACACGTGCAGAGTTTCCCGCAGCGATTTAGAGTTAAGACAACTACACCTACGTCCCCTCCGAACCACGAGGATCCTCCACTCACCAAATGCTCCCCACTTTTTCACAGCTGGTTTAGTCCTGGTATAGTCCTGGGTTTAGTCCTGGTTCAGTTCTGGTTTAGTCCTGACTTGTGGTGTAAGTCTTTGTTTAAAAAGGCATTTACTGTTTTTGCTGTAATTTATTTATAATTCTTTTTTTTTTTTTTTTACAGAAGTGAATATTTTCAAATCCAAATCTACTTTATTTCTATAGCACATTTTACAAACCGAGCAGTTTCCAAAGTGCTGCACAGAGATAAAACAAAAAGAACGCTACACTTTGGTCATACCAGTCCTAAAACAATAAAACCAGGAAAATCAAGTTAAAGCAACACCATAAAAAATCACAAAGTAGAATTAAATAAATAAAACACATAAAAGACACAGAGGAGCACACAAACTCACGCAGTGTTAAAAGCCAGAGAATAAAAGTGGGTTTTAATACGAGACTTAAAACACTTAATTTTGGTGCTGCCGTCGATGTTCGATCCTCCTGTTTTAACGTCCGACAGATTTTGTCGATGGGAAAGTTTAAGTTTATTTAAGTTAAGACACAGAAGCTCTTTTAGTTCTTCACTTGCAGCATGTTTCTGTTCATAAACACGACGACATTTGAAATAAATCCTCGACTTTCGCTTTCATTCTTGCATTAGAGTTTTGGAGTTTAGTGTTTGAACGGTACGGTGGAAGTTTCTGTGACGTTTGCAGATGTTCACGTGCGCTGAAACTCAATTAGAAAAAAATCACGGATGAAATCGAAATTGCAATATCTGCCAGAAAAATCACAGTTCAGTTTTTTTTTTAAAATCATTCAGCCCTATAGTTATGGAATTACCTCTACGGTACTTTAATACTTAAGTTTTCATGTGTTTTTTTGCTCCAGTATCTGTACTTAAGTAACAAAACTGAGTACTTCTTCCACCACCAAGTACAATTCTGAAGCACAGTTTTAGTGAAATGACCGTCTAACCTCACATATTCACTTAAAACCATCTCACACTGTAAAAACTCCTCTTCCGCTCATGTTTTTAAACCCGACCACATGTCCTATAATCACCCAAACCCCGGTTCGATCGCCCCGCTCGCGCCCTCATCATTCCCGGCCTCGCTCTGACCTTTTTCCGGGGCCATTATCCCGTGGAAATCCTGGCCTGAGGGCTGGACGCGTCTCCTCTGGACCACCTGAATGTCAGCTGTCAATCAAAGCGGAAAATCAGTGCCGCTCGGAGATAGGGACGTCACTCACCCCGACCCTGGACAGAGGAAAAAGCCTGTCGATACGGCTTAGAGTGAATATGGCAGGTTGGACCGGTCATTTGGCCGATGCAGAGTCACCGGCGTTATATTTAAAGGTCTTACATTACGCAGAACGGACTCGTGTGAGGTTTTAGTTGTGTTAAAATGTTGTTACGTCCTCAAAAACAGACCTGGAGTTGTGTTTTGGTCCATTGACACGTTCGAAAACCCCTTTTTTTATTAGTCTGTCTACTTCATTTTAGGCGGTATCCAAATTTTTATCCCGTTAAACCTCAGCGTTTTCCCAGGGTTTACGGTTTTAATGTGACTAGTTCAGAATTATTTTGTATCTGCTCCTAAACCCTTCAGAAACAGAGTCGCAGCTTTATATTTGAAGATGAGGCACAAGTTCCGATCAAACCGAACTTTGCAGCGCGTTCGATCGCATCAGCGTCAGCGCACGAGCTGTTTTTATCAGCGCTTATACTGTATGCAAATGAGCTGTATGCAAATGAGCCATGTGGTTTGAAGTTTGGTTTGTGTAAAACGTAAACAAATGTGCCAAAGCTGCATTAAACACATTATTACTCAAAGTCTATAAGTCAAGTCAAGTTTATTTATATAGAACTTTTCATACACAAGGTAAATTCAAGGTGCTTTACAAAAACAATCACTGAACAAGACAAGGTATTTATAGCATAAGTTTCATAAAAAGCATAGGTTAAAAACAGTTAAAAGCACAAGTAAACACGAAAGTCTTAAGGTTGGTTTTGAAAATGGACAAGGTGGGGGCAGATCTGAGGTCTTCTGGGAGTTTATTCCAGCTGAGGGGGGCATGAAGGCAGAAAGCGGCTGCGCCATTTTTTGTTTTGATCCTTGGAACGATCAGCAGGCCGGTCCCTGATGACCTAAGGGGTCTAGATGGTTCCTATTCAAGAAGCATTTCAGTGAAGTACTTTGGGCCTAAACCATTTAGCGATTTATACACTAATACTCTAATGAGCGGAGCAGCGGAGAGGACCAATCACAGCCCTTATCGTCTGCGGCGTTTTGAGGCGTCGTTACCGTCTCCTCCGTGAAAGTCTGACTTCGCCCTCGAGCGGGAACTTTCTCCTCTTCGGCGCCTCGTCCCCTCTCGACTCTCGGCTTCAATAAAACGTCTCCGTCACAAACTTTTGGGCTCAACGTCGCACACGAAGCGTCAGTCAGAAAGTCGGAAGTCGGAACGAAGAGGAAGTGGAGAGGAAGAGGTGAAGAGCGAGTGAAGAGGAGAGAGAGCGGAGGGGAGAAAGTCCTGCTGTGGTTTTAGCTCCTTATGCAGATTTTTTAATGACGGTGATGAAACTGATACCATTTCTACTTTTTGATACCGCGGGAAACCGTTTTACCTCCCAAACATAGTGTCTACATCTCCAAAGCTCCAGATGCTCCGTTTTCCAAGTGAACAGCTCCTTTTACTTTTTATTCACCAGAAGCATTTGGATAATTTGAGGCTTGGAACTGCCCGTGTCTTCTGAAGGTGTGTGGAGTTTAAAAACACAGTGGAGCACTTCCCGTGTTACCGCGTGACATCACAAGGTAGAACAGAGCGTTTTCTGTTTGTGTTGCCCGTGTGGATGAAACGAAACGCGACTCCAGAGATGTTTTGATGAGAAAACAACGTTACAATAACTTAAAAACAAACGATAAGAAGAGTAATTTCTCATAAAGCTGCATTTTTCTCTCAAACGTAATAAACAAATGATGAGTTTTTAATGATGCGTCTGGAGACCGCAATTCAATTAGAGTAGAAATAAACCCTGGACTTTCTCTCCGCGGTCTCAAGGCGGTCTTTTTCCTCCGCCTCTTCTTCTTCTGGACTTTCCACATTTCCACAGCAACAAAAACACCACCATGTTACTGTATTTTATTATTATTATTCATTATTTCAACACTAAACACATTATGAAACGTTTAAATGCACTTTTCTCTTTGTGTTAAACAGTGGGAAGTGGGTAGGGCTGAGTATGATAAATACCTCCAGAGCTAAACCAGGACTAAACCAGGACTAAACCAGGACTAAACCAGGACTAAACCAGGACTTTACCCTTTTGTCGTCTTCATTTCATGCAGCACTTTGGAAACGTAAAACATAAAGTGTATTTGGATTCACGTGGTCGGTGTTGTTGGGTAGAATACTTCTGTTTGCCAGCGGTGCACTGTTATGTCGGTATGCAAGCGTGAAAAAATACCATTATAATAATAAATCGCATTGCGAAGTACTTCAAATTGTACATTATAATTGTAATACTTGTGCACATGTGCAGTTATGTGTTCCCACTGTCACATACTGTATAAAAGAGGATTATTCCATCTCCAGCACGGTGATCTGTTATGCAGCGCTGACCTTGGTGGACATTTTCTAGATACTTTTAAAAGCGAAACATACCGAACACGTCGAATTATACACACACGCAGTACGAGTATTCACATATTTTGCAAAAGCGCCTGAGAAGCTGTAACCGCCGCGGCTCCTTCTTCCCGTCTTCATCCGTCCGTTTATTTCCATCGACATAAGAAAATGAGCCACATCTGTGAAACGTTTCCTTTAGAAGCCTCGACATCAGAGAAGCCGCACGTCTTTGCAGAAACTCTGAGTACAGAACAGCGCCGACGTCTTCAGTATGAAGTATGAAAGCCGCTGCGGTCCTTCTGAACAGGTAAAGCGCCGTAAACAAGGAGTTCATAAGGAAAGTTTGGAAAGTTAGTCGGAGAACGCGCGGTATAGATGTTAAAGGCGAGGAAGTGCCATTGTGAAGTTTGAATCAGGCTTTCGAAGGATGGATATAATGTTGTTACCTCCTCGAAAACATACCTGGAGTTGTGTTTTGCTGCTGAAAACGCACTGTTCCACCCTGTGATGTCATGTAGCTGTAGTTTTAACATCTCCTTTTACCTTTAGTTCAGTACAGATCGGCGATTCCACGAGCGAATGCATCCAAATGATCCTAGCGAAGGTGTGTGGAGTTTAAAAACACGGTGGAGCACTTCCTGTATCACCACGTGACATCACAACTGAGGTATGGTTGGAATTGTTCATTTGCCGTACATAATGGAGCGCTACAATGACAAGTACGGTCATGGAAATCCTGGAAAAGTCATGGAATTTTGTAAATTCAATGAAAGTTTTGGAAAAGTCATGGAATTTTAGTAATTCTTTTACGCCAGTTCTCATTATTATGATTATTTCTGAACATCTGCACCAACCGCTCCAGCAGGACAAAGGTTTTTTGTTTAAAAGAGAAGACAATAAACGCACAGACAGGATTTTGAATGTTAAAAACTATAAACCAAACCATAAGGTGAGTGGAAAGAGTTCACATTTCATATTTAGCTCTAAAAGTCTGAAAAATTCTACACATGTAGGTGGCGTAAAGTCGTGGAAAATTCACTTTTGTCATGGTTTTGAAATTTTGTCAATGAAAAAGAGTTTGAACCCTGCATGTAGATGAAGAAAACTGGGACATTTTCTAATTTTTCCTAGATTTTGTCAGAATCTTACTCCCACGAACAGAGCCGGAAGTTCATCGTATGTTTCCAAACGTCGTCTTGCACTACAAATTTCATAAAACTAAGCATTATTCTCTTAAATCTAGACAAAAAAAATCATATTTATCATGTTTTAAGGGATATTTACTAAATGACTGCATGAAGAAAATGAAATGATGCATGATGAAAATATTTCTTTTGTTTCTTATTTAGTACATCTCTAAACCAGTCAGAATGCACAAAACAAGCAAAACAAGTGTTAAGATGGAGTTTAAGACGTTTTTTATGGATGTAAATCAGTCGATCTTGGACTGAAATTGTCCAGTATCTCTGAACCTTCTGTTTGTGACATGAAAAGATTAAAAGATTTTAAAGTTTTAGGCGAGTGCTGCAATTTGTCAATATCTCACCAGGCAGTAATTAGTCTTAAAAAAAGGATTTCACTCAGATTCATGAACTAAAATCAAGAATAAAACAGTCAATAACGAGCTTTATATTCTAGTTTAAAGATTTTTCAGCTTAATTTATTAATAGAATTTGTATTTTATGCTTTATTTTAAATCACTTAAAACTTAAAATCATTTATTCTAAACAATAATCTTATTTGGAGATTCCTGAAGGCCTGGATATATTTTCTCATTTTAAGTAAATTTCACCTCCTGCATTGGCGGCTCATTTGATTTGTTTCTAGACCATTTTAACTTAAAACAAGTGTATTTTTCTAGTTTTAAGGAGGGGTGTTTTTGCGGTGTGGTTTGTGATGAAATAAAGATTATTTTATCTTATCTTAACTACCACTTCATGACATCACAAGGTGGAACAGAGCGTTTGGAGCTTTGGAGACGGACTAATAATAAAGAGTCAGTCAAACATGTGAATGAAACAAAACACAACCTTTCGTGTAATATAAGACAGTTAATCCATCCAAGATCGTATCTCCGTGGAGACAAGCAGGTGGCAGATCCTTCCCCAGAAAAACCCCGTAGTGCGTCTTTAAATCAACATTACGCATGAGCATCCGCACAGTCAAACGCTGGAAACAGACTCGGACGATAAAGAGCGAAGAAGAGAGTTGGGGAAGGTCACAAAGTTGGTCCAAAGCAGCGGAAGACGCAGATGGAGAGATGAGAGGAGGAGAGAGGGATGAGGAGAGGAGAGAGGAGGTATGGATGTGTAGGAGGATGTAAATGTACAGAATCCAAATGTGTCTATATAGAGTCTGAACGCGCTGAACCTCTGTCTGCCAACTGAAAACAACTCTCCTGTCAAACAAAACGGAGAACGCTCCAAGTCCTTACGACGGGTTTGCAGGTTTTTCTGATTCCGATTTACGGCAGTTTGGCGGGATAACACCTGTGGTCAGTATTCATCAGGGTTTTACATCAGTTCGGTGGCCGTTTGTGGAAATAAACGTTGAAGAAAAGTACAAAAAATACAGGAAAAAGCGCTAAGTTAGAAACAAAAGACCCCTACCTGTTTCATCAATCGAAAAAAGGACAATTTTTGCATTTTCTGTTACTTTAAGCATATTAATGAAAGCAAATAACTGGTACTTTGCAGCTGCCGTCATCAATATTCCTTGGGGGTGTGGCGCTAAACGTAGGCACTGCTCTGTCTGAAGCTCTGTTAATGAGGTTGGACTTTACTCTGAGCTTTGTTTTAGACAATCTGCCCAGAAAGAACTGACCGATTTGGAACTACAACAGATGAGCTGATTTGCTAATTTGTTAAACAGTTTTCCAGTTAAGGCCGCCACACACTACAGGATTTTTTGGTCTTAAATGATTTTTAATCCCTTAACGTCGAGTGTCACAAATATGCAACAAACCGTTTAGATCGTGATATAATCCGAGATAGCGGCTGCATTCCCCCAGTGCCGTTAGTGCAAACACAGAACCTTCCTAGGAACTGTTGGCGAGCGGTTGTTTCTAGTTGTCGCAAATTTGCAACATACACAAATTTCTATTAATTTGTTTTTCCTATAGTCAAATTTACCATCTACTTAAAGGCGAAAACACAAAACCTTTTATAAATAATACATCTATAGAAATTCAGGCGTTAAGGGGTTAAACGTGCGACAAAATGAGCGTCTTATGAGACTTTAATTCTCTGCAATCGCAAAGAGTTCAGCGGGATCTGTCTGCAGACCACAGGATATAAAGTCGTGGAAACATCGCGCATCAACTGTTTCCCGTCTACAGTAAAACGAGTCGCTTTAAGTGTTCAAAAGATCAGAGCTTTGCACTTTGAGTTTAGATTAGGGTGACCAGATCTTCAAAATAAAAAAACTGGGACATCCCGTTTTTTTTTGGTGGTTTGTAATACCGTAAAATACCAAGTAAGAGCCGGGTCCCCTTTAAACTCCAGGTGCAGGTGGATATTTGTATATTTTGATAAATAAGCGCCGGTTCCAAATAAACGGCGAGTCTAATGTTGGTGCTGAAGACAGAAGTCGAGCTGCAACAACAGGAGCAGGACTGATGCTCGCGTCGTCTCTACACAAACCAAACTTTAAACCACACAGCTCATTTGCATAAACTATAAGCGCTGAGAGAAAAAAAACCAGTTCAGAAAAGAACGTTCTCACTCTGCTGCTCCACACTCGCTGCGTCTGCCACTTGTTTTAACTTGATAAAGAAATGTCTGCGTGTTGTGGGAGGGTTTTATCGACTTTCTGTAATTCAGGAGTCGCTTTCAAATGTGGGAAACTCTCTGCTCCGTAGATGTTTTGTTGTAACGTTTCAAATGAACTACGTCTGTTTGGAAAGTCGCCTACATTATCGTCACACTGGTTAGAAGAATTTGAGTTCCAGATTTTCTCGGTTTTGCTGCTCAAGATTTTTGCGAGGAAGGAATTAATTGGCCCAAATTACCGCCTGGTCTCAGATAAACGCCTGGTCTGTGAAGAGATTGAAACAAATAAACGCCCCGACTCTTATTCGGTCTACTGCTCTTAAGGATCGAACCGCCAAACTTCGAGTAAGTACTTCATACTTGAAGCCATAGTTTTGAAATCGATATCGGACCTGAAAAAGCGTTCTTTCCTGAACAATGAATCTCCCATTGAGTTCTCGAGACCCTGGCCTCCATCTGAACTCATTACGTCAACAAACGCTCCATACTCCAAACAAATCCAAACCATTATACCATTTCTGAGTTGATAATTGATTGTTTGTCCTCGGCAAAGTCGGTCGTTGATTCTGAAAAGCCCTCCCCGTTAGCGGCGTATAGCTGCGACTCTGAACGGCGCGTCCACGGATGAACATTGTGCGTTTGTGTGTGAATTGGATGTGTGTATTTTCGTACAGGAGCGTGAGTCTGGCGCTTTGTGGAGCGGTGGCGTGTGGGAGGGCTGCAGCGAGCGAGGTCGTCCCCAGGAGCAGCTCACAGTCTGGGCTTTTGTCGGAGCCGGCGCGGGGGTGGAGGAACCAGGGAGGGACGGCATTGTCTCTCACCTCCCAAGGCCACAGACATAGAGACGCAAACGCACATATATATATATATATATATACACTTACACATATATATACACATATACATACACTTATACATATACACACACATATACACTTCAGCATGTAGACACACATATATACAGACATAGAGACGCAAACGCACGTATATATACACACATCTACACTTATACAGACATATATATATATACACACACATACAGTTAAGACTATATGCACACACACATACCTTTAAGCATATATACAGGCACAGAGACACATATATACACACACACTTATACATATACATACATACACTTATACATATACACACATACATACACTTATACAGACACACATATATATACACACACATACTTATTCATACACACACATATACACTTCAGCATATAGACACATATATGCAGACATAGAGACGCAAACACACATATAGACACACATACATACACTTATACAGACACACATATATACACTTAAGCATATAGACACACACATATGCACACACATATATACAGACACACATATACACAAGCATATAGACACACACATATGCACACACATATATACAGACACACATATACACAAGCATATACACACAAAGACACACATATATACACACACACTTAAGCATATAGACACACACAGACATATACATGCACACAAGCATATACATACACAGAGACTTGTATATACATACACATACATTTAAGCATATATACACACACATACACTTAAGCATATACACAGGCACAGAAACACATATACATACACACAAGAATATACACACAGACACATATATACACACAGACAGACACATATACATGCGCACAAGCATATACACGTACACAAAAGCATATGCATACACAGACACATACAAACATATATATACACACACAAGTATACATACACACAAACACTCACACACACACAGGCCTCAGTGTGTCGGGAGTCTGACCCAGTAGATTGTGTTACACAGACATCAGAACATATTCGTAGTTTGTTTAGTTTTTTGTTTTGTTCTTACCATCAGGAGCCTGAATGATTCTGTTAACATGACTCTGTACAGTTCAACAGGCCGAGCTACAAACACACTGTAAACAAGTGTGTGTGGGTTAGTTTCAGAGGAGTTTCAGTGTAGTTTGCTCCTCGCACCTCACGTCAACTGTTTCCTGTTTCCTGTTATTTGTGAAATGCGGAGCAGTAATTCAGACACAGGATTTTTAACGCACAGAAGGCTGGAGATAAAGTCCACAGAAGGAAGTAGAGTCACTGTCGCTGATCTGCAGCTTCACCTCGATCTGTGCGCCGTGCGGATGTAAACAGACACACGTGAGGAACTATCTTGACTTTTTACTTTTAAAGAACGCCGCAGAGGACAAATTCTGTGGATAATGTGGATCAGGAGCTGCACTTTAAATGTACAAGGAATCATTATTTTCGTTATTTCCCGAGTTTGTTTGTTGCGTCTCGGTGTCCGTCGCTCCTCTGCCCCTGACGCTCTGTTTTATCGGCTGTTCTCGTAGCGTCGCTGATGTTTGTTGTTTATAATCGGACACACGAGGACACGGGTCACGCCTCCCCGAACTCGTGGAGAAGCAAATCTACCAGTGTGTGTGTGTGTGTGTGCGTGTGCGCGCATCTTTATTTTGGTCGTCTTCAGTGAGCCGCGCCAAATGTTCCGCGGTGGAAGCACTCACCCGTGTGTCGCTACGGTAACGCGTTCACTGCACTGCCTTTAGGTACAACCAGAGGCACGCGGTTGTTCATTAAAAAGACATAGAAATATTCATTGTACCCTTCAAAACTATTCATGTTTTTACGGATATTTAAGGAATTCAAGTCTCAAAAAGTATAAATTATTAGATGTGTATGTAAAAGACTGAAGTTTAACGACGCGTATGTGAGATTTTGAGAGTTTTAATTGAATAAACTTGACCTAAATATGTCCCTTCAGTTCAGTTCTAACGTCGATTTATTCTTAATTACAGCGAATGTTGTTATAATTTGGTGTTTTGGTCCAATCCGAACGCAAAAGGAGCCTCTCGTTTCATCAAAATGTAAGATATAAACACTTAAATCTATCAGAAAATGACTTAAAAGCAGTGAAATGATCCGTCCACGCAGCAAAGATCATTTTACTGGACAAGTTTTCTTAAAATAAACGACCTCTAGACGAGAATGAAGCAGCCTCAGAACTGGTGAGTCGATAATAAATCTGAAAACAATATGAAAAACCTGAGATACATTTTAAAATCTTGGCCAGATCAGAGAAACGTACAGCGTGACATCACAAGGTGGAGCAGAGCATTTTCAGCTTTTGGAGTTGTTGACAGACTAATAATAAATGTGTGAATGAAGCGAAACACAACCTCCAGGTCTGTTTTTGAGCAGGGAACAACATTATAACACGACTTAAAGCTCACAACAGTCACTTCAATAATAATAATAATAACATAAGTAAATAAAACTGTCAGTAGTAATAGATTAATAGTAAATATGCAGCGTAAATTCCACAACTGCATCTTGTAAAAGTCGTTCAAAACCGGATTTGAATATATAGTGTAGGCAGTGGCGGAGTTAAAGTAAAAGTACAGATACCAGAGCAAAAAAATATACTCAAGTAAAAGTATAAAGTAAAAAATCGACTTAAGTAAGAGATTTTTAGGCCTAATAAAGCTTCAGATGTAGTGATTCTGATGAAAAATTAGTGCTGAATTTTGTTCGACAGAAACTCTTAAATCAATCTTTTTTAGGCTTACTGTTTTTTATTTGTTTCTTTTTGCTTACTCAAACTACAAATTAATGTTAAATAAATTATTAAATTATTCAAATTAATTATTGAAAAAAAAATATGTTAAATATGAACCTTCAGCAGGTCTCAAACTATAATAAAAATGCATTTATTTCTGTTGTGGCTTTTACTTTGATAAAAATACAGTGTCATCTTTAAATAACTTTCCAACCCATTTGAATCGGTCTGCCTTCCTTTGACTGATATTATTCCTTATTTCTTTTTATTGATTATTAGAATTAACTGATTTGTTTGCATCATTGTCTGTTTTTGTGTGTTTTCTCTTTGCTATTTTTATGCTTTTTTGTTTTGTTCTTTGCGGCCTGTACAGCCCTTTATAAACCTTGTTTTTAAAAGTACTTTATGAATAATTATTTATTATTATTATTAGCAGTAGTAGTAGTAGTAGTAGTAGTAGTAGTAGTAGTAGTAGCAGTAGTAGTAGTAGTAGTAGTAGTACTAGTAGAAGCAGTAGTAGCAGTAGTAGCAGTAGCAGTAGTAGTAGCAGTAGTAGTATTAATAGCAGTAGCAGTAGTAGTAGAAGCAGTGGTAGTAGTAGCAGTAGTAGTAGTAGCGGTAGGGTAGTAGTGATGGTAGTAGTGGTAGTAGAAACGGTAGGTAGCGGGGTTGAGTGGTAGCGGTAGTGGTAGCAGTAGTGGTGGTATTAATGTGGCAGTGGTGGTGAAGCAGTAGTGGTGGTAGGCAGTAGTGGTAGTAGCGGGGTTGTAGTAGTGTGGTAGCGGTAGTGGCAGTGGTGCAATGGCGGTGGTAGGTAGCGGTGGCGGCGGTAGTAGTGGTAGTGTAGCGGTGGTAGTGGTAGTGGTAGTGGTGCTAGTGGTGGTAGCAGTGGTAGTGGTAGTGGTAGTGAGTATTAATGGCAGTGGCGGTAGTGGTGAGGCGGTGGTGGTGGTAGCGGTGGTAGCTAGTAGTGGTAGGCAGTGGCGGCGGTAGTAGTAGTGGTAGTGGTAGCGGTGGTAGTGGTGGTGGCAGTGGTAGCGGGGTTGTGGTGCTAGTGGTAGCGGTAGTGGTGAATAGCGGTGGTAGGTGCTAGTGGTGAAACAGTGGTAGTGGTAGAGCGGTGGTGGGACTAGTGGTGGCGGCGGTGGTGGTAATGGTAGTGGTGGTAGAGTGGTAGTGGTGCTAGTGGTAGTGGCAGTGGTGGTAGTGGTGGCGGCAGTGGTGGTATTAATGAGAGTGGTGGTAGTAGCGGTGGCAGTAATGCTGGTAGTGGCAGCGGTAGTAGTAGTGGTAGCGGTGGCAGCGGTGGTAGTGAATGGCGGTGGTAGTGGTGGCAGGCAATGGCAGTGGTGCTAGTGGTAGGCGGTGGTAGTAGTGGCAGTGGCAGCGGTGGTAGTATTAGGCGGTGGTAGCAGTGGTAGTAGTGGTAGCGGTGGCGGCGGTGGTAGTGAATGGCGGTGGTAGTGGTAGCGGCAATGGCAGTGGTGCTAGTGGTGAAACGATGGTAGCAGTAGTAGAAGCAGTAGTAGGACTAGTAGTAGCAGCAGTAGTAGTATTAATAGTAGTAGTAGTAGAAGTAGTAGTAGTACTAGTAGTAGCAGTAGTAGTAGCAGTAGTAGCAGCAGTAGTAGTATTAATAGCAGTAGTAGTAGTAGCAGTAGCAGTAGTACTAGTAGTAGCAGCAGTAGTAGTAGTAGTAGCAGTAGCAGCAGTAGTAGTATTAATAGCAGTAGTAGTAGTAGCAGCAATAGCAGTAGTACTAGTAGTAGCAGCAGTAGTAGTAGTAGCAGTAGCAGCAGTAGTAGTATTAATAGCAGTCGTAGTAGTAGTATTAATATTAAGATTCTAAATCAATAATAATACATTAATAATTAATACATTTAAATAAATAAAGGGGAAGGGGGTAAGTAGAGGGGTTATTTCCTATATTTTACTCATCCTAAAATCGTACAAACGCATCTCTGGCAGCACGGAATAACACAAGAGTCCGTTTTACGTAATACACGACCCTTAACAATCCAGTATGTACAAGTACCACGAGTATACGCAAGATTCCGTAACATTAGAAATGATAAAACTCAAATATTCTCTGGTTTCGCATTGCAGTGTGCGCTGTCCCGGGTCCTGGGCAATTATCCCAGCAGCACGTCTCTCCCTGCAGCTCCTCCTCACGCTCGGCTTTGTATTGATATGGAGAACAGAGGCCGCTCATTATTCCATATTAGCTTAGCATGGCTAGCGCGCTGCGGTTTGATTTCAGACAGCAAGGCATCATGGGAATAGCGCGCGGTGGATGCGGCTTATGGCGCTTATACGAGGCTGTAAAGTGCATAGGAAATGTGTGTATGAAATATAAGAAAACACACGGAGGATTGTTAACCCAAACCGTGTCCTCCTCTCTCTCTCTCTCTTTTTCTCTCTTTTCTTTCTCTCTCTGGTCCCTTGTCGTTTTCGTGCTCAAGTTTCTCTCCGTTTCTCGATCTCGCTCTGTTCTCCTATCGCTGTCTCTCTTTTTTTTTTTGCTTTTCTGTTCTTCTTTCTCATTCCTTTTCCCTCTCTCTCTCTCTCTGTCTCTCGTATTCTCTCTCTCTTCCCTTCTGTCGTTCTTCGTTACTGAGGCTGTAATGCCGGATTTTACACTCTCAGTCCGTCGCTCTCTTTCTCTCCTTTCTCTCCTTCCTTCTCTCTCTCTCGCTCTTTCCCCATCCCTTTCTCAACTCTCTCTCTCGTTTGCTCTCTTTCTCAATTCTCTCTTTCTCTGTCCCTTTCTCTACTCTCTCTCTCTCTGTCCATTTCTCGTCTATCTCGTCGACCATTTCTCATCTCTCTCTTTTCCTTTCTCATTTCTCTCTTTCTCTATCCCTTTCTGTACTCTCTCTCTCTGTTCATTTCTCATCTCTCTCGCTCTGTCTCTTTCTGTCCCTTTCTCAAGTATGTCGCTTGTTTTCCTTCTCAACACTCTCTCTATCCTTTTCTGTGCACTTTCTCTGTTCCTTTCTCCGCTTTCTCTCTATCCCTTTCACAACTATCTCTCTCTATCCTTTTCTCTGCTCTCTCTCTCTCTGTCCCTTTCTTATCTCTCTCTCTGTTCTTTCCTCAACTGTCTCTCGCTCTTGCTCTCTTTGTCAACTCCCTTTCTCTATCCCTTTCTGTACTCTCTGTTTCTCCCTGTCCCGTTCTCATCTCTCTCTCTCTTTCTTCCTTTCTCATCTCTCTCTCTCTATCCCTTGTTCTTTCTCTTTCTCTATTCTCTCACTCTGTCCCTTTCTCATCTCTCCCTCTCTCTTAATTTCTCATCTCTCTCTTCCTTTATCATCTCTCTCTCTCTCACACTGCCCCTTTTCCCAACTATCTCTCGCTTGCTCTCTCTTTCTCAACTCTATCACTTTCTGTACTCTCTCCCTTTCTCGTCTCTCTTCATCCATTTCTCATCTCTTTTCTTCCTTTCTCATCTCTCTCTCTCTGTCCCTTTCTCAACTATCTCTCTTGATCTCTTTCTCTATCCTCTCTCTGTCCTTTTCTCATCTCTATCTCTTCCTTTTTCATCTCTTTCTTCCTTTCTCATCTCTCTCTCTTGTCCTCTTTCTCAACCCTCTCTATATCCCTTCCTCTTCTCTCTCTCTCCCTGTTCTTTTCTGAACTATCTATCTCTCTCTCTGTCTTTCTCACTACCCCTTTCTAATCTCTCTCTGTCCCTTTCTCGACTATCTCTCTCTTGCTCTCTTTCTAAACTCTCCCTATCCCTTTCTTATCTCTCTCTCTCTGTTCTTTTCTCAACTATCTCTTCCTGTCCCTCTCTTCATCCATTTCTCATCTTTCTTCCTTTACCATCTCTCTCTGTCTCTGTCCCTTTCTTAATTCTCTCTTTCTCTCTCCTACTCTACTCTCTCTGTGTCTCTTTCTTGTCTCTTTCTCTCTCTCTCTTGTTCTCTTTCTCAACTCTCTCTCTATTCCTTACTCTTCTCTCTCTCTCTCTCTCTCTCTGTGTCCCTTTCTTATCTCTCTCTCTTCATCCATTTCTCATCTCTCTCTTTCTTCCTTTCTCATCTCACTCTTCATTACCTCTTCCTTTTTCTCTCTTACCATACATCTCTCTCTCTCTCTCTTGCTCTTTCTCAACTCTCTCTTTCTCTATCCCTTACTCTACTCTCTCCCCCTCTCCTCCTCTCTCTCTTCCTCTTCCCCTCTCCTCCTCTCTCTCTTTCTCTCTCTCTCCCCTCTCCCCCTCTCCTCCTCTCTCTCTCCAGTGGCCTACATACATCAGAGTTCATCCTTCCGTTAAATTTTTTATGCAGAAACCCAAAAATATGGAGCGGGTGCAATTCACCGTGAGTTATCTCAGAGTCCCAGAAAGAACGGAGCGGAGCCGAGCGGTGGAGCCACTCGTTCATTTCAGAAACAAAACGCAAAAAGACGTGTGTGGAATAAAAAAGAACTAAATATCGGCTGAATCTGAATTAGGGCAACAACAAAAAAAACACTGGTCAGATTTTGTATCTTTCATGAAAAAAGCAAAACACAGGAGGTTCAAATGTCTCCCACAGTCTCTTTCACATACACTTTCCCGTAGACTCTTTCGGAGACTGTGATATTTACTCCCTTGTAGAATCTCCCGTAGACTCTTCTATATTTACTCCCTCCATACTTATTCTCTCATACACGCTCCCGTAGACTCTTTTGGAGACTCTTACATAGACTCTCCGATAGACTCGGATATTTACTCTCCTGTAGAATCTCATGTAGACTCTTCTATATTTACTCTCCCGTAGACTTTCCCATAGACTCTCCTGTAGGTTTTCCCATAGACTCTTCCGTAGACTTTCCCATACAGTCTCCCGTAGACTTTCTCATAGACTCTCCCGTAGACCTTCCCATAGACTCCCATAGATTTTCCCATAGACTCTCCTGTGGACTTTCTCATAGACTCTTCCGTAGACTTTCCCATAGACTCTTCCGTAGACTTTCCCATAGACTCTTCCGTAGACTTTCCCATAGACTCTTCCGTAGACTTTCCCATAGACTCTTCCGTAGACTTTCCCATAGACTCTTCCGTAGACTTTCCCATAGACTCTCCCGTAGACTTTCCCATAGTCTCCCGTAGACTTTCCCATAGTCTCCCATAGACTTTCCCATAGATTCCCGTAGATTTTCCCATAGACTCTCCCGTAGACTTTCCCATAGTCTCCCGTAGACTTTCCCATAGTCTCCCGTAGACTTTCCCATAGTCTCCCGTAGACTTTCCCATAGCCTCCCGTAGATTTTCCCATAGACTCTCCTGTAGACTTTACCATAGACTCCCGTAGACTTTACCATAGATTTCCCGTAGACTTTCCCATACACTCTCCCATAGATTTTCACATAGATTCTCTCATAAACTTTACCATAGATTTCCCGTAGACTTTCTCATAGACTCTCTCGTAGACTTTCTCATAGACTCTCCCGTAGACTCTCACATATTTATTCTCCCATCGACTCTCAGATTCAGAAAGGTTTTATTGCCATAGGAGTGAACAGGTTCAGAACATTGGGAAATTGCTAAAATAGAAAAAAATAAAGTAGAAAACAATAAACTATAATATAACACAAAAAATTTACTCCTGTAGTCTTTTGGAGACTCTCCCCTAGAATCTGCCATAGACTCACCCATAGACTCTCACATATTTATTCTCACATAGACTCTCACATGTTTACTCTCCCGTACACTCTCCCATATGCTCTCCCATTGACTCTCCCGTACACTCTCCCATATGCTCTCCCATTGACTCTCCCATACATTCTCGCATAGACTCTCCCATAGACTCTCCCACTGACTCTCCCATACATTCTCCCATAGATTCCCCCATAGAATCTCACATAGACTCTTCCATATTTACTCTTCCATACACTCTCCTGTACGCTCTTTCGGAGACTCTCACAGACCCTCTCATATTAAACCTTCCATAAACTCTCCCACAGACTTTCCCGTAGACTCTCCCATAGACTTTCCCGTAGACTCTCCCATAGAATCTCCCATACCCTCTCCTATACACTGACCCGTAGATTCTCCTGTCCACAGTCTGTCACAGCCGAGAAGACACAAGATGGTGAAATATTGATGTAGACGCCTCTGCTCAGACATTCGACAGTGTAGTAGTCGGTGAATCAGATCAGAGGCGGCGACAGCTCCACCACTGTCGTCTTCGTTAAGTTTTTTTATTTTTATAACACCTACTGTAGCTCGCCAGTTTGCCATATTTCAGAATCTAAATGTATTCATATAGTTTTATTCGACGAAAGTGTATGGGATTTTGCTCACAGTTTTATCATTATACTATACAGTTTTATAGTTTTATTGAGTTAGTGAATAAAATAACGTGTGAGAAGTAGTGATACTAAAAAGTGTTGTAATACCATCTAAACCTAAAGGGACATGTCATAAGAAGATAAATAAAATAAACTTTATTGTCCCCAAGGGGGAAATTTGTTTTTGGCTCTGCCCGCATCTTAAAAATTAAAAAAAATCACATCACACAACAAACACAAGATACATGTGGTCCATAAGATATTGCACTAGCCCTATTGCACAGATAATTATTGCACCTGCCCTATTGCACAAACAGTTATTGCACCATTAAATAAAGTGACTAAATGCGCCTTTATTGTGCAGATTTGTTTAACAGTGCAACAGAAGTGGCACGAATGAACGTTTATATTTGTTACTCTTAAGTTCGGCACTCGATAGCGCCCCCGCCTGCCTGATGGATGGATTACATATTCACCATGCAACAGGTGAGAGGAGTTTCCCACAATCCCCCAGGCCTGAGCGAGCACAGACTTTTGAAAAATGTCCTGCAGAGAAGGAAACTCTTTCCTGCCAATCACCTTCAGGGCCTTATTCACCAGTTTTCCAAGTTTAGTTTTGCATTGGACGGTTAAAGAACCGAACCAGGCGACCGACCGAACTGTGGCGGATCAGACTGTCCAAAACAGCATTATTATACAAACAGGTCATGATTTTTGTGCAGCCTCAGTCTGTGTGGGGCCACTGGGACAGTTTGGAACAAGAATTGGTTTCAGTTTATATTTCAGGTAGATGCATGGATCTTATAAAGTGGACTGAGCGAGTGTGATATCACCCATAGCATTCGGCTCCAGTCAAATGAAGCTCAGCGAGAGTAACAGTGATAGAAGCAAATTTTGAACAGAGTTTAATATTTACGGACAAAATCGTAAAGTAAAAACACCGGGATCATGTAGAGTGGGTTAATACGAACATTTTTACACTAGGGATGTTAACTGGTAATCGTTTGACCGGCAGTTGACCGAATCAACGTTAACTGCTCACAGTGTTTTGACCGTCGGTTAAATGGAGCCCTACGTAATCATGCTTGAGAACGGCACGGTTCTACAGTGTGAGTCGCCCTAAACGATCACAGACCGGAGCCTGAACGCACATTTTCTGTGGCGCGAAGTCTCGTTGCTCAAGAAGCGAGGTTCACGTCATCGATGAAGTTTCACCTCAAAATGCGACAGCCTCAAGCCCTTTTGTACAGGTGAGAAAAGCCAACCTACCGTGCTAACTATGCTAACCGTGCTAACTCTGCCCCGCCGAGTGTTTTCTCTGTGTTTGTTTATCTCTAGAGGCTTTAGTGCTGCTGCGAGCTGTAGTCTGAGCTGTAGTGCTTTTGTTGTGTAGGCGACTGTTGGATGTTTTGGCGTTTTATACTGCTCGGTTTTGTGAATATGTGGACTAAAGTCATGACTTCTGGGTTAAACTGAACCTTTTATTTTGATTTATATATTTGATTTGATTTTGATTTTATATGATTTTAACCGGTTAACGAGGCTCGGTGGTCGGTCATGATTGTTTTTTAGTTTTCGCCATCCCTATTTTAGACCAGCGGAGCTTGATGGAGCCCGACTCGCCCCCGTGTTCACTTCCTGTTTGAAACGCTAGCGGGTTTCGCAGTGTCCGTCTCTGTGGCGGGGGAGGGGGCAGATGGTGGCGCTCTGTTCCCGGTGAGCGAGGGGGGTCTCTGGGGTGGAAAGTGGGTCAGAGGGGCAGCGGTGACCATGAGCTCCAGGCTGTGACAAGCAGCTTAGCCCTGGGCCTATAAATAGAAGCAGGAGGGAGCGTGTTAGCGTAGCATGCTAGGCTACGCATGACCCTCACATAGAGCACTGCATACGCCCAGTGTCACGTGGGCGTCGATACGGTGTTTATTTAGGGATCTGTTGAAAAATGTCATCAGTGATCTCATGAATACGTTTAGATTCAGAAATATGGCAAATAGACAAGCTTTTATTTTCTTTACCAAACTAATTACCAAACTAATTATGGTAGATTTTCAAAGTTCTAAACTTTGGGAGGATGGTGTAAATAAAATAGTGAAAAAAGCAAAATACAGAAACGCAGTCTGGATTTGGTCTAAAGAAATCCAATTTATGCTCCTCTGGTTTACACTTGGTTTAGACCTGGGTTAGACCTGGTTTAGAGCTGGGTTAGACCTGGTTTGGCCCTAGTTTAGACCTGGTTTAGACCTGATATAGACCTGGGTTAGACCTGGTTTAGCACTAGTTTAGACCTGGTTTAGACCTGATATAGTTTGATTTTAATCCTGGTTTAACACTCGTTTAAACTTGAAATAGTCCTAGTTTAGTCCGGGTTTAGACCTGGTTTGGTCCTGGTTTAGCCCTGGTTTAGTTCTGGTTTAACCCTTGTTTAGACCTGATATAGTTCTACTTTAGTCCTGGTTTAACCCTAGTTTAGCCATGGTTTAGTCCTGGTTTAGCCCTTGTTTAGACCAGGTTTAGACCTGGTTTAGACTTAAAATAGTCCTAGTTTAGCCCTGGTTTAGTCCTATTTTAGTACTGGTTTAGCCCTAGTTTAAACCTAATTTAGATCTGAAATGGTCCTAGTTTAGTCCTGATTTAGCCCAAATTTAGTCCTAGTTTAGCTTAGATTGGTCAAAAATAGAAACACTTGGGACATTTCTTGTATAAAACTGGGACAAATTATTGGTTTTGTATAAATCTGCTGGGACAGGGGACACAGGGCTCAAAACTGGGACTGTCCCGGGTAAATAGGGACGTCTGGTCACCCTGAGCTATGGTTATGTAAAGCTTCTACATGTAACTTTCCAACCAAAAATAGAAAAGTAAAATAAAAACTGACACAAACATCACACCTCAAAAAGCAACACGTAGGTGAGGTAAAATGACTTGAATAAAGAACATTTGACTTTTTTATTTCTTGTTTTTCTGATCTTAAGCGTAGTAATGATGTATTTTTGTAATTTAAGTACAAAAAGTCTTGGTCCATTAATTCAACTTACTTCTTACACTTGATTCACAAAACCTCACAAAATACTAAACAAACTATTCTAATTCTCATCTGCTTTCCACACAATAACATCCCTGCTCACACCTAAACAGTGAACATGTCAGTGAGGTTTACTGTACCGCAGGAGTCGGTGAGCGCGTCCGTGGGAGGAATACAGTGTGGTCCTAATGAGCCACCGTACTTGTGGATGTAAATGAGCGAACGGGCCGGCCTCCGTGTGGGCTGCTCCCAAACAACGGCTGTGTGAGAGAAAAATCACGCTGCGGACAAACGAACAGACCGGAAATGGATTCTCAAAGCGTACGTGGTGGGTTTAAAGGTCCGATATTACGCGAAATGGACTCTTGTGGGCTTTAAAGGTTGTACATTTAGAGGATTTTCCAAGGTACGAGGTAGAAACGCCTCCTTAGACTAGAAATCATATGTGTTTACAGCCGGTGCGCGGTCAGAATTGCCGAAGGAATCGCTGTTGAAGTTTCCTGTCCAGAAGTAATTTAGCAACCAGAGCAGGGATCTCCAACCTGTAGCTCGGAAGTTACCAGTAGCTCTCAAACCTAGGGTGACCAGACGTCCCTATTTACCCGGGACAGTCCCAGTTTTGAGCCCCGTGTCCCCTGTCCCAGCAGATTTATTCGAAACCACAGATTTGTCCCAGTTTTATACAAGAAATGTCCCAGGTGTCCTTATTTTGGACCAATCTGAACCATGCCAACAGTAAAGAGAGGCACACATTGTCATTTGTGTAGGTAAAATACAGAAAAAGCTGCTTAAAAATGACAAAAACACAAAGATGATGTGACTATATTGACTCATTAGTGCAGAGTGGAGAACAGTTTTCCTTAACTACGCCCTCGTTTCACAGTTTTATTATTACCAACCAACCCAAACCAGGGATGTCCCAGTTTTTTATGTTGAAAATCTGGTCACCCAATCAAACCCTTCCAAGTGGCTCACCAAGGGATTTCAGAATTATACATGTTGTGCTGAATAAGTAAAATCTGCTTATGTAAAATATCAAATAAGAGCCAGGTTCCAATTAAATGCCCAGTGCAGGTGTGTATTTTAACAAAATAAATGCTAATGTATTTATTATTCCGAGAGGCGAGCACGTCCTTCTTTGAGGTGCTCTTTCCGATACTGATCCAACACCGTTTTTATAGCTCTGGTGGCGCCGTCTCTGTAGTGTCGCAAAGGAAGTTCGTACCTTAGCTCCAAAAAGTGCATTAGACGACGAAAGCCTCAGCGACCTTTACCTTGTCTGAAACGCCTCCTCCAGTGTTCGCTGCTGTGGCTTTGCCGTTTTGCGCTTGTAAATCTCAAACTCGTCCGGGTGATTCCAGTGTCTCGGTCGTCTCTGTGCGGCAGGAAAGGACCAACACAGGTGAATATGAACTGGCTTTAAGTGAAATTAACTTATTTATTAGATTAAAAACTACAGCACTTTAAAATCACTGAATGCACTTTAACCTTTATATGAACTTTAGAAAATAGGCACTTTATACCCTGAGGGAATGGGATTTTGAGGACTTGTAGAACTGTTTAACTGTTGTTTGTTTTGCACTGTCCTAAATGTCAAGAGACTGCGAATGTAAATTAGCTGTACGCTAACTTCGGCACATTTACACATGTATATTTGTACTGATGTTCATAAATGTGCATTGTCTCTTAAATAAATAAATAATAAATAGTAAATTGTAAGTGACAAATCAAATTGGTCGTGTTAAACAGTTTCTCGTGCTGGTTCCTCCACCAGAAACTGTTTGTTTGCAGCGATTGCGTCGCTGTTTGACTCTGGTTTTGTCGTAGTGAAAAGTCCCACACAGCGACATGGCGGCGTTTTGATTTACGGCTGCCGTAAAGCGCGTCGATGCTGCAAAAAACATTTGAAACTCGATCGGTCCGATCCATAGAGCGTTTATATGAGTGGACTAAGTGAGTGTGACGTCACCCACAGCGTTTCTGGAGCCAGGCTCTATGTTATGAATAGGGTTTTTTGATGGACAAAATAGCGGGGGGAAAATTCTGAATCCTGTGTCGCGGGTTAATACGAACATTTAAAGACCAAAATGATGAGGCCACTGCAGCAGAGGGAGGAGTGATCAGATCCCAATATGAGTCAATGGGAAAAAGGGGGAGAAGGAGCCGGAAGAGCCTCCTGGAGCACTTCCTGTTTGGCACGCGGTGGCTAACGGGTTAGCTTAGTCCACTCATATATACGGTCAATGGTCCGATCACGTGACTGAATCTAATACTGTCCGATACTCATAAAAGAGCCGGATTGGGAGCTGATACCAATACTGAATATTGGACTGGGACATCCCTAACTCATACTGTATAATAAGCATATTTGCACTTTGGTCTCTTCCTCCCCTAACAGCCTTACTTCCCCCTCTTCCCCCTCTTCCTCTTTTCTCTTTTCTCTCCCGCTGCTCCCATGATGCAATATTTATTGAGCGTGATCGGGGAGGAGAAGCTGTAGCAGAGCCGCTCATGTCCGTCTACCTCCTTCTCTAGAGACAACAGACCGAATCAAGGACTGCGTGAGGAAAGGCTGAACACCTATGGAACAGAAGTGGATTAGCATAAAAAACACACTTTTTAGTTGTTTTTTTTAAATATATATAGAAGTTGTATGTACGTAAGCGCGAGGAGTTCTTACCCTATTCCCCTGTTTTTGTTCTAATGTCGTTTCCTCGTCACAAACAGACCTGGAGTTGGGTTTTGTTCCATTCACACATGTTTAAACACACAAACCTGCAGATTTACACCGAAAAACACTCATGTAGTCCTGTAATAATGTAGTGAGGACGTGCTCCACTGTGTTTTTAAACTCCACACAGCTTCATGTGAATCATTTGGATCATTTCAGCCTCTGGAATTGGCCATTTCTGTCGAACTAGAGGTAAAATTTAACCGTTAACTTGGTCAGCGGTGTAGGAAAATTATGACAAGTTGCTGAATAAATAATAATTAAAATATTATTAAGGTAATTTAATAATTTTCATATTTTTTCTTGTCACTCAGGTTGGAGCAGTGAGTGATCTCTGTTTCTCATGTCGTTTCCTCGTCACAAACAGGCCTGGAGTTGTGTTTTGTTTCATTCGCACACGTTTAACGCACTTCACACATGTTTAACGCGCAAACGCTGCATATTTAGCCCGAGTTCCACTTCTCTCAAACGAAAAACAGCTCATTTGCACCTTGTGATGTCATGCGGTGATACAGGAAGTGCTTCCCTGTGTTTTTAAACTCCGCACAGCTTCACTAGAATCATTTGGATCATTTCAGACCTGGAATTTCAGTAAAAGGAGCTGTTCACTTGAAAACTACCGCTTCATGACATCACAAGGTGGAACTGAGCGTTTTGAGGTTTGGAGACGTAAACAGACTAATAATAAAGAGTCACTCAAACGTGTGGATGAAACGAAACACAACAGGTCTGTTTTTGAGGAGTAAAACAACTTTATAACATTGCTTAAAGGTCCGAGTACCATTCGTTCTTTTGAATTTCAATTAAGAACGAAAAACAAAAACATTGTGTTATACCATTTTAGTGTCAAACAAAAAAAAACAGATTTTGACCTCTGTTTACAATATTTAATTTACATATATATATAAAAAAAACTTCTTGGTGCCTATTTTTAATTTAGATATTTTATTTTCTCTGGTTTATTTGCCCCGGAAGTTCTGCTGCTGAAGGAATTGCCTGAAAAATCGTTGCAGTTTTGTGGACAAACATGTCGTCTTCTTTTATAGCGACACGTTTACTTTCACATCTTAGAAAGTAAATGTTGAACTCCAGGACGAGAAACAGGAAGCAGCGATAAACTCTCCTTTGTTCAGTTGACACTAAACAGCAGAACTTCATATAAACCAGAGAGAATCAAATATCAAAATTAAAATAGGCACAAGACTGTTTTTTGGAATAAACTTGAAATTAAATATTGGAAATAGAGGCCGAAATCTGTTATTTGTTTGGCACTAAAATGGAATAACGAAATAACAAACCGTTTCCCATTTTTATTGTTTTTCGTTCTTTATTGTAATTCAAAAGAACGAATAGTACTTAAAGCTCACACAAGAGTCAGTTTTGCGTAATTTTGGACCTTTATCAGTGAAAACATATCCATTCATTTAAAACTACACTACGTAACTTTTCTGATTGAGAAAAGGCCACCAACTTGTCACCATGAAGATTGCCTTGTCTGGTTTAATAATAAACTTAACGAGACAAGTATAAGATAACCAGATCTTTTTGATGGTTGGTAATAATAAAATTGTGAAACAAGTGCCTAATTGAGGAAAACTGTTACACAGTCGGCACTAATATGAGTCAGTATACTCATATTTTCTTTGTGTTTTGGTCATTTTTAAGCAGGTTTTCTGGATTTTACTTCAACAAATGACAGTTTATGCCTCTCTTTACTGTCGGCAGGGATCAGATTGGTCAAAAATTGGGACATTTCTTGTATAAAACTGGAACAAATCAGTGGTTTTGTATTAATCTGCAGGGACATGGGGACACAGGGCTCAAAACTGGGACCGTCCCAAATAAATAATGAGGTCTGATCACACTTGACAACCAGGTCCACCATGTTAGAGGTCAGATCTGTGGAAAAAACGCACGGGGAAAGGGTTTGTATTGATACGAATGGCTCCAACTGTCCACCTTCCAGTTTGTGGGTGTACGCGCTCTACGATTGTGCCACGAACGCCCCAGTAAATAAGGCATGTGCAAATATCCACGGGGCTGAATCTGAATAACAAATGAAAGCGGCGTAAACATTAGCATAATTAGTGAGATTAAAGCCCGTTAATGTGTAATTACAGCGTACGCACGGCGCCGTTTACATCTGTGTTTAGGCACAAGCAACGGGGGATTTTTACATCCACTGAACTAAAGTTGTAAACAGATCGTCCTGGTTCTGTCCAGCAGTTTTTAAGAGTGTTTTATAACCTGTGTTTTTTGATGAGATTAAAGCTGCACTGTGTAACTTTTCTGGTGGTGAGATATCGTTGCTTTACCCGCAGTGTTACACGAAATTGAATTAAAAGCGTCCAGCTCGCAGTGAGAATGTATTTTACGAGAAAAGGCAAGTGTAATGCTCTACTGCGGAACATTCCAAGCAAAGTAATTATGTTTTCATGAAGACAAGCAGGTGGTGGACCCCTCAGTGGAAAAGTTATAGTTATAGTGTTGTGACTTTTGTTCTGTTTGTACTCCTGTTCTGGCATATTGATATAGAAAAGTATAAATTCTCATTAAAAAAATATACCTACTTCTACTTCCTTTAGTTTTTTAAATATATTTTTGACAGAATGTTTGTTATTTTTTATACATTGTTTATAGTATGTATGTGGGAGTACGGGGTCCGGGGCCCTTTGCTAAGGGCTGTCCGGTCGCTGTATGACAGGAGCAGGAGCTGTGTTCGCATTGCCGCCAGTAAGTCAGACTTGTTCCCGGTGCATGTTGGACTCCGCCAGGGCTGCCCTTTGTCACCGGTTCTGTTCATTGTATTTATGGACAGAATTTCTAGGTGCAGTCAGGGGCCGGAGGGGGTCCAGTTCGGGAACGACAGGATCTCATCTCTGCTTTTTGCGGATGATGTTGTCCTGTTGGCTTCATCGAACCAGGACCTGCAGCACTGGGGCGGTTTGCAGCCGAGTGTGAAGCGGCTGAAGTGAGGATCAGCTGTTCCAAATCCGAGGCCATGGTTCTCGACTGGAAAAAGGTGGAGCCCTCTCTGGGTGGGTGGGGAGTCCCTGCCTCAAGTGGAGGAGTTCCAGTATCTCGGGGTCTAGTTCTCAGTGAGGAGGATGGAGCATGAGGTCGACAGGTGGATCGGTGCAGCGTCGGCAGTGATGCGGTCGCTGTATCGGCCGTTGTGGTGAAGAGGAGCTGAGCCCGAAGGCAAAGCTCTGGATTTACCTCAGTCACGTTCCTCCCCTCACCTGTGGTCCTGAGCTCTGGGGAACGACCGACAGGATGAGATCGAGATACAAGCTCCGCAGAGTGGCCGGGCGCTCCCTTAGAGAGAGGGCGAGGAGCTCGGCCATACGGGAGGAGCTTGGAGTAGAGTCGCTGCTTCTCCACGTGGAGAGGAGCAGCTGAGGGGAGGGCATCTGTTCTGATGCCTCCTGGACGCCTCCTTCAGGAGGTGTTCCGGGCATGTCCTCTAGGGAGGAGGCCCCGGGGAAGACCCAGGACACACCGGAGGGACTGTGTCTCTGGGCCTTGGGGTCCAGGAGGAGCTGGAGGAAGTGTCTGGGGTGAAGGAAGTGTTTATATATTTGTTATGTAATATTTTTTATTGGAGTTTCAATGTTTTTTAAAATCACAGTCACTGGTATCGGCTTCTATATTGCGATACTTCCCATAGTGTTTCGTGGTATCAGCTCGAACTTAATCTCACTGGTAAATAATGTTTAATTGTGACTTTTTAAATTTTTGTAAGTTATATTAGAAAATTTTTAGAACCCCTTTTTTTGTGTGTCTAATGCCTCCTTCTGGCTACAGTGAAGATTGAAGCGTGTTGAAAAACCCAATTAGCAGTAGGGTTGGGCGGTAATACGGTAATAAGGTATCCCGCGGTATCTAAAAATAGCCACGGTATCAGATTCATTACCGTCATTAAAAAAAATCTTGCCCTAAAATATTATTAACTATAATTGATTTAATACCTAAATAAAGAGTGTTTTTTCAGCACTTATGTATGTGTGGTTGTGTTTGTTAATTTAATACTATTACAGTTTAAAACGAATATTACTATGTTATAGTGTAATGTTGCTCTTAACTGTTGACATTCGATGAAGTTCCTGGATGTTGCGTAGTCACGTGACATTACCGCTCCGAAAGGAGAAGGAGAAGGACAAGACAAGATGACAGGCCGCGCTGAGTTGGTCCCAATGAAAAACAACGTCTGCAATTTGGCAGCATTTCGGATTTCGGCCAAATGACAAGGGAGAGCCAGGCAGATCCGGTCGGCACAGTAGAGGAGCGAGCAGAAGCAGAGACAACTGCATATTGTCGCGAGCCTGATATTCCGGGAGAAGAAGACCCCCTTCTTTGGTGGAAATCCAATGGAGTCGGGCGCTTTCCTTTAATGTCGCGGGTTGCCCGAAAATACCTGTGCGTTTGTGCCACAATCTCTCCATCGGAACGGGTCTTCAGCACCGCGGGCAAAGCTGTCAACCCACAACGTGCCCTACTCAAGCCGGAAAAAGAGAACATGCTGGTTTTTCTGGCGAAAAACATTCAATAGCTTAATCATTTTATTTTCAATAAGGAGTGGCTTTTTCTGACGTACAAAAACGGTTCGAAATGTTGTATAGTTGTACTTTTAATTTATTTGATTCATGGTAATATATTTTAAAAATATACAAACGAGCATTTCAGCTGCGTTCTCATATGCACATTTTCGGTTATGTCTTGTTAGCTAGCTTTAGCCCATAGACAATTTGTTATTTCGTTCTGTCGGTTGACTGCTGTATTTGCACTTTTTAAACATTTGTTAATAAAAGTTACTAATTTTTTACATGTTTTGTTATGTTTTCAGTATCATTAGGCCTATGTAATGCTTGCTTTTCTGTTTCTAAACGGTATAAGTGCAAGCTGCCATTTGGCCAGCGGACTCCACCTTAGTGCTACGAAGTGTGTGTGTTTTTGTTTTTTTTTAGCCTTAGCAACGGTAATACCGTATACCCCGGGAAAATGTGGAGACGGTTTAACGGTATCAAAATTTGGATACCGCCCAACTCTAATTAGCAGCAGGTCTATTCTTAATGCATGTCCTGGATTAGCCTTCTGTATGTTATTTCCTTCTTTTGTGTCGACTTTTCCAATTAAAACTGGGCTAAAATGACCTTACATTTCTACATTAGACTTTTCAAATTCACCCTTTGTGTTCGGTGATTAGCCTTCCCAACGTCGTCTGTTCAAAACCGAATACGCCTTTTTTTTAAATTCACCTTATTGACCTCGTTTTTATGTTCAAGTCTTTTTTCCACATTTCCACGGCCGTTTCCCTATTTGAATTGGGTGAAATGAGATTAGGTGAAAATAGACGTGACCACCACAAAGCCTCACTGCCGAACTGCCCGTGTCCAAACCTTTAGCACTGCACATTAATACGCTCTTTTATAATGGAGATAGAATGAGGCTCTTTGGGGAGGAGGTCGTTCATTCTCTGAGAGGGACGTAATGAGGTCCCTGATGTTGATTTCGCTGTTTTGCACCAAAGTTTTACCGGTGCATGTGGACGGTGCACTCGACCTACACTCAGAGAGGCATTCAACTGCACGACCAAGAAGTCTGAGCGGTTCATAGAAGTGATCTTGAAGTGCGACATTCCTTCAGAATATTTTAGGAAGTGATTTTGACACATGTTGGCTATTACGTGTACAGTGAACCGTCGCTATAACGCTGTTTCGCGGATTTTCTATGCTTTTTCTTTAACAGTGCATTGTGTTCTGAATCCTTATTGGCTGAGGGACTGTCGTCTAGAAGTGAAAAAAGTTGGCATTGGTCTTTCACTTAGACCAGTGTCAACAGTTTCCGTGCCACCTGCGTGAAGTCGCCCCCATCAAACTCAAACCTACACAAAAACTATGTCAATCGTTTGTGCTGCAAAAAGTTTTGTTTGTGCTTCTTTAGTTTTGGAGAATTTAACGATTCTTTTACAGGTCAAATTGGGGTCAGCCCCACAGGAAGATTAAAAATGCACTAAAACAGTCCTTAACTAGTGTAGTGATAAATGATCTCAGGTTTTGGAAAAGTCTGTATTATTCTATAAAATATGAATCAAAAGCAAATTACTAAAGACTGATACAGACTTTTCCACAGCCTCAGATCGTTTAGCTTCACTAGTTCTGCGGAGTTTTGCCGCCGTCAGCTGTGCGGAAATGACGTCCTATAATTACCACAGAAATAATAATGAATAATTTTAGAAATAAACTCGCACAAATGAAAATTGTCACAGCACAAAACAGCACAAACGAAATACAAACATTTTCTTTAATTTTCTGTCTGTTTTGAGGCTGTTTCACAGTTTGAGGGGCTGGACGACGTCATCGGCCAAAAATAAAACTGCAAATATCTTAAGAACCAGAATCGCACAATCAAAACTTTTTGCAGCACAAAACAGCACAAACAATTGACATAGTTTTTGTGTAGGTTTGCGTTTGATGGGGCGACATCACGCAGGTTTCCCTGTCTCGTCTCTGTACAGCCGCCAAATTTACCTTTGCAAATTTTCTCCACGACAAAACCCACAATGTGGAGGAAACGTTCTGCACGACAAAGGCAAAAGGCCGAGGAAGATGAAACTATCGCAGAAAAAGTGAAACTTCTGGACCTGCTGAAGGTAGAAGCTCTGCGGCTGTAGGCGCCTTTACGGAATAAATGAATCTTCGGTTCGTTCTGGGAAAAAGACGCCTGCACCACAGCTTCAGCAGAAAAAGACGCTACAGGAGTCAGGACGAAGAGGCTCAGTCAGAGGGACTGAGAAATACACGAGTCACAGTGTCCAACCTCCTATTCACTATTAAAACTATCAGAGTTATTTGTAAGAAAACGTTTATATTTTTATTTCTTAAACAAATGCTTGGGCCTGAACACAGGTTTTGATCCTTTCATTCTATAGAACAGTATTGGATTGTATAATAATTGTAAAAAATACAGCTGATACTTCACAGATTTTGCCTGTCGCGGGTTCTTTTTGGAATGTGACCCTAAACGTGGGTTCACTTTATTTAGATTTTAACTGAATTATTCTTGGACCTAAACATGCAGGTTTACTGAAGTTACGTCACCGCCGGGTCTCTCCTGTTGCTGTATCAGTCTCTGTCTGCTCGTTTCTGGGCGTAAAAGTTTCACTTGGACGTAGCGCAGAGGTCTTAAATTTACCTGGTGCTAATATGGACTGGTGTAACTTTCAGGTCTAAGTATAAAGTGGGATTAAGACTAGTTTTATGACCAGCTCGTGTGTTTGTCTCCTGGTCCTCGCATTGTGGAAAATAAAAAACTGGGACATGATGGTTGGTAATATAATATGTGAATCGAGTGCATAATTAAGAAAAACAGTTCTGCACTTGGCACATTCATGACGAACATGTGCGTCAGTATAGTCACATTATCTTTGTGCTTTAGTCATTTTTAAGCGGCTTTTCTGTATTTTACCTCAACAAATGTTCAATATATACCTCTCTTTACTGTTGTGAGGGATCAGATTGGTCAAAAATAGGGACATTTCTTGTATAAAACTGGGACAAATCAGTAGTTTTGGATAAATTTGCAGGAACAGGGGACACAGGGCTCAAAACTGGGACTGTCCCCGGGTAAATAGGGACGTCTGGGAGCCCCATTTTAGTGCCTGTTTGCAGCCGTTTGTCTTTCTAACGTCCATATTGACCGAGACAAGAGCGCCCTGACCCGTTCTCTGGAGAAATCAGAGTATATTCGGACAACGAGCGTAGTCTGATTTGCGTGTGCGTGGAAAAGCGGTTGTGAGGGGACGTGGGTGAAAGGGCAGGGCCAGACGCCGGTCCTGGGGCGAGCCTCCGTCATGTTAGCCGTGTTAGCGCTGTTAGCCATATTAGCGTAGCTGTAGCCTGTCCGATGCTGTTAGCTCGTGCTGTGTGACTGACTGTTCCACTTCACTGTGGATTAGAACATGACAGATCTGAGCTAAAGTCATTATTCTCCTCTGGTCACGCGTCGCTGTGAGGACGACGGGCCTGTGCCTTTACTGAGTGACTTAACAGGATTATTTATACGATTTCACCACGTTTGGCCTTATTTCCCCCCGTTTAACTATTTCTGCAACGTTAATGGACACTTTGCAGCTGATGTCATCACCGTTCCCTTTGGCTGTGATGCTAACTGTAGGAACTGCTCTGTCTGAAGCTTATTTGACTTTAATCCACACTGTAAAAAAGGCAAAAAAATAAGAAAAAAATACTTGAGGTAGAAATGCCCTATTTTAAGTGATTATTATTATCTGCCAGTACAGTGAGACATTTTCACTTACCAAGTTTTCTTAACCTCAAACCCTTAGGCCTAGAGGTCTAACACATAAACATTTGAGCTGATTTGTGCTGTAAAAGAAGTCTCTCCAGTAACATTACAGTCACAAGAGCTTCAGCCAACAGGTTTTCAGTTATTCAGCATCTGCAGTATCAGAGACAGTTGGGAATTTTGGACATAGAGGCTCATTTCCTCATGATCCAGAGTGTTGGAGACGTGTGGAGACACTTTTGTAAATCTTCCCTCCAGTCCTTGTATTTGCAGAGGTGCTGGTGCTAGGCTAGTGCACGTCAATGGCCACAGTTGTCCTGCCACTAAAAACAGTCTGACCCACTCCACAGACCCGAGGAAAAACTATTAGAACTCCAGACTGTCCATGTGAACGTCTGTGTCCAGAGAATCATGTCTGAGATAAAACTAACCTTGCATCGCATGAATCTTCGCATGTTGAGGGACTATTTTCGCATATATAGTCCAATGTTGGCTTTTAAAAAAACGCATTAAATCCAGTGCAGTGTGTATGTATGAAAAAGAAAGTTGTTGTGCATAAAACTGAAGATTTCTGTTTGCAGTTGATTAATAATTCTGACTGAAATGAAACGTACTGATTTGAAATGTTTCAAACCAATTATCGGTGTTGATGTGTCTGGAAAAAGGAAAATGGAGCAGATCACATAAGCTGACTCTTCTTTCTGCTGCTTTTCATTCATTTCTTGTATGTTTGATGTTGCAACACAGGCTTTTTATACTTTATGAATGAAATAAACAAAGAAATAAAAACATATATATATCAGTCCGCCTCTGCCAAGCTTTCTATCAGGAAGTACAACTCGGTGAATTGGTGGTTGAGTCTTTTGGGCTTCGGCCTGTGCAGTGGGAAATCAACAGAGGGAAGTGTAAGGTGCTTATAAAGTTGTTTTCTAACGTTTCCAGACACTAATGAGTGAACCAGGCAGAGCGTTTTGTTTGTTAGACTCGTGGCTGTTGTAAGATGGGTGAAAGTGGAGTTAAGCTTCTTCAGTGTGAAGCAAATTGGTGTTTTACGTGGAAGTTAAGAACTTGCCCCCATCACTACACTAGTTTGTTGCCTTGACAGACTCACTGCCACAGTGAGATCTCCACTGAGGAAACACTGATCTGTGCCGTTTTTTGGCTTCTGACAGAATTCCACCACCTCTAGCAACGGACTTTAGCTTCAAACGTGCCGGAGTTCAGCTTTAAGGAAGCTGAGGCAGTGTAATTGGTTGAGATGGAGCTACTAGACAAACATTAACTTTGCACTTTATTCTGAAAAGCTTATATAATGTCTCTGTCTAGGACTCTGGAGCTTGTTAGGTAACACATTCCTCGAAATCTCACAATAACGTGCCTCTCACCGCAATGATAATTGCGTTTTCTCCCCTCTCTGCTTTGTTTGACACCCGCATTGATCCATTAGCGTCTATTCAAGGCGATGTGCATTTCCCGACGGCGACTCACCGCGGAAAATAAAGGACAGAAAGATGAAATAATATGTTGTTGCGTCAAGAAGCCATGAAAGAATTCGTTTGTGAAATAGGGTGAGTTTTTTGACATGTAACATCGAAAAATAATAACGAAATGCAATCACATTTATAGTTTTCTGGAGGGTAAAGTGTGAACGTTTGTCATAGCAGCAAAGGAACAGTAGATATGATTTTAAATACAGAAATCTGAGGTAAATACAGTATGTTCAAATAAATTTTATTCATAACTACGCTGCTATACAAAGTCAGAACGCTGTAACATCAATTTTGGTCAAAAATTCCACTAACTGAGAGTGATTTTTGGGTTTTTTGAGACCTCCTTTATCATGTAAATAAACATCGTGAGTCAGTGAGGGTTTATTCCGATTTTAAAGCCGAATTTATTGATTCCTCGATCATGTAAATGTATATTTTTAAAAATAATCCCGGTGGTTGGTGCTCGTTGGGTCGTCCTTCTGATCCGGCTCCTCCAGTCGTCTCTCGGGACTTTCCTCCACGTCTCTTTGGATTTGTGAGCGGGATGTGGGAGTGGGCTGAGGTGTGGCAGCCTCAGACTCAGTTTGTCTTCTTCCTCCTTCTCCCACACTCTTCCCTTCTCCTCCTCAGCTCACAGACGTAAAGCGTGAGGAGAGAATTCTCCAGCTTCTGCTTCATTATCATCAGAACGACCGCGGGAAAAGTTTGGATCGTGTTTGTGTCGGCGGCGAAACGACAAACCGAGATGACAGAAAAGCCGGGAGCAGCTGAAGTGTGGGTTTTCTTCCCAAAGACGGAAATACGTTCGTGTCGCTGTCCAATCAGAACCTTCCCCACCCCCAGACGCTGAGCCCGATTTAATAAAGATGATTTAACGTGTTTTCCATGGAAACCTCAGTTCACAATTATAAATGTAAACTCGAAGGAGAATATTTAATTCCGAACAATTAATTTGGGATGTAAACGTGGCGAGTATGACCTTAAACTCCTTGAAAACATGCAATTTTACTCCTAACTCTGTATCTTTGTGGTGTCTCGCTGGAATAAAGCGATGACATCTCACTGTAGAGACAATCAAGAGGCTTCAAACTCACCAGAAAAGTCCCATAATGTGCAGAATGGTGAGCTGTGTTCATGTGGACAAGGCCCTGCTCTGTGACGATGCCTCGTGCCAGGCTGTGCCCAGGAGCCTCCGTTCCCCCCTCCGCTCCCGTCCTCACGCCCCCGCCGTCACTTTGGATTCACTCGTATTCAAGATCCGCACTGTTTACGTCCAGTGTTATGCTAAAACCTGATCCTTTCACGTCATCTCGATGTTCTGGCGTGTGGAGTGATTCAGGATCACAGTGAATGGACAAACTCTGTAGATTCTGGGTTTTTTAAAGAGTTTCACTTGTCCTCAGTGGTGGCTGGTGGTGTAAACACTACGGGGGGGAGGCTATTTTTTTAATAACTAAATATAATTATCACAAAAAAGATGTTTTGCAGGCAACTACAAACGCTCAGTGAGGCCAGGCTGGAAGGAATCTGGGAGTTTGTCACATATTCTGTGATGGAAAGATTTCTCTCAGTCCGTCTTTGTGTAAATTAATGTGATTTCTACCTGACAGACCCGTCATTAACCTGTGTAAAAGCTCAGACACAACTGTCTCCACGGTCAGGAAGTCCTTTGTCGTCTCAGCTGTCCTCAGATGTTGAAGTTAAGTTGATGAGTTGACTGATTAGGTTAGTACAACTCTGTGTATTTCTGTATAGACTCTTTTAGGATAAATAAAGAACAAAAAAGCTGTGTTCACGTTTTGGCAACTGAAGTGTCATTGTTCCCCATTCATTTTGATTCATTCAGGCTGAACACGGACAGAAGAACATTTCCAGCACCAAAATGTCTGGATGTTCTGTGTGTGTCTGTCAGAATATTCTACCAACGGACTAAAGTTTTAAAGATTTACTCACTGATCGCACAAGGATCTGGCAGTCGGACACCAAAGTCAAAGCTCGTTGAGGAAATATTCTCGATCTTTTGACGATAATCCTTTCGCAGAGCCGCTGAGTTCTGCTGTACTTCTGTTGCCAAAATGCGTAACTGTGCCTATGTCGTCACCGTTTACTGATGCTGTGCGTGTGTTCGGTTTGTTTACTCTGCGATTCATGTTCAAGTGTCGCATTTTTGAACATAATATGAACTCGTCGTCTGTTTTGCGCAAAATCACACGTTCAGTTTAACATCAGCGTACACAGCACAGCTCCATTTACTCCTTTTAACTTTTAGGTTTTTGTTGATTTTCTCCCTGGATTGTTGGTCTGGAGTTTTGGGGCGTTGAATAATTGAATAAGTGCAGAATGTTTGCAGAGAAAAGGAGAGGAAGAAAAAGAGGGAGAAGACAGTGACCGAGAGATGAAGATGGAAGGAGAAAAATGTGATATACAAGGAGAAACCAGGAGAGAGACGGACAGGGATGAGGAGAGAGAAGACGGAGAGATGGAAAAGGAGGAAAGGGGGAAAGCAGAAGGATGAAGAGAGGAGGAAGAGGAGAAGACGAGGGGATGAAGAGGGGATGAAGACGTCCATTCACCTTCCGTCCGTCCTTCGCTGCAGTCAGAAGTCGTGCGTCCATCACGGCTCATGGGCCATTTAGAAGAGGCCGGTGACAGGCTCCTCTGGGGGATCGTCCATCTGCGGCCGCGGCGATGCTCAAGGGCCCGGTTAAAGCTGCACTGTGGAACTTTTTTTGTTCGGGGGTCCGTCGCCTGCTTGTTTCTATGGATACTCCTCATATACTTCATGTGCCTCACGTGTATTCAGCTACAGGTGGTTTTAGAGCTCAGAAACACCCACAGGAACATACAGAGCAGTCGCCTCTCCACAGATCTGACCTATAACTGGGTCTGGTTTGGGGCAGGTTTTCACTGTGTATGTGTGTGCTCCCTCTCTCTCCTTTTCCATCCTCTTCCTCCCCTCTTTCTCTCTCCATTTTCTTCTCCTTCTCTTCCTCTGTCTCCCTCTTCTTCACTTTCTCTCCTTTTCCATCCTCTTCTCTCTCTTTCTTTGTCTCTTCTCTCTCCCTCCTCTTCCATGTGTTCCCCTTTCTCTCTCTTCTCTCCCTTCTCATTCTCTTCCTCTGTCTCTCTCCTTACTCTTCACTTTTTTCTTTACCCTCTCTCTTTTTCTCTCCTCTCTTCCATCTCTTCCTCCCCCTCTCCTCTTCCTCCACTCTTCCCATCTCTCCTCTTTCTTCTCTCTCTTCTTCCATCTCTTCCTCTCTCTCTCTCCTCTTTCTTCTCTCTCATTTTCCATCCTCTTCTGTTTCCCTCTCCTCTTCCTTCTCTTCTTTTGTCTCTTTCTCCTCTTCACTTCCTCTACTTTTCCATCCTCTTTACCCTCAGTCTCTCCCTCCTTTTCCCCCTCTCTTTCTCTCTCTCTCCTCTTCCATCCTCTCCCCTCTCTTTCTCTTTTTCTCCCCTCTCTCTCCCTCCTCTTCCTTCTCCTCTTCCTCTGTCTCTCTCCTTCCTCTTCACCTTCTTTCTTTACCCTCTCATTCATTCTCTCTCCTCTTCCCTCTCTCTCTCTTTTTCTCTCCTCTCTCCCTCCTTTTCCATCTCTTCTTTTTTCCATCCTCTTCTGTCTTTTCCTGCCTTTCTTTCTCTCCTCTTCTTTCTCTCGTTTTCCATGCTCTTCCCCCTCTCTATCTCTTTTCCCTCCTCTTCCCTCTCTTCCTTCTCTTCCTCTGTCTCTCCCCTTTTCCATCCCCCCTCTCCTCGTTCTCCTCTTTCTCTTTCTGTCTCTCCATCCTCTTTACCCTCTCTGTCCCTTCTTCCCCTCTCTCTCTCTCTCTTCCTCTCTTCTTCTCTCATCTCTGTCTCTTTCCCTCTCTATTTCTCCCTCTTTTTTACTTTCTGTCCTTTTCCATCCTCTTTCCCCTCTCTCCTCATCCCCCTCTCCCTCTCTTCGCTCCCACGGACCTCAGAGCTTTTACCTTTAACATTTCAACAAACAGCAGATTGAGCGTCCCCGCCCCCCCGGTCTCCTTATATGGTCGTGTGGGCGTGGCCTGTGTGTAGGAGGAAGTGCAGATGGCGCGGGGCAGGTGGACGGTCCAGGTGTCACGGGGGCGAGTTTATGAAGACGCAGCGAGAAGACAGAACAGAACAGAACAGAACAGAACAGAACTTATCGAAAGAGGAATTCAAACTAGATCCACGACTAAAGGTCCGACACGACACAAAAAGTCGTGTTTTAATGTCGTCCTAACCTCAAAAACAGACCTGGAGTTGTGTTTTCTTTGAGTCACGCACGTTTTTTTTATTAGTGTGGCTCTATCTGAAAAGCTCCAAACGCTCCGCTCCACCTGGTGATGTCATGAAGTGGTAGTTTTCAAGTGAACGGCTCCTTTAGCTTTAGTTCAGGAGAGAAACTTTCAATTTGAGCTGGTGGTTGGTTTTGTGTGTGTGTTTGTATATATGTGTGTGTTTGTATGTGTTTGTATATATATGTGTGCATGCGTTTGCCTGTGTGTGTGTCTATGTGTGTGAGTGTTTGTATGTGTATGTGTTTATATATATATATGTGTGTTTGTATGTGTTTGTATATGTGTGTGAGTGTTTGTATGTGTATGTGTTTGTATATATATGTGTGTTTGTATGTGTGTGTCTATGTGTGTGAGTGTTTGTATGTGTTTGTATATGTGTGTGTGTTTGTATGTGTATGTGTTTGTATATATATGTGTGTTTGTATGTGTGTGTCTATGTGTGTGAGTGTTTGTATGTGTTTGTATATGTGTGTGAGTGTTTGTATGTGTATGTGTTTATATATATATACATATGTGTGTTTGTATGTGTTTGTATATGTGTGTGAGTGTTTGTATGTGTATGTGTTTATATATATATATATGTGTGTTTGTATGTGTTTGTATATGTGTGTGAGTGTTTGTATGTGTATGTGTTTATATATATATATATGTGTGTTTGTATGTGTTTGTATATGTGTGTGAGTGTTTGTATGTGTTTGTATATGTGTGTGAGTGTTTGTATGTGTATGTGTTTGTATATATATGTGTGTTTGTATGTGTGTGTCTATGTGTGTGAGTGTTTGTATGTGTATGTGTTTGTATATATATGTGTGTTTGTATGTGTGTGTCTATGTGTGTGAGTGTTTGTATGTGTATGTGTTTGTATATATATGTGTGTTTGTATGTGTGTGTCTATGTGTGTGAGTGTTTGTATGTGTATGTGTTTGTATATATATGTGTGTTTGTATGTGTTTGTATGTGTATGTGTTTGTATATATGTGTCTGTGTGTGTATTCCTGTGTGTTTGTGTATATGTGTGTGTGTGTGTGTGTGTGTCTGTGTTCCTGTGTATATGTTTGTAGATATATGTATGTGTGAATGTGTGTGTGTATATGTGTGTATGTATATGTATGCATTTTTATATGTGTGTGTGTGCACCTCTGTATGTGTTTGTGTGTCTGTGTTTCTGTGCATATGTTTGTATATATGTTTGTATGTAAATATGTATGTGTGTGTGTGTTCCTGTGTATGGGTTTGTATATACTGTATGCTTCTTTAGTGTGTGTGTGTGTGTATATATAAGTGTGTGTGTGTGTGTGTGTAGGGGGGGTTGAACTTGGCGGGTCGTTGCCATGGCGATGCCCGTCGGGGTCGCCGGGTGTGAGTGACGAGGGTTTGAGGAGGAATTCATTAACGAGGTCCTCGGGAAACGGCGGGAGGATTTATGTGAAACGTACGCCCAAAAACCAGAGGGTCGCTGGTTTAAATCCCCTTTAAGTACGTCTGCTGTTTGCTGTGCCCACGAGCAAGACACTTCACCACTGTGCACGGGATGAGTTTGACAGGAAGGGCATCTGGCTTTTGAAAAATCTGCCAAATCACAACGCTACGAGTGATTATTATCGTTATGTTTGACCTCGTCTGATTAGGTTTGGAAAAATCTGAGCAAAACAAAAATGACGTTTAAATAAATAAATAAATGAAATAAAATAAAACCAGGGAAGAATCAGAAGAGCAAAATTTATTTATTTTTCTTTTCTTTTTTGTTTTAGTTTAGTTTGGTTTAGTTTTATTTTTGTTTTGTTTAATTTTTTGTCCTTGTTTTGTTTTGGTTTTAGTTTCGTTTTATTTTTTATGTTTTTGTTTTGTCATTGTTTTGTTTTTTGTATTTGTTTTTTTATTTTGTTTTGTTTTTGCTTTTTTGTCCTTGTTTTTTGTTCTATTTTTTGTTTTGTTTTTAGTTTTTTTTAGTTTTGTTGATTTATATTTTGTTTAGTCATTGTTTTTTGTTCCGTTTTTGTTTTGTTTTTTATTTTCTTTTAGTTTTGTTTTTATTGTTTTTGTGGGTTTTATTGTTTTTTGTTTTGTTATGTTTTTGTTTTGTTTCGTCATTGTTTTGGTTTTTGTACTATTTTTATTTTGTTTTTTGCTTTTTTGTCCTTGTTTTTTGTTCTATTTTTTGTTTTGTTTTTAATTTAGTTTTTTGTTTTATTGGTTTGTTATGTTTTGTTTAGTCATTGTTTTTTGTTCTGTTTTTGTTTTGTTTTTTATTTTCTTTTAGTTTTGTTGTTATTGTTTTTGTGGGTTTTATTGTTTTTTTTGTTTTATTGTTTTGTTCTGTTTTTGTTTTGTTTCGTCATTGTTTTGTTTTTGTTTTGTTTTTTGTATTTGTTTTTTATTTTGTTTTTGCTTTTTTGTCCTTGTTTTTTTGTTCTATTTTTGTTTTGTTTTTAGTTTAGTTTTTAGTTTTATTGTTTAGTTTTTTTAATTAAATTTTATTTCCCACGGCTTTTTGACAGTAAATTTCGCCACACTTTTTTTAAATTTCTTATATTTTCTGACAGCGTGCGCCCTGCCACGTCTCGGCGGGATAATCCGTTGTAATCCCGCACGGGGGAGTCTCCAAATCTCCTTCACTATCTCCTCACTCCTTCACTTCCTCGCTCCCTCGCTCCACAGATCGGAAGAGGAGGAGGGATGATCCTCTGTTACCACGGCGCCCAGGTTAAAGAAATGAAAGACGACAGAAGAAGAGGAGGAGGAGGAGGGGCCATTAGGGATGCGTCCTCTCACCACTCTTCCTTCCTTCCTCTTTTCCTCTCCTCCTTCTTATCTCACCTCTCCTCCTCCTCTTCTTTTATCCTCACTCTCCCTCCCTCCTCTCATCTCTCCTTTCTCCCTCCCTCGTCGCCCCTTCTCTGTCATATTTACTCCTCTTTCTTCACCCCCTTTTAACTTATTTAGTCTCTCCTGTCTCTCCTCATTTACTTTTAACTCCTCTCCTTTCTGCTCTTTCTTTCTTTTTCTCTTTCTCTCTGGGTTTCCTCTCTACTCGAGATGATTTTATTGTAGATCCACGATTGTATCTGATCAGATGAGCAAAAACGGTCGCAAAAAAAGCTCAGATAAATCAAAATCTCGCACATTCTGGCATCATTTAGAAGCTGCTCCAGGACGTTTTTTGGGTCCCAGAACGAGGAGATGTTTGGGGAAAAAGAGGACGTCTGGTCACTGTATTTGAGAGGGACTCAGTTTGGTTCTTCCTGGTCAGATTGTGTTAAATTAAAGCTCAGTGTTAGAGCTTCAGACAGAGCAGTGCCTCCAGTTAGCGTCGCCTGCCCAGGGAGCGTTGGCGACGTCAGCTGCAAAGGATCAGCGTTTAGACGGTGTGTTTCTCCAGTGTCTCGGCTTTCAGGCATCGCAGAGAAAAACACAGATGTTGTTTTGTTTGGTCCTCTGTTTTTCTGGTTCTCTGTTTTTCTGGTCCTCTGGTCTCTGGTTCTCTGGTTCTCTGGTCTCTGGTTCTCTGGTCTCTGGTCTCTAGTTCTCTGCTTCTCTGGTTCTCTGGTCTCTGGTTCTCTGGTCTCTGGTTCTCTGGTTCTCTGGTCTCTGGTTCTCTGGTCTCTAGTTCTCTGCTTCTCTGGTCCTCTGGTCTCTGGTTCTCTGGTCTCTAGTTCTCTGCTTCTCTGGTTCTCTGGTCTCTGGTTCTCTGGTCTCTAGTTCTCTGCTTCTCTGGTTCTCTGGTCTCTGGTTCTCTGGTCTCTAGTTCTCTGCTTCTCTGGTTCTCTGGTCTCTGGTTCTCTGGTCTCTAGTTCTCTGCTTCTCTGGTTCTCTGGTCTCTGGTTCTCTGGTCTCTAGTTCTCTGCTTCTCTGGTTCTCTGGTCTCTGGTTCTCTGGTCTCTGGTTCTCTGGTTCTCTGGTCTCTGGTTCTCTGGTCTCTGGTTCTCTGGTCTCTGGTCTCTAGTTCTCTGCTTCTCTGGTTCTCTGGTCTCTGGTTCTCTGGTCTCTGGTTCTCTGGTTCTCTGGTCTCTGGTCTCTAGTTCTCTGCTTCTCTGGTTCTCTGGTCTCTGGTCTCTAGTTCTCTGCTTCTCTGGTTCTCTGGTCTCTGGTTCTCTGGTCTCTGGTTCTCTGGTTCTCTGGTCTCTGGTTCTCTGGTCTCTGGTTCTCTGGTCTCTGGTCTCTAGTTCTCTGCTTCTCTGGTTCTCTGGTCTCTGGTTCTCTGGTCTCTGGTCTCTGGTTCTCTGGTTCTCTGGTCTCTGGTTCTCTGGTCTCTGGTTCTCTGGTCTCTGGTCTCTGGTTCTCTGGTTCTCTGGTCTCTGGTTCTCTGGTCTCTGGTTCTCTGTTTTCTGGTTCTCTGGTCTCTGGTCTCTGGTTCTCTGGTTCTCTGGTCTCTGGTTCTCTGGTCTCTGGTTCTCTGGTCTCTGGTTCTCTGGTCTCTGGTTCTCTGGTTCTCTGGTCTCTGGTTCTCTGGTCTCTGGTTCTCTGGTTCTCTGGTCTCTGGTCTCTGGTTCTCTGGTTCTCTGGTCTCTGGTTCTCTGGTCTCTGGTTCTCTGGTTCTCTGGTCTCTGGTTCTCTGGTCTCTGGTTCTCTGGTTCTCTGGTCTCTGGTCTCTGGTTCTCTGGTTCTCTGGTCTCTGGTTCTCTGGTCTCTGGTTCTCTGGTCTCTGGTTCTCTGGTCTCTGGTCTCTGGTTCTCTGGTCCTCTGGTTCTCTGGTTCTCTGTTTTCTGGTTCTCTGGTCTCTGGTCTCTGGTCCTCTGGTCTCTGGTCCTCTGGTCCTCTGGTCCTCTGGTTCTCTGGTCCTCTGGTCCTCTGGTTCTCTGGTCCTCTGGTCCTCTGTTTTTTGGTCCTCTGGTCTCTGGTCCTCTGGTCCTCTGGTCCTCTGTTTTCTGGTTTTCTGGTCCTCTGGTTCTCTGGTCCTCTGGTCCTCTGGTTCTCTGGTCCTCTGGTCCTCTGTTTTTTGGTCCTCTGGTCTCTGGTCCTCTGGTCCTCTGGTCCTCTGGTCCTCTGTTTTCTGGTCCTCTGGTCCTCTGGTTCTCTGGTCCTCTGGTTCTCTGGTTCTCTGTTTTTCTGGTCCTCTGGTCTCTGGTTCTCTGTTTTTCTGGTTCTCTGGTCCTCTGGTCCTCTGGTCCTCTGGTTCTCTGGTCCTCTGGTCCTCTGTTTTTTGGTCCTCTGGTCTCTGGTCCTCTGGTCCTCTGGTCCTCTGTTTTCTGGTTTTCTGGTCCTCTGGTTCTCTGGTCCTCTGGTCCTCTGGTTTTCTGGTCCTCTGGTCCTCTGTTTTCTGGTCCTCTGTTTTCTGGTCCTCTGGTCTTTCCCCCGGGGCCCCAAGGTCAGGGGCTCAGTGCTTCTGTGTGAGGGTCGGTTGTTGTCGCTGTGACGTACACAAGGTCAAAGGTGAACAGCAAACATGAACATCCACGAGAGGAGGAGGAGGAGGAGGGTCATGTGACAGACACACACACATTTACACACATATAAACACACACACACAGAGACACAAACACACATTCACACACATGTAAACACACGGACACATTCACACACATATAAACACACACATACAGACTCACACTGACACGAGGTGTGGGCGTGTGGCAGAGGCACCAATGTGACATTGGAAATAATAAATCCTAATGAAGAGAGAAAGAGAGAGAGAGAGAGAGAGGAGAGAGAGGAGAGAGAGAGAGGAGGAGAGGAGAGGAGAGAGAGGAGAGGAGAGAGGAGAGAGAGAGAGGAGAGAGAGAGGAGAGACAGAGAGAGAGAGGAGAGAGAGAGGAGAGACAGAGAGAGAGAGGAGAGGAGAGACAGAGAGAGAGAGAGAGAGGAGAGAGAGAGAGAGGAGAGAGGGACAGAGGAGAGAGAGAGAGAGAGAGGAGAGGTGAGAGAGGAGAGGAGGGAGAGGAGAATAGAGAGAGAGGAGAGAGAGGAGAGGAGAGGAGAGAGAGAGGAGGAGAGGAGAGAGAGAGTGGAGAGAGAGAAGAGAGGGGAGAGAGAGAGGAGAGAGAGGAGACGAGAGAGGAGAGGAGAGAGAGAGAGGAGAGAGAGAAGAGAGGGGAGAGAAAGAGGAGAGAGAGGAGACGAGAGAGGAGAGGAGAGAGGAGAGGAGAGGAGAGAGGAGAGGAGAGAGAGGAGAGGAGAGAGGGGAGAGGAGAGAGAGGAGAGAGAGAAGAGAGGGGAGAGAGAGAGGAGAGAGAGGAGACGAGAGAGGAGAAAGAGGAGAGAGGAGAGGAGAGGAGAGAGGAGAGGAGAGAGAGGAGAGGAGAGAGGGGAGAGGAGAGAGGGGAGAGGAGAGAGGAGAGGAAAGACAGATAAAGATAAAGAGACGAGTGTATAAATTCCTTCAGCCCTTCAGTTTCGTCCTGAACTTTCTTCAGTGTTTCACATTTCTGCAGCTTTGACGTGTTAATGGTGAAAACCTGTTTTGTCGCCGATCTCCTCGTAGTGTCGGGATTTTAAGTGATACGTCGTCATGGAAACGGGAGTTTAATGCCGCGCTGTGGAACTCTTCTGCCAGAAAGACTCATTATTACCGCGTTATTAGAACATAATTTAAGTAGGTTTTTTTCATGCAGTTATTTCACTGCAGAATTTATTTTTGGCTTCATGACCTCAACATATTTTTTTGTAGATTTTTTCTCTTTTTTCTCCCTTTTATTCAGTTATTTTAAACATTTAATTCGTTTTTCGTTTGCTATTCATATTTGAAACAGTAAAGTCATGGGCCGATCGCACTTTTGTTTTGAGGGAATAAGGAGATTTTTCGTTCATTCACAGACTTTTATAGCTAAGGCCCTAAATTTAGCATTTTTTTAATGTCCAAAATGTTGTTTCTACATGTTTGCTGTGTGTTTTGCATGAAAGAGTGTGATTTTTTTGTTTTTTTCTTCTGTATTTCTGGTCCTGTAGCTTTTATCACAGCCTCATGACACAACTCCAGCAGCAGAGTGCGAAATAACAGGTTGGACTGAGAAAAAAATCACGTGTAACACTTCATTAGGGGGGAAATTAGAAGTTTAAATCGCAAAATTAAGAAAAAAAACTCCAGGTCCAGCCTTTTCTGCGGCCCTGTACTCAAATCCACGTCCTGAGGTGCTGTTGTTTTCTGGAGGATCTGCGTCGGGTGAAACGTTCCCGCCGTTTAATTAAAGGCGGACGGCGGCGGCAGGTTCACGGGGACCCGAGGGTGATCCGGTGCCCAATTACCTGTGACTGAGCTCGACTCTCCGCGGCCCCTGTTAATACGACTCTTATGGTTATTAAGTGTGGGACATTATTGTTATTAAAGGTGAGGATGGGCCCCTGGACCCCGGCGACACACGCGGGTTATTTTGGATTCATCATTGCTTTATTATACTATATATTAACTTTTTTTAAAACTTTTTTTGCATGTATTTTTTGGGTGTGTCGGGTGCTTTTCTACACGGGGATGTTATTTCTTCGTCTGGAATGTTCCGCAGTACGGCATTAAACCCTTTTATATTCACGGAGACCGAACCGGACGTAGTTACAGGTCAGATCTGCGGAGAGGCGGCCCCGCTCACAGTCAGAATGTCTGTGTTTTTTTTAAGTATTTTTGAGCTGTAAATCCTCCTGTTACTGAATAAATGTAAAGTAGAGCTGTTTAATGTCGCACTGTGGGACATTTCAAGCAGAGCAGTGACATCACCATAGAAACAAGCAGGTTCTTTTTTTTTTTTTGCTATTTAAAAATTTTTTAATTGATTTTATGTTTTTATTTTTGTCTTTTTTTATTTTTATTTTTTTTTTTACAATTTTCATTGTTATTACAGTTTTTAATTTATTTTTATTCTCCTTTATTTTCCTTTTTTTTTTAGATTTTTAAAAATGTATTATTTATGTCTTAATTTATTTTGTTGTGAATTTATTTTATTTCATGCATTTATTTTTATTCATTTATCATACAATTTTATATTTTATATTTTATTTTTGTCATATCCATAGAAATAAGCGGGTGACGGACCTCCACAACATATTTTTTGTAGATTTTTTTTTCTTTTTATCAGTTTCAGTTGTTTTTATTTTTTATGTTGTTTATTTTTGTCATTTTTCACAGTTTTCTTATTTTTATTCTCCTTTATTTTTATATTTTTTTTTTATTATTTACGTCTTAATTTATTTTATTGTGATTGTAATTTATTTTATTTAATCCATTTTATATTTATTAATTTTTTTATTTAATTTTTTTTTAAATTCATATCCATCAAAACCAAAAAGTTACGTTGTGCGCCTTTAACTCAAAGTTAGAGAATCCTGAAAGCCGCACTACGTAACTTTTCTGTTGGAGGCTTGTTTCTGTGGAGATGCCGTTGCTCCGCCTGAAAGGTCCCACAGTGCGGCATTAAACAGCTCTAGCTCACATTTATTCAATTCAAAGTGGTTTTATAGCTCAAAAATCCCTAGAAAAACAGACATTCAGACTGTGAGCGGCGGTCGCCTCTCCGCAGATCTGACCTGTACCTCGGCCTTGGTTCGGTCTCCATAGATTAAAGCAGCTCAGATTTTCCACATTTGTGTCCGGCCTCGTTTCATTCGGATTCTTCTGACGGTCGACGACGTGACGATCTTTTATTCCCCGGAATGCGGCTCCGTCCTTCCACTTAAGAGCTTCATCAGGGCCGTCAGGGAAGAACCTTTTACTCTTAGAAATAATTAAGTTTGCAGAAATATGAGGAGAAAATACCACATTATTAGAATAGTGCTTTTTATCTGTTCATGTAATTATTTCATTGCGGAGCCTTCGAGTGTAAAATCCATTTATTTTTTGTCGATTTGTGTTCAGGTTTTGGAGACTTCATGACCTTTTGTGGATTTTTTTCCCTTTTTTCCATTTTCATTCACTTTTTTATGCTGTTTAATTTAGTCATTTTTCATTTTAATTTTCATCATAACTCCAGCACCCTACGGTAAACCTTAGATCAACATTTTCTGACCCTCACTAGATCCAACTTTTTCTTTTCTTTTTAAATTTTTTAAAATTTATTTTATTTTCCTTTTTTTTATATATTTTTTATTTATAATTTATTTTGTTGTGATTTTCATTTATTTTATACAATTTATATTTATTTATATATTTATTTTTATGTATTTTATTTTTATTTATCATTTATCATTTATTTTGTTGTGGTTTTCATTTATTTAATTTCATGCAGTTGATATTTATTTATATATATTTATTTTTATTTATTAATTACATTTTATTTTATTTTTTATTTATCATTTATAATATATTTTTGTTGTGATTTTAATTTATTTAATTCATGCTATATTTTATTTATTTATATATATTTATTTTTTATTTATTTTTTATTTTTGTTTTCCTTTTATTATTATTATTTTTTATTTATTTAACTAGACTCAACCACATTTTTCGTTTCTTTTTTTCTTTTCTTTTCTTAAGTATTTTTATCATTTATTTTTGAGGACCCTTGAAAACGTCGCGTCTCCTCCAAACAAACATTATTTTAGATTTCGACCGCAGGAGTTGCGTCGCTTTCGTGTCGTGCGAGATGAAAACGGGATAAGAACTCGCCGTGGTTTCCCGCCGTCGTAAATCACGCCGGAATGTTCCAATTTGGCGGCCTGTTGTCGTGGTGATGGATGAAACGAGCGCTCCGGGGTCGGGCGCCGGGCGAACCGAGCGAACCCCCTGGAAATTCACCAAAAACCTTGAGCCGCGCGTTAGGAGCCGTCACCGAAAACTATAAATCTGAGAAAGAGGCCGCGTTTCGCCCATCAAATCTGCTCTATTCTCACCAAGGGCTACGTTTGGGAGATGGTTAAAGGTGCACTGCGGAACTTTTCTGATGGAGGATTAGGCGAGGCAGGTTTATTCGTACAGCACAAAGTCCGAGCCCGTTATTACCCTGACATTTCGTGCCTGATTTGCAGGTTTTGGACCGGAGCTGACGGCTGACACTGCACAGCAAAAACTGGAGGGTTAAAAGAGTTGTTTTTAACTCAAACGGTGTTATTTTAACTAGTTGAAAGTTAAGTGTAGTTGATATGGTTGACGTTAATTCAACTTCCCCGAGTGTTAATTTGGTACGTCCCTCCCTCCACTTCAAACTCCCGCAACAGAAGACGAGACTGAACCACTGAATTTTGTACATAATTTCGTCTTGAAGGAACTCAAATAAAGTGTAAAAAATGAAACACCTCTGTGTGTTGTTTAGCTAAATCAGGACAACACCTATGAAGTGTTATCCGTTTACTCTCAAAACGTGAATATAACTTTTGATTTTGGGGTTAAACAGGAACTTTGGTCCACTGTGACTTCATTAACATTTCCAAAAATGTTAAACTAACTCTAGAACAGATCGGACTCCTATAAACCCTGAGAAAATGTTAAAACTGATTCTGTGAGGGTCGATTTTTAACATGTTTTGCTGTGTGTTTATTTCTGTGGCCGAAGACTCCGACTCGTGTCTCGCCTGAGTTTAGCTGGAGAAAGTTGTTTTCATCCACACACTGATCTGTTGGACTCGTCTGCAGAGTTGTGGCCGGACACATTATCGCTGCGTATTAACCGGCCTGTAGGGGGCAGCGTGTAGAGACTGAACAACAGGGGCCCCAGGATCGACCCCTGGGGCCTCCCACAAGGATTAACCGCCCACCTGTCCGGAGGTGGTGATATTGACCAATGTAAGGGTCTGAAACTGATATTTTTGGGTCGATATGCATTTGTGTAAATCATTTCATAGAAGCTTTTTACACTTTATTTGGAACTCTGGATGTTTTGTATTGTGTATTGTATTTTCCGGACTATAGAGGCACCGGTATATAAGCCGCACCCACGCTATTTAAAAAAAAAAAAAAGAAAAAAGTTGTACAAGCCGCAACCGGGCTATAAGCCGCTGATATCTATGTTGAAAAATGAGATTTTACTGCAGATACAGAACAATTTTGTACTGTAAATGTACATTTATGTACCTGAACAGATTCTTTCCGAACAGTGCCTTTGAACACGGCAGCATTTATTCACATTTATTCATTATTTCCATGCGATATGTCATCAAGGAATTCAATTATTTGTCATTATTTATTACATCGCAGCTACGTCTCAATCTCCTCCTAAAATCTTACTATTTGCATTCGTTAAAGCGCCCAAATTACACGATTTTCTATGTTCCAATGTCGTCACAAACCGACCCGGAGTTGCGTTTTGTTTCGTTTTTCACACACGTTTAACGCACAAATGCTGCAGATTTACGCTGAGTTGGAACAGAAAACGTGGACAGACTGATTGTGAAAAGCAACAGGAGTGAAACAAAACCCCAACGTTTCAGTCACTTTTCCATATTCCAGGTCCGTTCCGTCTTTCCCGTCCAGGCCTCGTTTCTCTCTCACCTGGTCGCGCAGTCTCGTCACACGTCCGGGCCCAGATCCGGGTTGCCAGATCTGCTGATGCTGCCGTCCCCTCCCCCCCTTTCGGAGGACGGGGGAGTGACTGACAGTCGATGTAACTGCACCTGTCCCGCCCGCAGGGGCCACTGGGCTCTCTGCTTTTCCCTCCTGCCGCCCGGGACTGAGGGAGGGAGGGGGGGGGGGGGGGGGTGGGTGTGTCCTTCAGAGATACACGTTTGCCCCTTTAAACGCGCGGGGAGGTTACCTGTGCTCCGCTGGCTCCCTGGGGTCCGGCCGAAACACTAAACGTGGCCATACATCACTGTGAGCGCAGCAGCTCCACTCGCCTGCCGACAGGGCCAGGGCTGCAACTATATTTGATTATTTCTATTTTATTTTATTTATTATTTTATTTATTTTATTATTTCTATTTTATTTTATTCATTATTTTATTTAGTTTATTTTTTCTATTTAATTTTATTTATTATTTTATTTAGTTTATTTTTTCTATTTTATTTTATTTATAATTTTATTGTATTTTATTTTTTATTTTTATTTGTTTTATTTGTTTTTTGTTTTATTTGTATTTATTTGTATTTATCTTTTTATTTCTTATTTTATTTTTAATTAATTTTATTATGTATTTATTTTTTATTTATCTTTTTATTTCTTATTTTATTTTTAATTTATTTTATTATGTATTTATATTTTTAATTAATTTTTTTTATTTTTTTTATTTATATTATTTTATTGTATTCTTTTTTTTTTTGACAAAAAATCTGTCTGTAGATATAAACCAGTTTTTTCATGTATTATCACAGAAAATGTTTAATCCTGTCAACCAGACTTTTACATTTTTTCTTTTTTTTAATTCTAGAGTGAATATATTACCACATTTTTAATTATACAGACTCTAAATGATCATGTTTTGTCTTAATTATTTTATAAGGGAAAGGGGAAAAGTGACAGCGATGAAAATGTTATTGACGAAAGTTTTATCGACAACTTTTAGTGAGGAAAAAAATAACAGAAAGTAAATTATTGTGGGAGTAAATACGATTTTGAAAAAGACAAACAAACTTCAAACTAGATTTTCAGCCTCAGCAAACCCTTCGACAGGAATCTACTTTTTTGGTCGTTGCGTTTTGCTTTAAACTCTTGACATTACATGATTTTATTTTGCTTTACTCTATATGACATTACGCGACGTGACATTACTTTGCACTTTATGTAAAGGCCATCGCAAACCACAGGAGAATTTGCCCGATTTTGGCTGCGATTTCTTCTCCGACTTTGTGTCTCCGTGTTCGATTCCGAAGCCGCTGCTCCTCGTGGTCAGTGTCACATTTTAACCACGAAACATCAAACGACGTTACGCTAATAAAACGGAGCGCCTGTTAACCGCGAGGCCACTTTTGCGTCACCGTATGCGCGCAGACTTCCTCCCGGAAACGCTCGTCTAAACGCGGAATAAACGGTGAAGACGCGCCGCTGCTTTTCCCGCCTTCTGTTCGGACCGTCGTCGCACGAACGCAGACGGATCCCGCTGCGGTCTCTGTGATCGGAGATTTAACGTCTCGTCAGATTCCCCTCGTAACTTCCCAGGTTCTTTTTTTTTAAGACGGGGTGTGGTCAAGCGTGTTTACCGTGTACCGGCTGTGGTCACTTCCCGGAGTCGGGCGTCCCGGGTGTGTGAAAGGAGGAACGCGCCGCCGCCACGGGCAATGCCGTCAGTGCCTCGTTCCCTGATCTCACCGCCCTCCCTGATCCGGCGTTCGGACTTGTCGTTCTTGTCGATCCGGTGGCCCCGGAGCCCTGTCCCGATCCCGATCCAGAATGTGCTTATTTCTTTCACAGCGTCTGATGCGGCGGATTTGAGGTTTTCCTGTTCTGCTTTGTCCATTTGTGTTCTGGTGAGTCTCGCTGCTGTTTCCCTTTCGCATTCTTTTTGGTGTTGCTTTTTTCGGATGTGAAACGCCCGGCCTGGTTCCCCCCTGTATGATTTATTGCACGATTTGCACTGGATTTCGTAGATGGTGCTGCACTTTTGTTCTGGTGGTGTTTTATCTTTGGGGTGCGCTAACTGAGGGCGGAGTTTGACCACTGCACTTATGTTGTGTTAACCCCTGAAGACCTGAGGGCAGTTTTAGTACATTTCTCCTCGCCTGGATTTTTTTCTTGTTTTTGCTTTTAAAACTGCCCCTTTTACCCCCTAGTGAAGTGTTCTACCTCCTTTTGTTCAGTCCAACCTGTTATTTCACAATCTGCTGCTGTAGTTGTGTCATGAGGCTGTGATAAAAGCTACAGGACCAGAAATAGAGATGAGAAAAAAAAAACTGAAAATAAAATTCCCACTCTTTTATACAAAATACACAGCAAACGTGTATGAACAACTTTTTGGACATAAAAAATGCTTAATTTAGGGCCTTAGCTACAAAAATCCAAAATATCAAGTCTGTAAGTAAATAAAAAATCTCCTTATTGCCCTAAAAACAAAAAAAAGTGTAATCGCTCCATGACTTTCCTGGTCCAGTCCTGGAAACAGCTCCTGTCAGGTCCAGGGCCAGAGCCACAGGACTTCTGCATTTCCAGGTGTTTATTACATTTGGATTTGTTCATTTTGAGTGAAATAAACCTTTAAATAAAAATAGAAAGAGATGCACAATTACACACACCAAGATGTGTAATTTTCCATGTATGTGAGAATTAACTCCACTTAGAGCGACTTTTTCACTCGTTCTAAACACACACAGTCAGAGGAGTCGACCATCTTGACTCATTTCACTCTTTGGCAAAGTTTGGCTCGATCAAAATGGACGGAGCGCATGAGTTTGGGGAAAACAAAGTTCCTGTTGGACACTCGTTTTGCTCACGTCATCACACAGCGTGAGTGTGACGTAGGATAAAGCCGCAGAAATGTACGGAAACCTCTATGTCTGCACTTTCAGAGGGGAAAAGGAAGTTTCTGTCTTTTACGGTTACAAAGTTCTGCGCGGTTATAGAAAACATATTCCTCGTTGTCGTAGGTCTTCGAGGGTTAACTTAAGATAAATGTGAAGAACCTAAGAAGTTAAAGTACTAAGACGACGTAATGAAGTTCCTCCTCGCGTCTGTGGCGTTTGCGCTTTTTGTCGCTCGTTTAAAAATCGTTTAAGACTGAAAAATCCTGTAGTGTGTGGCGGCCGTAACTGTGCATTACATGACTTTAATTTACGCTCCGTCACATGACTCGATCAGAGCGCTGGCGTCCACAGTGGGGCCACAGAGCGTCAGTACGGAGACGCGCACATGTAGAAAGAGTCCTTTGTTCGCTCGTTCACACGTGTGCGTCACGGCGTTAGCATAGCGCCGTCAGACCCACCCGGACCGACGTCTGTGAGCGTCTTCTGACACTATAAACGTCTAACCAACTTTTCCAGTGGAGGCTCCGTCGGATGTTTTTCTCCACTGAAGTGTCAGCGCTTTGTCTGGAACTTTTCTGTCTTCATGGAGCCCAAACCAGACCGAGGTACAGGTCAGGTCTGTGGAGAGGCGACCCCGCTCACAGGCAGAACGGCTGGTTTTGTTGGTACTTTTGAGCGATAACGAACGTTTCATATGACCATGTGCACTGGAGTGGAAAAAATTGGAGCTCACTGCAAATTTCTCTTATCTGGCCAAGATTTTAAAACTTGTATCGGGTTTATTCGTCTTGTTTTCAGGTTCATTGTCGACTCATTCGTTCTGAGGCCGCTTCATACTCGTCTAGAGGTCGTTTATTTTAAGAGAACTTGTCAAGTAAAATGATCTTTGCTGCGTGGACGGATCATTTCACTACTTTTGAGTCATTTTCTGATAGATTTAAGTGTTTATATCTTACATTTTGGCCGATCATTGGAATCCAAGTACTGAAATGACATCACAAGGTGCAACAGGGTGTTTTAAACGGCCCATATTGATCTATTTTCTATGTTATAATGTTGTTTCCTCGTCAAAAACAGACCTGGAGTTGTGTGTTTTGTTTCATTCACTCAAACCTGCTTAAACTGAAACCACTCTGTTCCACCTTGTGATGTCACACAATACAGGAAGTGCTCCGGTGCGTTTTTAAACTCCACACACCTTCACTAGAATTATTTAGATTAGATTTACTTAATTAAACAAAATTTATTGATCCGCAAGGGAAATTATCTGGGCACAGCAGCTCACACATCACAATATAATATAATAACAAAGAGTATTGTGCACTAATAATGAAAATCTGGTGGTATCGTATCGTCAAAGGTCTCACAATAATATCGTGGAGCATCACAATATATCGAATCCCAAGTCTCTTTGCTTAAATGAACAGTTCTGATGCAGAAATAGCTAAAAAAAAACAACAGAGGGAACTACATAGACCATGATCCTTTGCTCCGTTTCAGTGCAGACGACATGAAGAAATAACTGTTCTAAGCACTTTTACATCTTCATTCTTTGGATTAAGTCTTGTGATGGTATTTTTAGAGGAAAAAGGAGAAGATTCACAGTCAAAATATTGTAATAAATCTGGTTCATAGCGTGACGATATCGTATCTTGAGAGTAAAAAGGTAAATGATAATAATAAATTCTAAGTAAATACTAAAAAAGAGCAAGAGTTGGTGTCAAATAAGGCTTAATTATATCAATGAATGTACATGTAAAAGTCAAAATAAAGTAGGAAAATAAGTAATAACATATAAAATCTCGGCATTTGGATCATTTCAGCCCTGGAAAAGCCCATCTCTGCTGAACAAAAAGATTAAAAAAAGTTGCTGTTAACTCGAAAACTACAGCTTCATGACGTCGCGAGGTGGAAGATCTCGTCGCACTAATAATAAAACGTTACTCAAACATGTGCGAATGAAACTAAACGCAGCTCCAGGGACGTTTTTGTTGACGATGAGGTAAAAAAAATCTGACAAAATGACCTCGTACGGGATCTTTAAAGCCCCATAATGATCTCCTTGAAGCTCCGTGTAAACATGTTTGGACGATTCGCCCGCCGCCTTCCTGAACCCTCTGGTCTGGTTACACAAAAGCCTCCACAGATCCACGTGTCTCCCCCTCCCCACCCCCGGAGACATGACACCCCCACCCCCCATCCGCCATCCACCCCTCCTCCCGCCCGCCATCCATCCCCTTTTCCCTTCCTGCCATCCATCCTCCTCGTCTTTGACCTCTTTCCTGCAAAATATTCCTCGTTTTTGCGTCTTAAGTCCTGATAACCCTGTAGTTTTGACCTTTGCAAACGTGTTCTCAGGTCCAAAACAGCAACAAGATGGAAGAAAATTGCTAAAATCTGCTCATACCCGTCCTAAAACGATAAAATCAGTCAAAGCAAATCAAACCAAAACCATAAAAATCTGAAAATAGCAGTAAATAAGTCAAATAAATACAATAAAACGCATGGGGTTTGGCAGATTCGATCGCCTGTCAAATGTTAAATTGGTGTTTAAAATATGTAACAGTGAAATTAATTCTGGTTTTAAAACTTAAATCACAAGAAAAAAACATTTTTTTTCAGTTCTACATATATAGAAAACCAAATAAAACAAAATTATTGCAGATTTTTTAGATTATTTGACACATTTTTCTGTAGAATTGCGCTGGGTTGTCATCGCATTATCGTCGCAAAAGCACCACTGTTTGATTTTTATTTAATTTATTGATTCTAGTGAATATGTTTTGCTACTTTTTATTTACACAGATATTTTCCTGTTTTTTTTTATTTATTTTTTTTTATCAAATAATATACGCACCTACCCCTGTTATAAAGAGAAACGTCTGTCAGCACATTGTACAATCTGAAAAGAATGAATGATTTGAAATAGGGCTCCAAAATGTGGGAAAAATAAAAAATACCAACGTTTTTATGTAGAATAAGGACACGGGGAGGGCATCCGACACACAGGGACGTTCAGAACACGTTTGTAAAGGTTTGTAGGATGAGACATTCAAAATAAAACGGAAATTATTCAAAAATTTCAGCTTTTATTTGTATTTTTCTAATTTTGCCCATTTAAAATTTGATGTTGACTACGATTTATTTTGCTACCCCAGTATAAAAGAAAAATTTTAAGTTGTTTTTACTTGAATCACAATTTTATTTAGTATTTTTTCATTTTATTTAATTTTATTTTATTTTTTTCTCGGACTAACACTAATCCCTTCCTCCACCTTTCCTCATCTCCATACACCTCACCCCCTTCACCCATCTGGAGCGCCGAAACGCCCCCTTGTACCCTCACCCCCAACGCCGCCCTCCCCCACCCCGGCTCCTGCCAGCCCCCGCCCGACCAACCCCCCACCCACCACGCTCCACCATCCGATACCGATACCCCAACCCCCCGTGCCCTCCTCTCACACGTGTTGGGGTATTTATTCATGTGTTCGAGCAAAAAACGTGTCCTGGCCCAGTACGGATCTGTTTTATAAGCGGCTCTTGAGGCCAAAACGATTCCTCCGTGTGCCGTCTGCGTCTGATGATGAAGCCTGTATCGTCGCGTAATCAGGAAGTGCGCGATAGCGTGCTAGTTGTTAGATTTACAGTGGCAAAACTTTGCTCTGGTCTCTTCTCTCTTGAAAGTTGTGAAAAGTAGCGCTGTTCTGATGCTATTCTTTTGACGTAGATCTGATCCGATACTGATATTTGGCCTTTGTGCGTTCGCCGATACCGATACCAGACCGATACCGATACCAGACCGATACCGCAGAGTGGGAAGTTTTGCTGCAGTACAAGAGCAAAAAGTAAATCTTCTAAAAGGTCATTTTTAAACAAAATTGGAAGAATAAATGAGATTTTGACGACTAAAGTACTGATACCATTTTTTGGGGGTGGGATCTGATCCGATACGATACTTGGCCTTTGTGCACTTGCCGATACCGATTCCAGTTCGATACCGCAGAGTAGGAAGTTTTTCAGTACAAGAGCAAAAAATAAATCTTCTAAAAGGCCATTTTTAAAGAAAATCTGCAAGAATAAACGAGATTTTGACGACTAAAGTACTGATACTATTTTTGGGGGTGGGGTCTGATCTGATACCGATACTTAGCGTTGGTGCGCTTGCCGATACCGGTACAAGACCGATACCAGTCCGATCCCCCAGAGTGGAAAGTTTTGCTGCAGCACAAAAAAATAAATCTTCTAAAAGGCTTTTTTAAAAAGAAAATCTGCCAGAATAAAGGAGATTTTAAGGCCTAAAGTGCTGATTTTTGGGGGTCGGATCTGATTCCGTCTCTTGAGAGTTGTGGAAAGTTGCGTTGTTCTGATGCCATTTTTTTTTTTTTTAAGTAGATCTGATCCGATACCGATACCAGACCAATACCAGTCCAATATTGCAAAGTGAGAAGTTTTTCAGTACAAGAGCAAAAAATATAATCTAATATAATCTTATAAAAGGCTGTTTTTAAAGATAATCTGCAAAAATAAGTGAGATTTTGAGGACTAAAGTATTAATTAAATGAGTAAATGTCTTTCAGTGTCCATAAAAGTGTTATATAAAACTGATGCATTATTATTATTATGATTATTATTATTATTATTATTATCATTATTATTACAGTTTAGACTATATGTTGTTGTTTTTTTGCTTGTTATTTTTTGTTTGACCAAAGTACATTACAAACATAAGTATCGGTACATGTACATGTTTGGGCCCATTTCTGCTGCTCAAAAGAAGAAGGTTGAAGATTAAAAAAAAAACATTAATAGTCTTGACGATAAGTGGTGCTGATTTAAGTTTTTTTTAAACGTTTCTACTTTGTCACTTTCGACCACAGAACGTGGATGAAAACGGCAGTAAAAAAGACGCCTGTAAAAAGACGCTCGTGGATAATTCTGCAGAGGAAACGAAGTCCGATTTAGCGCAGTTCTCACGGCGCCTCTGCGGGATCCTGGCGGAGTTTTTTTTTTTTTTTTTGCCGTTTTGTTCGTCATAAAAAAATCTGTTCATAATTATGGGCGACGTGTGTTCGTGTGGTTCACTTTTTTATACAGTTTATGATTCACACCAAAGGGTAAAATGAGGAAACACAAACGTCTTTTCAGTTATTATCAGCATGTTTTAACTGCGGTAATTCTATCTATCTGTCTTTATCTCTCTATCCCTCTATCTTTCTATCCCTCCATCTCTCTGTCTCTCATCTTTCTGTCTCTCATCCCTCCATCTCTCATCCTTTTATCCCTCCATCTCTCTCTCTCCAGCTCTCATCCCTCGTATCTCCATTTCGCCGTCTCTCATCCTTTTATTGCTCCGTCTCTCCATCCATCTATCTTTACATCTCTCCATTCCTCCATCCCTCTATCCCTCTATCTCACCATCCCTTTATCGCTACATTCTTCTATCTCTCTATCTCTCCATCCCTCTACCTCTCATCCCTCTATATTTCCATTCCTCTATCTCTCACCCTTCGATCTCTCCATCTCTCCATCCCTCTATCTCTCCTTCCCTCTATCTCACCATCCCTTTATCGCTACATCCTTCTATCTCTCCCTCTTTATGTCTCCATACCTCTATATCTCCATCTTTCATCTCCCCATCCCTCTATTTTTCCATTCCTCTATCTCTCATCTCTCATCCTTCGAGCTCTCCATCTCCCCATCCCTCTATTTTCCATCCCTCTATCTCTCCATCTCTCCATCCCTCCATCTTTCCATCCCTCTATCTCTCCTTCCCTCTATCTCACCATCCCTTTGTCGCTACATCCTTCTATCTCTCCATCTCTTTATCTCTCCATACCTCTATATCTCCATCCTTCTATATCTCCATCTTTCATCTCCCCATCCCTCTATTTCTCCATCCCTCTATCTCTCCATTTCTCCATCCCTCCATCTCTCATCCCTCTATCTTTCCATCCCTCTATCTCTCCTTCCCTCTATCTCACCATCCCTTTGTCGCTATATCCTTCTATCTCTCCATCCTTCTATATCTCCATCTTTCATCTCCCCATCCCTCGATTTTTCCATCCCTCTATCGCTCCATCTCTCCATTTCTCCATTTCTCCATCCCTCCAGCTCTCATCCCTCTATATTTCCATTCCTCTATCTCACCATCTCTCATTCATCTATCTCTCCATCTCTCATCCTTCGATCTCTCCATCTCTCCATCCCTCTATCTCTCCATCCCTCCATCTCTCATCTATCCATCTCTCCATCCCTGTCTCTCTTTCTCTCCCTCCACTCCTCTTTCATCTCTTTCTTCCCTCTCAGAGTGGGGGGTGGGCTGATGAAGATGTGAGGATGACGAGGGGGTCGCGGGGGTCATGTGATGGAGTGATGGAGGATGGAGGGGGTCATGTGATGGAGGGATGGAGGATGGAGGGGGTGATGGAGGGATGGGCCGGGTGGAGGAGGGAGGCTCTCATCAAATCTCTGCTCCCAGGAGGTGTAACTAAAGCCCTTCTTTCTCTCTCTCTCTTTTTTACCTCTGTTTGTCTCTCTCTTTTCTGTTTAATTCTTTTTTTCTCTCTACCGTCCTCCTCTCTCTTTTTTGCTCTTTCTGTGTCTCTCTCTTCCCTTTTTCTTCTTGTTTAAGTTCTCTCTCTCTCTCTCTCTCTCAGTCATCCATCCATCCATCTCGTTCTCTCTCTTTCTCTCATCTCCGCGCTCACAAACAGACCTGCATTCATTTGAGTCACTCTTTTTTTCAGTTTTTTCACTTTTTTTCCCCAGGAGATCGGCAATTCCGGGGCTGAAATTACGGAAATTATTCTAGTGAAGGAGTTTAAAAACACAGTGGAGCGCGACATCACGAGGTGGAACAGAGCGTTTTGTGTTTGAGAGAAGAACTCGCCCTAAATACGAATATAAATATGTGATAAAATAGTGTAAAATAAGCCGCGTTAAGCTTCATCTTTTCCAGTTTGTGTAATTTTATTTGACGTTTTTATTATTTATTGTTCGAAAACCAGAGCTGCAAAATTAATGAAGTGTCTTAAAGATGCACTCTGGAACCTTTTTGATGCGGTCTCCACCTCGTCTCCATGGAGATGATATTCCTTTTCCCAGCTCATCTCTACAATATAAACACACACACAGTACTGTGAGCTGGATTGCCTCTCCGCAGCTCTGACCTGTAACTTGCCCGTTTGCCTCATATGAGTTTAATGCCGTACTGCGGGACATTCCAGACGACGCGGTAACATCGCCACGGAGACGGAAGGTACACAGTGCACCTTTTAAATAGTTAGAAGACCTCTCAGGGTCTGAAGAGCGTCGGGTTTGGTCGTGAGTGAAGGGCGACATCTACAGGGCAGAGTCGGCATAGCAACGGTTTTATTTGTTTTTCTACAGAAGAGTCTAAATTATTGATTGATTTAGTTTTTATTTCGAGTTTGTGCCAAGAGAGAAATGATTATACACATTATACACATATATATACACACTGTAAACAACAGAAAAGCACAGGAAGAAGAAAAAAAAATAAATTACACGACACCTCGATACCTGTGAACTTCTGATTCGATACGATTCAATACGATATATTTAAAATCACTTCAATACAGTTAATCCGCGTCTTTGTGGAGCCACTTCTTGTGCAAAGTTGATATAAAACGCACCATTTTAATCCTCAAAAGAGTGAAAATGTCAAATGTGTCGCACAGACGAGTTTCCTTCCTCTGAACAGGCGACAGAACTGCAGCTCTGTAACGAAATAATGTAACAAAATATACCAAAAAATACATCCCGCTCGTCTGTAAATTCTGATTTGAACGTTGTGTTTAAAGGCACGGGGACGGGTCAGGAAACGGCAAAACACAAACGCACTTCCAGATGAAATTAAAACTTGCACAAACTCCACACATTTTCTCTCCTGGGCTAAAACTGTGCCTCCTGGTCAGAGAAACGTGTCAACATCAGGTTTCTTCAAACATTTAAACATTCTGACTGATTGTGCTGCAGATGTGCGGCTGTGCGTCTATTGTCTTTGACTTATGACATTCCTGATGGTAAATAGTATTTTAGAGGAGAATAATACTGACGGATTTGGTAAATGTACATTTTAGAGGATAATGATGCATTTGAAATCTTGTATGTTCGGAAATTATAGTGAATTTTGATTGTTTGAGTGATGAAATGTTGTGGCGACAGTTGTAAATAGTTTCTCTAATGTACAGTTGTGGCAGAATTCGATGGATTTCTTGTCCGTCTTTCAGAGAATATGAATGAAAACACAAAAACTTTTCTTCCACTCATGGTTGGTGCTTGGGTGAAGCCGTTTATTCTCAAACAACTGTGTTTCCTCTTTTTAAATCATACAAATGACAACAGAAACGACACAAATGGCCTCATAAATTCTGCCAGGTTATGAGCACAGCTGTAATGTGTTTGGAACCTGCCTGAGGACTGCAGATGGAGACAGAGCATCTTTTCTCTCTGAGTTTAATGTTTTTGTGCTAAATAAATAAATGAATAAACCTCAGTCCCCGATATCGATACTGTATCATCTCATTTAACTACACGATATATCGATATTTAAATATTTCTCTTCTCCTGTGTGTGCAGATGATTCTTCGTCCGAGAGCGGCAGTGGGAACGGCCTGCCCACTCTGACCCCGCCCACCTCCATCGTCAGGGAAACCGAGGTCGTCAACGGCAACGGAGTCCCCGCCCCCCTGGACTTCAGCACGCCCACTTCCTCCTCGTCGTCGTGCGAGGAGCAGCAGCCCGTGGCCCCGCCCCCCTCCGCCGGGCGCCTGGCCCTCGGCTCCGCCCACTTGCCCGTGACCGTGTCGGCCGCCGCCGCCGCCCTGCTGGGGGCGCTGCACCCCGCCGCGCCCGAGGAGCTGCGCAGGAAGTACCCCCTGTCCGCCAAACCCCCGCTGGCCTCGCACCCCGCCCTGCCCCTCCCCCTGCCCCACAACGCACACGCCCCCTCCGCCCTCAGCCAATCACACGCCTCCGAGCTCAGGCTGGAGCGCAACGCCAGGGATTATGGGAGCAAGGTGAGGCTTCAGAATAATCCTGCCCAACTTTATTTGTACAGCACATTTTACCAAAGTTTTACCCACACTGCCGAACACATTCATTAATATAAAGCAAGAAATAAATAAACAAGTCAATAAAAAAACTTAAAATACTAGAAAACTAGCAAATAAAATCAATAAAAGGCAAAGACAGTGAGAGGAACACACAATTCTCACGCCGTGTTAAAAGCCGGTGAGTAAAAGTGTGTTTTTAAACGAGTCTGAAGGGGGCGCTCTTCAGGTGAGGGGAGAGCGTTCCAAAGTTTTGGGCCACGGTCGCCCCAGAGGCTTTTGAGTCTCGTTTTTGGGACGATAAGTGGGGGCCTCAGACCTCAGAGCGCTCACAGGACTGTGGGAACAGTGAGGTCTGAGGTGTACGTCGAGGCCCGTCCAGGAAGGGCCTTAAAAACAAACAACATTTCAAAATCAACCGGCCAGTGCGATGAGGAGAAAACAGGTGTGATGTGTTCTCTATGACGATAAGAAGAAGAATAAGAAGAAGAAATAAGAGTGCATTAGTTTTATACAGCACTTTTCCACCAGACACTCAAAGCTCCTTTACAGTTCGGTGCATGGTTCATTCTCTCCACACTGGTGGTGTAAACTGTTATATATATTATTATAGCCTCAGCTGCCCTGGGACAGACTGAGGGAAGAGATGCTCCGATCTGCACCATCGTCAGAAACAGTCTGATGAAATTGTTGCTTGAAACGTGTCCTGTAATATTCTGAATTGTTTTGCTGCGCCGCTGTCTTGGCCAGGACTCCCTTGAAAAAGTGCTTAGTAATCTCGGTTAAATAGGTTAATAATAATAATAATAATAATAATAATAATAATAATAATAATAATAATAATAACAAGAGCTCCTCCAGCGGGGCAAAATACGCCCGTACTTTGAATTATTGTACATAGAATTAAGTTAGAATTTGTCAAACCTAGTTAAAGATGAATTGTTGGTGCAGTTTGGAAGATTCCAATACTGACAAGGTTTTCGCAAAGGGTCGGGCCGTGACCTTGACCTTTGACCCTGTGACCTTGAAATCAATAGGGAAAATCCTTGACCCATGGGGTGTAAAGCCATGAAGTTTGACATTCCTAGGTGAGACGGTTGTCGAGCTAAAGCGCGGACAAGAAATTGTCCACAGACGGACGGACGGACGGACGGACAGCGCCATACCATAATACGTCCCGTATTACAACGGGCGTATAAAAACAGCCCCTCTGACCACCACACACTCCACTTTCATAGGGGGTGAAGTGTCTTGCCTAAGGACACAGTGACAGTTTTTGCCTCTGGCGCCCCCCTGTGGCACCGGATTTTCCCAGCGTCTCCCATCCGAGCCCTGACCAGGACCTGCTGAGCTCCTGAGATCTGACGGGATCAGGCTTTGACGAGGAGGTTTGGCCATAAACATAATAACCCTGACTATTTACGGTCACCATAGCAATGCCGTTTCACCTTTACAGCTTAAACCGTGTAAACATCGTTCTGCAACTACAGTGTTTTTTGGTGTTTTTTTCCCCATGTTTGTACAAAGTGCATATGAAAAGTGCAGCTGGACAAACAGCAGATCTTAGGTTAGCTCAGTTAAAGGTGGGCTGGGTGTGGGTTTGTTCTTTTTAATCACTGCAAACTGCTTTGTTTTGCTTTTTTTTGTATGAAAAGCGCTTTATAAAACGCTCTATTGTTGTTATTGTGGTTAAAGGTCCCATATTTACCCACACTTTTTAAAAATCTATGTTATAATGTCATTTACTCATCACCAGTGTTATGTTTTGTTTCACTCACACATTTGAGTAATCCTTTATAATCCTTTATTATTATTAGTCTGTCTACATCTCCAAAGCTCAAAAACGCTCTGTTCCACCTTGTGATGTCACATACTGGCAGTTCACAGCTCTTTTTACCTTTAGTTCAGTCGAGATCGGCAACTCCGGGTCTGAAATCATCCACACGATCCCAGTGAAGGTGAATTTCCAACACACAGTGGAGCACTTCCTGTATTCGTGCGAGAGTTTTCGGTTTGGGAGAAGAAGTCGGCCTGGACGTGCAGAGTTTGTGCGTTAAACTTGTGAACGAAACTAAACAAAACGCAGTAAAGCAAAAGTAAAAAGTATAACACAGATGAGAAAATGGCAGAATACGGGTTCTTTAAGGCGCCCACAGGTTTTGTTTCGGGTCATTTCTTTGTGGTTGTGCGTCAGAGGAACTTTATTGAGTATTTAGTGTATCAGCATCGGGAAAATGACCTCAGCACATTGTGGTGTTGGTTGTATATTTCCTGTGCAAGTACAAGTTTGTGGACAAGACTCTATTGTAGTGAAGCAGACGGGAGATGGACCTGTGTCTCTGCTCGGCTTTGTTACACGGTAAATAAACCAACAGACAACATTAAACTCAACTTTTTCTCCCTTGTCCATCTCCCCGTCTCCTCCCTCCATCAGGTTTACACAATACATGTTTGTGTCTTTGGCTTTTGTTTGCTCTCCTCTCCCTTTATCCGCTCGTATACATTCTCCCACCGTCGGCGTTCTGCTTTTGTCTGTGGAGCGAAGTTTGGTTCAATATTTGATAAAGGAGCTCAAGTGAAAAGTTTCTTCTTGTGAAAAATGTCTATAGTGAAGGTCTAGGTCTGGATCTGCGTTTAAGAGCGGCGTTAAACTGAATCTAAACTTTCATGGACAAAGTAGCTCGCAGAAAGAGTGTTTTTTAAAAGAAATAAACACTGAACTGTATAAATGCAGAGAAGAACGGAAAGGCAAAGCTCTGGATTTACCTCAGTCATGTTCCTGCCCTCACCTGTGGTCCTGAGCTGTGGGTAATGACCGAAAGGACCAGATCACGGATACAAGCGGCTGAAATGAGTTTCCTCTGCAGAGTGGCCGGGCGCTCCCCTATGGCACGTTCAGGCATCCTGCATTTTTGCGACGCGTCTTTAGGCGTCAGCGCAGCACGAATCTGACGTTCAGGTGTCGCGTCAGAAGACGAGTGTCCAGAGCATCACCGTCAGAAGTTGAAAAAGCTGAACTTTTGGCGTTGGATGCACCGTGTCAACCAATCAGGGATGAGAACTGAGCAGAGAACCCGAGCGCCGGCTCCCAGAGCTCTGGGGCTCCACTGATGTGTTTTATGTAATAAATACACTAAAGTCACTCTCTCGACCGGGAAAACACGGCACTCACAGACCACAGCTCACGCCCTGGACGCCCGTCCAGTATTTTTCTCTGGTTTTTGCACAGCGTCCAAGTCGCACGTCGGGGCCGTCTGAATTCAAAGGCAAAGGCTCCAAACAGGGGCGTCCAGGGCGTTTTTGGACGCTGTGGTGTGAACGTGCCCTTAGAGACAGAGTGAGGAGCTCAGTCAGATGAGAGGAGCTCAGAGTAGAGCCACTGTTCCTCCACATGGAGAGGAGCAGCTGAGGGGAGGGCATCTGTTCTGATGCCTCCTGTTCTGATGCCTCCTGGACGCCTCCCTCAGGAGGTGTTCATGTCCCACTGGGAGGAGGCCCCGAGGAAGACCCAGGACACACTGGAGGGACTCGGTCTCTGGGCCTCGGGGTCCAGGAGGAGCTGGAGGAAGTGTCTGGGGTGAAGGAAGTCTGGGAGTCCCTGCTTAGACTGATGCCCCCGCGACCCGGCCCCGGATAAGAGGAAGAAAATGGATCGATGCAAGACTGTTTTACTATTCTTGCAGATTTATTCCATTTTCCTCACCAGAGCTCAAAACTTGGCTTCACTTTGTGACATCATTAGGAGGTAATCAAGCAATCGCTCTTCCTCGTTAAGTCCGTACGTCTTTTCCAAACTCAGCTGTAATTACTTGTGGAGTCTTATTTCCTCATATCCGACAGTACCTTGGGACAACTGTAGCTAACATGAAACCATGTAAAATATAAGACCTTTAAAGATGCACTGTGTAACTTTTCTGGTGTAGGATCTGCCAACTGCTTGTTTCCATGGAGACATCTTTGCTTTGCCTGGAACTCTCTGCAGCAAAGAAACAAGCAAATGACTCTCCAAGGCCAAGTGACAGGTCAGATCTGTGGAGAGCACGTCGACACGGAGCGCGTTTGAGCAAGAAAAACGCCTGTAGTTTACTTCATGTAAGAAAGACTCACTTTATGTCACACTGTGGAACTTTCCAGCAAAGCAGTAACATCTCCATGGAGACGGCGAGGTGGCGGACCCTCGGCCTGAAGCGCTGCAGTGTTCAAATCACGAGTTGCGCCTCATTATAACCCAGACCCGGGGCTGCGGTCTTGACCCTCGGTGGTCGTCGGGAGCTCGTCTCACACCGAACAGGCTCCGGCGTAATGAGCCTCTCAATTAGACCCGTATTAGGTCGAGGCGTCTTCTGACAAAGCTCCATTCAGTCTGTAAATGCGGAGATACAAAGAGAGACACATGATCGGGCACCTCAGACCCTCTTTTACACCGCTGCCCTTGAATTTAATTGGATTTATAGAGCGCGGATTTCAATGGCCTAAATGCGAGTCTCTGTCTGTGGACATGAGTCTGTGCGTATCGACGTATTTATTACATATCTGCTTTTGTATATCGATTATTGTACATCTCCACACGTCTGTATCTATCTGCTTATTTATCTGAGTATTGGCAGCTGCTACTGGGAAAGTGTAAATTAACGTTTGTCATCAGATTTTTTGAATGCTTTGCCTGAAATGCAGCATTCACCGTATCTGTGTTGCATGTTTTCAGTTCCAGGTGTTTTTACTGCTTAAAAACACGAGCGGTTTTAACCTTTCCACAGATCTGAGGCCTTATTTTTAAAGCTCTCTTACGCACTCAGGATTGCGTAGGCGCTCTCTACGGAAACCGCAGGATTTAGAAAACTCCTCCTAAGTGCAGCACTTTGCTCCTCTCCGCGGCAGCTCAGACTCGGCCGTGCGCTCGCCGCAGAGTCTGGAAAAAGCAGCGCTCGTGGAGAGGAGCGGGAGCGAAGAGAGTCTGAGGAAATCATCAGTGTGTGGCCAAACCGGTTTGTCAAAGCCTGATCCCGTCAGATCTCAGGAGCTCAGCAGGGCTTGGTCAGGACCTGGATGGGAGATGCTGGGAATTCCAGGTGCCACAGGGGGGCGCCAGACACAAAAAACTGCTGTTGTGTCCTTAGCCAAGACACTTCACCCACAGTTCCTAGTATGAAAGTGGAGTGTGTGTGGCAGGACTCAGGGCTCTACACTAACTTTTTTTTTCAGGAGCTCACATGCCCCTAAGTTAAAAAATTTTAGGAGCACAGAAAAAAAAAATGGGGGCACAAGTAGGTTTTCGTTTGAACGATTATTACAGTGCAGAACTTGCACACACCAACACCAACACTGAATAAATTTAATACAAAAAAAACAAGAGCTCCGCCAGCGGGGCAAAATACGCCCGTACTTTGAATTATTGTATATAGAATTAAGTTAGAATTTGTCAAACCTCGTTAAAGATGAATTGTTGGTGCAGTTTGGAAGATTCCAATACTGCCGTTCTATGGCACATACCGGTAAGCACAATAAGGCAGTTCACTACCAATATAATAATAACAAGTGTGAACAAGAAATTGTCCACAGACAGACGGACAGACGGACGGACAGACGGACGGATAATCAATAGGGAAATCTGGCTCTTGCAGTAGGAGTATGAGTATGACATCATCACATTCTAGAATCGGAATTCCACCAATCAGATTGCAGCAACAGAACTTAAAGACACTACAAAGCTTTGAAGTGTCAAAGCTCAAAGAAGCAGAGAATGTGGGTTGTTCTCGCTTTCAGAAGCAGAACATTTGAGAAGAGAGTTCAGATCTACGGCACGTAACATAAAAGGACAGAGATGGAAGATAAAAAGACAGAGATGGAAACGATCACAGTTAGCAAGAGGTAAAACAGGCAGGTTTTAGCAAAGGGTCGGGCCGTGACCTTGACCTTTGACCCTGTGACCTTGAAATCAATAGGGAACATCCTTGACCCATGGGGTGTCCAGCCATGAAGTTTGACATTCCTAGGTGAGACGGTTGTCGAGTTAGAGCGCGGACAAAGCTTCAAAGACTTCAAAGCTTTGAAGTGTCCACAGACGGACGGACGGACAGACGGACGGACAGACGGACGGACAGACGGACGGACAGACGGACGGACAGACGGACAGCACCATACCATTATACGTCCCGTCTTTTGATACGGGCGTATAAAAAGTGGGTAAGATTTTTAAACCTGTATTTTCAAATTCCTAACTGGAGTTACATTCTCTTACTGGTTTTACAGTGGTTTTTAGACTCTGCACATTTACCAAACAAAACGCACATTGTGACAAACAGATTTATTTGGAAAACTTCAGCCCACATACCGCCTGCTCTGTGCCCTAGGTCTGCTCTGTGCGGACACGGACATAAAGTATTAGTATTGGCGTATTTGACGTGAGGCGGATGGACAGGTGAGATGTTTAACCTGCAGGCTGAGGGTGCGCGCTGTGGACAAGCCGCGTGCTGTGATGCCGCGCAGTGTCCACGGGCTCCAGCGCACAGGTCCCGCACACTGGTACAAGTTTATTGCCGACAGTAGCGGCCGTAATGAAATATGACCACACTCAGTATTCAGACCCCGAGTCCGTGACGAGACCGAGTCCAAATGCGCGCGAGTCCGAGACAAGACCAAGACAAAACTCTCGCTTTAGAGGAGGAGGAAGTCCAGCGGCCCGGGGTGTCTACTGGGTGTGGGTCCTGCTGCGGTACGCGCTCCTCATTGAAGCTGGGCGTGGGTGTGTTTTTAAGCGGAGTTTGTTCGTATCAGTGATATCGCCGCACACGCGGAGCTCGTATGCTGCGGTTGTGCGCGGTCGGAGTTGTCGTGCCTGGGCTCGGTTCGGTTGCGCTCGCTCTGGGCATGTGTGCCGCGCTTTAGGGGCGATCCAGGCTTGGGCACGATTCTAAAGTCCTAATGTGACTGCGCCCCTAATGTTTGACACATTTAGAACGTTTAGCTCGTCAGTTACGTGTGTGTGCAGCTCTCCTTATTGTGGCTGCAGAAGCACTCGCACTGGTGCGACTGGTTTGTTTTCCTCATTCGCACGGCGAAATATTTACTCACAAATGCGAGTAAAATGGGCGCACTGTCGAGCCCTGGGCATTAGTGATCTCAATGGGACTTTCCTGGTTAAATAAAGGTAAAAAAAAAAGACAAAAGGAATCTGAAAATCCACATATACGAATGAATTACGATCAGGTTTTCACGTTTAAGCAAAGGTTTGCCAAAACACAGGCTGTTTATTCCACTCATTGTGTGTGTGTTTGTGTGCATGTGTGTTTGTGTTTGTGTGTGTGTCTGTGTGTGTTTGCGTGTGTGTGTGTGTGTGTGTTTGTGTTTGTGTGTGTATGTGTGTGTGTGTGTGCAGTCTCCTCAGTACAGCTCCGGCGGCAGCTACGACAGCGTGAACAGTGTGAACAGTGTGAAGATGGACCTGTCCGCCGAGGACCTCACCATGGGTCGCCACGGCAACCAGGCCACCCCGGACGACGATGACGACGACCACGACGACCACGACGACACGGACAAGATGAACGACGCCGAAGGAGTGGATCCTGAGAGACTCAAGGCCTTCAACGTGAGTGCGGAGACTCACAGACACTTATTTACACTTATATACACTTATATACACTTATATACACTTATATACACTTATATATACTTATATATACTTATATACACTTATATATACTTATATATACTTATATATACTTATATACACTTATATACACTTATATATACTTATATACACTTATATATACTTATATATACTTATATACACTTATATATACTTATATATACTTATATACACTTATATACAATGGAAGGAGTGGATCCTGAGAGACTCAAGGCCTTCAACGTGAGTGCGGAGACTCAGGGGCACTTATATACACTTATATACACTTCTATACACTTCTATACACTTATACACGTATACATTTATATACACTTCCATACACATATACACTTATTTACACTTACATACACTTTTTTACACTTCTATACTTTTATATCCTCTTATGTACAGTTATATACACTTGTGACTTTGGGGTTTCCTGTCTGTGGTGGTGACTTTCCTAATGAGTCTAAACTAGGACTAAAACAGAATTAAACCAGGATTTGACCAGGACTAAACCAGAAGCGACCTTGGACTAAAATGGGATTAAATCAGGACTTAACCAGGACTAAACCCGAGTACAGCAGGATTACACCAAGTCTAAACCAGGATAATATGTGGAAAAGAATATGTAAAACCATCAGCGTTGGACAAGATCACTCAAGAAAGTTATTAGTTGCAGTTACCTGTTACTTTCCTCCAAAATGAGCGCTTTACTGTAACTATTAAATACAAAAAACCCCTGTCAAAACAACACATGGACTCAGTTTCCACCCTGCAGACACACAGAGGACCTCTTTACCCTGCAGACACACAGTGGACCTCTTTACCCTGCAGACACACAGAGGACCTCTTTACCCTGCAGACACACAGTGGACCTCTTTACCCTGCAGACACACAGTGGACCTCTTTACCCTGCAGACACACAGTGGACCTCTTTACCCTGCAGACACACAGTGGACCTCTTCACCCTGCAGACACACAGAGGACCTCTTTACCCTGCAGACACACAGTGGACCTCTTTACCCTGCAGACACACAGAGGACCTCTTTACCCTGCAGACACACAGTGGACCTCTTTACCCTGCAGACACACAGCGGACCTCTTTACCCTGCAGACGGTGTCCAAACACACGCTCATATTGACGTTACAAACATATTTGAGCCACTGTGAGTCTGTGGACGCGTCTGTGATCTGTAAACTCCGTAAACAGATCCGGTTTAGTCCTTGGTTCAGTCCTGGTTTAGTCCTTGGTTCAGTCCTGGTTCAGTCCTGGTTTAGTCCTTGGTTCAGTCCTGATTCTGTCCTGGTTTAGTCCTGATTTAGTCCTGGTTCAGTCCTGGTTCTGTCCTGGTTTAGTCCTGATTTAGTCCTGGTTCAGTCCTGGTTCTGTCCTGGTTTAGTCCTGATTTAGTCCTGGGTTCAGTCCTGGTTTAGTCCTGGTTTAGTCCTGATTTAGTCCTGGTTCAGTCCTGGTTCAGTCCTGGGTTTAGTCCTGGTTTAGTCCTAGGTTCAGTCCTGGTTCAGCCGTGGTTTACTCCGGGTTTAGTCCTGGTTTTGTCCCGGGTTTAGTCCTGGTTTAGTCCCGGGTTTAGTCCTGGCTCAGTCCTGGTTTAGTCCTGGTTTAGTCCTGGTTTAGTCCTGGTTTAGTCCTGGTTTAGTCCTGGTTCGGTCCTGGTTTAGTCCTGGTTTAGTCCTGGGCACTCAAACACTAAACAGTGATGACTAGACCAGGTTAGACCAGGATTATAACCAGGACTAAACCAGGTCTAAACCAGGTCTAAACCAGGTCTAAACCAGGTCTAAACCAGGTCTAAACCAGGTCTAAAGTATGAAGACCCCAGTAGCAGCGTCCACCCTCAAACCAAAGTGACTTGATGAATATGAATATGGATCAATACCTCATTTAGACGCCGTACGTGTGCAGACTGGACAAAGACGGGTTCTATTCCAAGGTTAGAAGCGACGCAAAGGAGAATTTACCCACCGACAAGAGGGTTTTCGGTTCAATCCCCACTGAGCTCCTGCTGATGTTGTGTCCCTGAGCAAAACCTGCCTCACACGGAGCAAAAATGAAACGAACACACTCATGATAATTATTACATTATCACATTGCAAATAAATATGTGAATTAGTGATGAGCCCATCGTTTCTGTAAAAAAAATGTGGACCTCATCACTGGAATCAGGCAAATTGTTTGTGCCTAACATAGAAAAAGAGTCCCCCCCGTCTTCCCTGAAATGGTACAGCCCAGTTCGTGTCTGAGTTTTATTATTATATTGTACGTACTATACTATACCATACGGATACATTTTAGAATTTTTTTGTGGTCGTGCAAAAATATGGTATCTGCACTTTTGGTCGCGCACAAAATTCCAGCATTGTTTAGTTTAATGTGTAGGATTTTTGGAGTATTTTAATATTTAAGGTATTTGTCTATGTTCCACCACCGCATTCAAATAATTTACCACATTTTTCGGACGATAAGTTGCACTTTTTTCACGGTTTGGGAGGTCCTGTGACGTTTTTCAACAACAAATGTATTATTTAATGTATATTATTTAAATTTAAGGTCGCTTTACCACAACATAAACAGATTAAGTATGATTAAAACATACAGTGAAAAGCCACAGTTAAAGTGGGACAGTGTTTGATTGGTTGACTGACTGTATTTAGTATTTATTTATTATTTTGTATTGTGTTTAGACAGTATTTTAATTGACTTAGACAAACTGTTTTGATCCATAAGGGAAATTATTTGGACACAGCAGCTCACACATCACAATATAATATAATAACAAAGAGTAAAAAGTGTAAATGGTAATAATAAAATCTAAATAAGTAGAAAAAAAAGGTCGGACGAGACCAGACAATTATTAAGAAGACTGGAAATGTTTATGGAAAACGCCTGTACAAACATGAAATACATGGAAGTCTTGTATTAGTTTGGCACTTCAGATTTTAGTCTTAAATGTTGATGCTCCTTGAAGTTTTAGAGATGTGAACCCTGACTCAGACCTGTCCTCCTTACCCCCCTGTGTCCTCCTCAGATGTTCGTGCGTCTCTTCGTGGATGAGAACCTGGACCGCATGGTGCCCATCTCCAAACAGCCCAAGGAGAAGATCCAGGCCATCATCGAGTCGTGCTCCCGACAGTTCCCCGAGTTCCAGGAGAGGGCGCGAAAACGCATCCGCACCTACCTCAAGTCCTGCCGACGCATGAAGAAGAACGGCATGGAGGTACAGCACCAGACAGAAGTAACACACTAGACCAGGGGTGGGAAAACTACGGCCCGGGGGCCACATGCGGCCTGTTAGCCTTTTTAATCTGGCCCAACTTGAATAAACTGTAATAAAACTTGTTAGTGCAGCTCATCTCCTCCCGTACGCACACCACGTGTGGACCACGCTTCCTCATGCCTCTAAACCAGAGCTAACACTGGGACTAAACCAGGTCTAAACCAGGTCTAAACCAGGACTAAAACAGGTCTAAACCAGGTCTAAACCAGGTCTAAACCAGGTCTAAACCAGGTCTAAATCAGGTCTAAACCAGGTCTAAACCAGGTCTAAACCAGGTCTAAACCAGGAGGTGGTTGCTACATTCAATCAAACAATCAAACTTTATTTACTACCGTGACAGACTATCTTTCATAACTCTTTCTATCTATTTCTATACTATCTTTCATAACTCTCTATACTAACTATAATAACTCTAACTAATTACTACAGAGAAAGAAGGAAAATAGAGGAAGAACAACAAAAGAACACATCTATACATTATGACGCGACATTAAATTATGACACAACATTAAATTATGACAGGACATTGCAGCGGGAGGAGGAGTCAGGAGGTGGAGATGGTCCAGGAGCAGTGTCAGAAACAGACCAGGTCCACCAGGTCTGGGTGAAGCTGTGAGGGGCTTTGGGAGGGGGTCAGGCTGTCGCTGCTGCTCTCAGGGCGGCTGAGTCTTGTCCGGCGCTGGGGAGTCCAAAGATAAGATTAAATAAGATTGGCTTGTTTTGTTTTAGAGCAGCTACATCGAATTTCTATAACACTGCTCTGTTTGTCCACTGGTCTTCAAGGTCATTTCTACGCAGAACTCCAAGTTTCCTCCAGATTTGATCCAAAAAGTGCGATTTAGAGCCTCCACGTCCATCAGCAGTCGGTGGCCGCGACCCCGGCCCAGAGTCACAAAGTTCGAGTACTTGAAGCTCTGCTCCTCACTCCAATTTCCAGGCAGCGAAGTGGGGCTTTGAAAAGCTGCCTCAGTATTTGAATTTTTGGAAAATCAGGTCCAAGCGTAAATTCCAATGTGCAAAGTCCCGTAATCCTGGTTCCGAATAGATCGATCCTCTGTGTCTGAAGAACACGCAGGTTCACCTGACCCTGCTTGTCTTGTTAAAGTGTCAATTTTGTTAAAAGACCAATTTATCGAATCCATAGTTAATTTAGTTTTGAGAGTAAAGCGGAGAGAGTCGAGGAATAAGACACATTAGACAAGACGAGACATAGAAACAAAGCAGGAAAGATCAGGGGCCTCGCCAAGAGCCAGAAGAGAACATTCATGTAGTGTTAAAAATCATCACAATATCAAGTAATCCAAAGTATTCAGATTACATGACTCACCTTAAGTAAATTAATGGATTATGTTATAAACTACATTTTGGGGAATGTAATCTGTAATCTGTAGGGGAATATATTTTCAAAGTAACCTTCCCAACACAGTCAACAGAATTATCAAATGTGTCACAATCAGTGTCGTGCATTTCACATCTAGGCCTTCTACGTCTGAATCAATCCACTTATCAATAACTATTTTATGGCTATAAAAACAATTATTATTGTTATTATAAAAACAATTATTATGCAGAAATGCAGTATAAAGGGCCGTTGCATCGTGTGTAGCCACAATAAACACCTTTACTGAAGAAACAAACCCGGGGGTCAGGGACGTGCACAGGAAGTTTGAGGGGCAGTTGCTCTGACATAAAGAAAAGGCACCGCACCAAACTTGAACAAACCTTAATAAAACTTAGCAAGTTTTGTTTTCCCTGCAACTCTAACGTTTACCAATAGATGGCACAATCTAGATACATTGATACATAAAACCAATTTACCCATATGGACCTCAGCACGCGGCTCAGGGGTAGAACTATATGTTGAACACGTCTTCCTCACTCATGGTCCGAAAACCTTCCCATAAAGCACTGCGGCCAAGTATATGTAGTGTGCCGCACCCCGCACCTCCTCCGTACCGTGTGCACCGCATCTCCTCTTGTACGGCGTGGACACCGCACGTGGATCGTGTCTTGTCGCATTCGCTGTGTGGACCGCGCTTCCCCCTGGGCGCCTCTAAACCCGCCAACCGCTGCGTCCAGCACCTTGTAGAGTTCCTCGTATCGGCTTCTCTCTCACTCAACGGTATCAGAGGAAAATAACATGCTCCCAGCAATACAATAATACAATCTGCTGTGTTCCTCAGAGCCTGTGAGCCAGGGGCACCGCTCGTAGTTAGTGGACTGAAAGTGACGGACAAATCCTTTTCCCAGTTGTGACGGGCTTGCCCGACCTTTCTTAACTATGTCCAGCTTTTCTTAAAAAGTCCGTCTTGAAAATGGCTTTGACAATAAATCTGCAACAAAATCAATTTCTTCTCCTCCTTCAGCCATTGTGGGTTGAAAAAACAGCTATTAAATCAACAGAACTATATTTCTGTCCGTGCAGCTCACTACAGATGCAGTTTGCTCCGGCTAGTTCGCTCTGACAAGCCAATCAAAGGGTGTGAATACGCTGACGTTACCGTAGGCCTGCTAAAGGCCTTGGTGTCGCCAACTCAAAATCTGAATGGTTGAAGCAATAGTTTCATCGACAGTTATTTTTTACTAGAGGCTCTGCAGAACTGATTGTGAAGGCCTCAGGCAGATTTCTTTGACGTTGTCCCTGCCTGGCAATGGTGGCTGAAATGTGATTGGTTAAACGCTTTAATATGAAAATACATGTCTGGAAGCAGCGCAGCCAGGGTAAAGGCTATGAAGGGAAGGACAGACCATTTAGAATTATTTAATACGTATTCATGGACAAAATATAATTAATTATCAGTCTGTGATTCAGATATTTTTTTAGGCCAGCAGAGAAGGTCTTGCAGGCCACTGGTCACAATGAAACGGAAAATGTACATTTTTGAAGCAGAAAATCATTGGCCCTAAATATGATGCACATTTTGAACTGAGACGTTTGAATCTGCCACATGTGAATCGTTGGATCCTGCAAGTTATTTTCATCTTATTTTCTGGGCTGATGTCGTCACACCAGAACCCTCCGTCCATCTGCTCCTGGTCCAGTCCTTCCATCAGATTTCAGAACCCTCTGTGGCCCTCGAGCTGAAGCATTTGCCCAAACCCGGTCTAATCACAGCTGTTTTCTGAGCTGTGTTCTCATGTTTCCTCATCACAAACAGACCTGGAGTTGTGCAAAACTTTAGGGGGGCAGGAGTTGGGAGCGACTTGGATGTGCAGCGATGGGGCTAAATGGTCCTTTTGCTGCTCTTCAGTGTCAGGACGAGTCTCAGATACAAAGTTGAAACAGCCTCAAAAAGTACAAAATGATTAAAAGCCTTTAGCAGCACAGGGCAGAGAAAGTTAAAATCTTGCAAACACGTTTCAAGTTCTTTTTTTTTTCCCCTCATTAACGTACACACAGCGCCCCTATGATATTGACAGAAAAACACACAAACTGTTGACATCTTTGCAGATTTATTAAACAAGAAAAACTGAAATATCACATGGCACAAAGAGTGAAAAATTGAAGGGGGTCTGAGTACTTCCATGTTCTCCCTGTGTCTGGATGCATTTCCTCCGGGTTTTCCCCCCATCGACCCAAAACCTGCAGACTCTAGTTGTAGTTTTAGTAGTTTTAGTAGTTTTTTTCCGTCTGTCTCCTCCTCTTATTGTTTCTAATGTTCAGCTCCACAGATGTTTAGGCTTTTACAGATTCCAGTGTCGGCTTCTTTGTAATGGATTCAGGGCCGTGGATTCAGGGATTTACGGGTCCTTATGGCCTGGTGGTGTTCAGCCGGTCTGTTTTTTTGGGGGGTTTTTCGAGTCGGTTATACCACATAATTAGTGTTATAATTAATGATTGTTCTGCCATCAAAACTTTGACCTACACTGGAAATTTCTCCGATCTGGCCAAGATTTTAAACCTTATATCAAGTTTATTATCTGTTTACTTGTTCTGAAACAGCTTCATTCTAGTCTAGAGATCGTTTATTTTAAGATAACTCGTCAAGTAAAATGATTTTGCTGCGTGTACAGATAATTTCACTACTTTTCAGTCATTTTCTGATAGATTTAAATGTTTGTATCTTACATTTTGACGTGACTAAAAGCTCATTTTGTCCCATTTTGCGTAATATGGGACCTTTAAATTCGTATTATCCGACTGGTTTTCATCTCTGGAAATCAAACCTGCTCACTCAATTCGTGTTTCCGTGGAGATTTTCTTGCCGTACCTGAAATGTCCCGTAGTGCGGCATTAAACGCATCACCACAACCGGCGAGACCCTCTCTAAGACTGCATGTTGCTCGAGGTATTTTCGGAGCAATAACTGTTTTAAATGTTTGCAAAAGGAAAAATTATGTATATACAGTGGAGCAATGATACCTCCATGGAGACGAGCATCTGCCAGATAAGTTCCACAGTGCAGCTTTAACTCCGGATATTCATTCAGCAGCGTAAAAAAACGGCTCCAGTCTAGTTTTTTAAGTGATTTTTTTTTCCTTTTTTCTCTCCCCACTCACTCCGACACCATCTGCTAAAGCGCGAGTGACGGCGTACAGGAATAGCAGCGGCGAAACACTTAACAACCTTTTGTAAATAAATGTATCGTAACCACGGCGACGGCACGCTTCAGTCATTTCAGTTTGGTCTAACGTGGCGGACCGGAGCGCCGCCGTTTAATATAAAGACTAATGAAGACGGCGTACAGGCATTCGCTCTTCCGCCAATCCAGAATATCAGCGCGGGAAAAGTCATTATACTCGTGTACTGCAGCTGGAAATTGAATATGTGGTGTTTTTTATATTTATAGAGGAAGAAGGTTGGAAGTAGGAAGTATTTTTATGGTGGAATATTTGCTAAAAAGGCTTAAAATGGACATAAAATGCGGGAAAACACGACAAAACCTCGCAAGACCAATTGGGCCCAACAGATTTTTTTTCCCCCTTGCGTTTACCTTCAGATTGGATGAAAAAAAGGTTGAGCGCCGCCGAGTTCACGTTTTGAAAGGCCGTAGTTCCAAAAAGCAGTGCAAAAATGACCTGGAAAAGTGCTCCATAAAAGATATAAACTGATCTGAACTTTACTGAATGCTACGATTTATTTATTATAACTTACATCAAAGTTACTGGAAGGCGTTTGGAAACATGCAGATGACGACTTCCGGTGTAGTTTTATTTTATTTTTTATTAAATTAGACAAACTGTAACACACAAATGAATAGGCGATTTATAAAAGGCAAAAAGAAAGAATACAATGACATCTAGATGAAAAAAAAAACCAAGACATTTTCTCAGTTTTCACAGATTTTCCTCGAGCTCCTGTCGCCAACAGAGCCCAAAGGAAATCGTCATCCACGTATTTCCAAACGTCGTCCAAAAATGCTTAAAGTTGAACTCCGGCACGTTTGAAGCTAAAGTTCGTTGCTAGAGGAGGTGGAATTCTGTCGGAAGCCAAAAAACGGCACAGATCAGTGTTTCCTCAGCGGAGATCTCACTGTGGCAGTGAGTCTGTCAAACTAGTGTAGTCCATCCATCCATCCATCTTCTCCCGCTTAATCCGGCTGGGTCGCGGGGGCAGCGTGCTGCCCAATACTCATAGCACCTGACCCCCCCTATGAACCCCTCTGCAGGTGGTGAGCCCACAGGAGGGAGTAGTGTAGTGATGGGGGCAAGTTCTGAACTTCCACGTAAAACACCAATTTGTTTCACACAGAAGAAGCTTAACACCACTTTAACCCATCTTACAACAGCCACGAGTCTAACAAACAAAACGCTCTGCCTGGTTCACTCATTAGTGTCTGGAAACGTTAGAAAACAACTTTATAAGCACCTCACACTTCCCTCTGGTGATTTCCCACTGCACAGGCCAAAGCCCAAAAGACTCAATCGCCGATGTCGTTTCTGATCCCATTTATTTAAGAGTGAATTATATTTTTTGAAAATGCTAAAAAAAAACCCCATTCCCGAACCATTTTCTTTCAACAGTTTCAGTTTTTCTTCTTCTTCACCGTCAGTAGTCGATTCTCACTTGTTGCTTCTCGAGCCTCTCGCCGCCGCTGGAGTCGGATAAATGGGATCAAATAGTAAAATATGGTTATTTTGTAATTCTAAATGATCTTAAACAGGCCGTTCAGAGTCGACCGAATGTGTGTGTGCCCCAGGAGCTGGACACTGCCCAGTCTGGTCTATAATGTTCCACAGTGTAGATTAAACTCATCTGTCACGGGGAGAGCAGCAGGTTACAGCCATAGACTGAACATAGACTGTATATATAAATGAACAGAGCCGCTCGCTTGTTTCAAACAGGAAGTTCTCATGCGGCTCTTCCATCTCCGACTGACTCTGACTCCCATTGACTTTGGATTATTGTGGCTCCTGTTTCTATTAACCTGCTTTACATAATACTGGTGTTTGTTTTTGTTTTTTTTACTATTCGTCACTTCAAAAAATCCTCTTCATAATTCAAAATGGCTCCTGTAACCGTTCGCTTCGTTTGAGCGGCGCTGAACGCTTCAGGTGACGTCACACTCGCTCAGTCCACTTCTTTATACAGTCTATGGTCACAGCACTGCGCCACATTACGGCTCAGATCTGTGGAGAGTCGCCCCTGTTCACAGAAGGAATCGGTGTATTTTTGAGCAACAGAAACACCCGTAATGAATAAATGCTGGACGGAAATGTTTAATGTCATATCGTGGAACATTCCAGGCAAAGCACTCATCAGGCATCTCCATGGAGACAAGTAGGTAGTGGATCCTTTACCAGAAAAGTTACGCAGTGCAACTTTAGGAACAAAAATGTAGCTTAACAATAAAACCCCCAAAAACAACAACTTCTAATTGTGGTTCCAAATAAAAAAAAAGTAGGAACTTTATGGTCAAATTGTGTTGATATTATTTGATTTTTAATCATTAGGAATTGTTTTCTAATTTAAAAAAATACATTTATATTTATCCCACATCTGGACTGTGAGGGTTTCCTGTGTTTGAATGGCTCTGCTGCCCTCTTTTGGTGAAACATGAAACTGCACAGCGCATGAGAAAGTGGAGATTTTTTATGCCGTTATTTTACTTCTGTACATTTTTTAAACAAAATACATCAACAGTGTACTTATAATAATTAATTAGTGCATTATTTTGTCACTTCAGGAGTTTGAAATAGCAGAAAGAACTACATAGACCATGATCCTTTGCTGTTTCTTTACAACCAATAGGAAGATTTACACTTTTAATATCGGTTCTTTGAATGAACACAGCTAATTCTGCCATAAACGGTTAAAATTTGCACTAACTTTTTAATTGGGCGTTCGTCACCTGCTTGTTTCTATGGATACGTCATTTCTCTGCCTAGTATGTTCCATAGTATGGCATTAAACAGGTCTACTTTACATTTCATTCAGTTACAGGTGGTTTTATAGCTCAGAAAAACCTAGAAAAACTGGTATTCTGACTGTGAGCTTATGGCTGTTCATGATTTTGCGGTGTTGTGTTGCAGACCCGGCCCACCCCTCCTCACCTGACCTCGGCCATGGCGGAGAACATCCTGGCGGCGGCGTGTGAGAGCGAGTCCCGCAACGCCGCCAAGAGGATGCGCCTGGAAACATATCATGTACGTCACATCCGCAGAAACCAGACGTCACTAGAAATACATTTTCTGGTGGTGATTGGGGACAACACCTGTTATTTGTACCAGTTTTTAGACCAATGCAACCTTTTGTGTTAGATTAATTTGTTAGGAGGGGGTCTTAATCCTCTCTTTCTCCTATTTACAGCTCCATCCTCAGGCCTAAATCAAAGCAAATAAAACAATAGTCACAGCCTGTGTGCTCAGAGCTGTGAAATTTAGGCTTTTCTTATGGATTATACCTGGACGACTGACGGATTTCACAGACAAAAGGCTACAGACTACATAACATATTGCGTAAATTGTGGCGATATTTCTGGCATTTAACAATCTCTGTTTTCAAATGTACAGATGGATTATTTGCTTATCAGCACAGCGGTTGCACTTGCTGTTAGTGCACTAAAACTTTATTGCCACATGATAAAAAGTGATGATGCTAAATAAACATTAGTGAGTGGGACACGACTCAAACTTCAGTAGCCACATGTGCAGTAGAGCGATACGACCTAGTCTGATATTCCTCTATAAGATTTATTCAGTTTTATACAGGAAATGTCCCAGGTGTCCCTATTTTGACCAATTTGATCTAAACCAGGTCTAAACTAAGCTCTAAACCAAGACTATCACAATTTTTGACTAATCTGATCCCTGCCAACAGTAACGAGGAGCATAAATTGTCATTTGTTTTGCCAAAATACAGAAAACTGTGTTTGCAAATGACCATAAAGCAAAAAAAAAAAATGCAGTGACAGAAGCTTCTCAGATTATGTCCGACACAAGAATGCAAAATGTTACTCGCTCTTTTCGCTATTTTATTTATATCGACCATCCCGCCCCGGGTGTGTCCCAGTTTAGAATTTTGAAAATCTGGTCACCGACATTTAAAAGAACATTTGCTGTTGGTGAAGTGCTGTGCACACAGTAAAGTACAGAAATAAGAAACAAGCAAAAACATTCAGAATTACAGGGTTAGGGTCTCATCTTCTCTAAATGTCCCTGTGTCTCTTGGTGTCTTAATACTTATGAATCTTCTAGTGTCACTGCCCGACCTTTCCAAATATTGTCCTCGTTTGAGTTTAGTTTATTTGAAAGGGTTCAATGCAATTTCATAAAACACATGATTACACATGGTTATAAAAGACAGAATTAGCCAGAAGACGAGTTTTCATCTGCAGTCCCCTGGCCATGATATAAAAAGGCAATAAAATACATCTATGGGAAGAAAACCCAGGAAGATTAGCAACCACATGATGGAAGCGAATGGGGATCCAAATAAAGAATAAATGGGAAGAAAAAAGGGAAGAAAAATAACATGGTTAGACACATTAGGACACTAATGTAACAAATAACATCTACATAACAAACTGTTACATATACAAACACTTACTATGTCATTAAGAAAGAATAAGACATCACAGCAGGTTTATCTTTTAGTGATGGCAGCTGTAGGTGTTGATGAGGCACATTTTCAGTGTTTTTGGGAAGTTCTTGTGTGTTGTGAGCAGTTTTACCTCCTCGGCGCCTGTGTTCACCAGTTGATTTTACAGTCCCCTCTCTGATATCTTTGTTTTTTGTTCTGTAAACCCAGTGTTGACACATAAACTCTGCACGAACACCCGTCCACGCTCCCTGACGTTTGTGCTGTTTCAGGAGGACCTCTCTCTGGAGAAGCCCTCCGCCGGGGCCCTGCGGGAGCCGGCGTCTCTGGCTCACTCCGCCTACTCTCTGGCTGCCTCCGCCTTCTCGTCCCAGGACAGTCAGCTCTACATCAACGGGGCGGGGCTCAGCTACGGGTACCGCACCTACCCCAGCATGGGCAGCATCACACACCCGGTCTCCCTCACCACCGCTCAGACCAACGGTGAGGAGAAGGTTTCGGTCCAAATAAAGGAGAAATAAAGCCCCTTTCCACGCGGGATTGGTGTTACCTGTGGAGCGTTGGTGGAGGACGCCTGAGCTCTTAATCCCGTGTGAATGCGCCATGTCTGTAAATTGTAAAGTAAAAATTCTGTCGCAAATTACCCACTATATTTCACCAAACACAGACAGGTTAGGATTCTGTGCTTTATATTTATTTTTTTTTATTTGAGAAAGTAACGCGTTAAAGTATTCAAAGTAATCAGCAAAGTGTGGCTGCATCGGGGGGTCTGCTGATAATGTCCCTACCAAAGCTGAGACCAAACCCTTGTCTGTGAGAATAGGGCATAAGACAAATAAAATACGCGTAGAATCCAGCAGACTCGTGTACTCATGATGGCACAAATGTTAAAAGAAAAACGTGCTGCTTGCCAGTGCGAGCCGCATCCATCCTTCAGAGTAGCCGACTCTTTGTGATGACGACAACGGCAACGTCGGCTCCTTTTGGGCACCACGATTTTCTAAGGAAGGAGTCGGCTAACTTGTTTCTTTTACTCTAACGTAAAGATCCACGAGTGTCACAGATTATAACTATACTGCAGACTCTTTACAGGGACAGCTTGGGTTTTTTTGACATGAACCTGTACGTCTCCGTCAGCAGAGTCGCATCAACACTGACTTACCTCCCGACAGCGTCTGAGCCGAGTTCTTCCCCGGTTTCGGTGCTGATGAAAGTTTTCGGCAAGTTGGCTGGAGTCACGAAAATAAAGTGTATTTCTTCTCAAAACAATCTGTGTTCAAAAGAGCGACACATTTGCAGCACAAAACGTGAACCATGAAAAAATCAGACCTCATAGTCGCTTGGTACTATTTTCTCTCCGGTCGTATCACTCCGCGCCTGTTTCACTGTGTTTCCTGCTCGGCATGTGCGACTACGACACCGACGGTGAAGACGTGGCCTTTAGCACAGAGCCAAGGGGAGATTCTTTATGAACCCGAATATCCTGATGCCCAAATTCACCAGATGGAGTCAGAGCAGCAGAGAGAGAAACAGGAGGGACAGAGTGGGACGAGCTGAAGCTGGATTCTTGTTGTTCCATCTGGAGAATCACAAGTCTACACCATTTTTTTAATATATTCTTCTATAGCTTATACAAGCTCATATACTTATGGCTGTAGATCTCACGTTCGCTCTCTCGTGTCGTGGCGGTCAACAGTCTGAGTACGTAAACACTGAACTACTGAAAAAAGTGTTGGATTCGTGCACGGCGCCACCCGGAGGCAGCGCAGTGATACGACCGGAGAGAAAATAGTACCAAACGATCATGAGGTCTGACTTTTTTGTGACGGTTTTGTGACGCAAATGTGTCACTCTTTTGAGCACATATTGTTTTGAGAAGAAAATCGCTTTATTTTCATGACTCCAGCCAACCTGCCGGACACTTTCATCAGCACCGAAACCGGGGAAGAAGCTCAGACGCTGTCGGGAGGTAAGTCGGTGTTGATGCGACGCTGCGGAGACGTACAAATTCATGTCAAAAAACCCAAACTGTCCCTTTAAACACAGGTCGGTCGTCTTTAATCCTTTTTGTGTGTCTCTTCAGGACCCACAGACCTCAGCATGAAGTCCCTGTCCTCCACCCTGACCAACTCCCACGGCGCCAACAGCCTCGGGGGGCGGAGCAACAGCGGCGCGGCGGGAGGGGGCGGGGCTTCCACTCAGCTGAGCCAACCGGAGATCACGGCCGTGCGTCAGCTGATCGCCGGGTACCGGGAGTCCGCCGCGTTCCTCCTGCGCTCCGCCGACGAGCTGGAGAACCTCATCCTCCAGCAAAACTGAAGATGTTTTCGGAGACGGATTTCTCGGGATCTTTTTCCTCCTTACGACGGACTGAACGGGACCAAGAAGGAGTGAATCATTTTTAATCAACGGAAGAAAAAAAAATACTCCACGGACTTTCACGTCTCGTCTCGCCTCACAATCAAAACTGCATTCGCGTCGCAGGGTGCAGAGAGGCGCTGCAACGGAGACGGCGATTTCTTAATCAGAAACTTTTCAGAAACTCACTGTGGAGGGCTTTGATTGACGGACGCCCTGACCAACGCCATCCTCGTGATTCTTTCGATTTTTAAAACAAGAAAAAAAAAAATCCACTCCCGATTCTTTTCGAGTGATTTCATTTGGGAGTTTTTTCTGTTGTTGTTCTTTTTTTTTTACGTCTTTTTTCCCAGTTGACTGAAGAAAAAGCAAAGACTTCTTAGAACAAAAATGGGATTAAGGATTTTTGTTTCGCTGAAGGTAAAAAAAAGGACTTTGGGTTGTGCTCGCTTGTACATAAGCTGTGTGTCCAATAGCACTTTTCCTATCACCAACTCACCCCTCCCTCCTAACGCTAACCCAGGGAGCTACTAATTATGACTTAAAGGTCCCGTATTGTGCTGAACTGGCCTTTTATTAACCTTAACTAACATTCAATCCTGTGTTTCACCTCATCTAAGGCGCCGTACGTGATTTCTACATCTTTAAAACCCCGTAAACAACTTGAAACAGTCGCAAAGTTATTCCTTTTATAGAGTTTATAAAAGCTTTTCACGACCTCAAGAGACCAGAGATGAGTTTTACAATCAAAGTAAAGGAAATCTAACAACAACTAGCATGCCAACTCGCGCTTCCTGACACCCGGACGACAAAAACGCTTTAGAATCAGATGCAACGGCAAAATAGCTTGGCCAAAACTGAAGATATAAACACTTAAATCGATCAGAAAATGACTTCAAAGTAGTGAAATTATCTGTTCGTGCAGCAAGATTTACGTTTTACTTGACAAGTTATCTTAAAATGAACGTTCTCAAGACTAAAACGAAGCCGTCCCAGAGCGAGTAAATCGATAATAAATCTGAAAACAACATGAATAACCTGAGTTTTTGCCCCATTTTCGTAACACATCCAATCTCGGCGAAAAATGTTCCAAATGAGACCACGATTTAAAAAAGAAACGATAATAAAATCCATATTAGGTTTTCTAAATTAGTGCTGAAGGTGTTTGGAGCACTTCCTGTATCACCACATGACGTCACAAAGTGGAACAGGATGTTTTCTGTTTGAGAGAAGAAGAAAACAGCCGAAATCTGCAGGTTTTGTGCGTTAAACGTGTGTAAACATGAAACAAAACACAACTCCAGGTCTGTTTGTGATGAGGAAACGACTTTCAAACTTACAGTAGATTAGAAAATAACGTCATATTCGCCCTTTAAATAGTGATAGTTATTTTATTGTAAAAAAAATCACAGTTAAATTTGCATCTTAAGTGAGCACCCACATTGAAAACCCTTAGTTCTGGACGATACGCTCTACTCACGCTGACCGGAAGACGTTTGGAAACATGCGGATGACGATTTTCGGTGTAGTTAAATGTGATAAAACTGTGGATTCAGCAGCAGCGTCTTCACAACCTGCCAAAACTTTCCATAATCGCATTTTTGATGTCACTTTTACAGGGAGCTGGTCGGAACTGTCGATCTGCCGAACATAACGGAGCGCTACAGTAACATTTTTTGTTAAGTAAGACAAACTATAATACGCAAATGACTAGGCAGTTTATAAAAGTAAAAAAGAAAGAATACACTGACATCTAGATGAAGAAAAAAACTGGAACATTTGCTTAATTTTTTTCAGATTTCTTCAGAGTTTCTATCACCAGCGGGGCCCAAAGGAAGTCGTTGTTTCACATGTTTCCAAACGTCTTCCTGTTTTGTGACGTAAGCGTGTAGGGGTGTAACGATATCCAAGTCTCACGGTACGATATTTAAAGCTCACGATATCGTGGGAAAGCTCATGATATTACAATATTCTACAGAATAATAAGACAGACATTCTAAAATGCTTTGATCAGTCATTTGGTACATTTATTGTCATTAGCGATAGAACAAAATCCAAATCTCTCTGTACCAGATTTTCACCATAAACATCTCACTGTACATCTCACAAAACTGTGAATCTGCTACTTTCTCCTCTAAAAAAGACTTAATCCAAAGAATGAAGATGTAAAAGTGCTTAGAACAGTTATTTCTTCATGTCGTCTGCACTGAAACGGAGCAAAGGATCATGGTCTATGTAGTTCCCTCTGTTTTTTTTTTTTTTTAGCTATTTCTGCATCAGAACTGTTCATTTAAGCAAAGAGACTTGGGATTCGATATATTGTGATGCTCCACGATGTTATTGTGAGACCTTTGACGATACGATACCACCAGATTTACGTTATCGTTACATCCCTAGTGATTAAAAGCTGAAAATAATGACACAAAACACAGGAAGTTGTGCTCAGTTCTGAATATTGAGATAAAAGTCTCGAGACATTGACACGCAAGTTCATTTTTTGGACAGTCTTTACATTTATTTAAGGAAAAATAACAAGCAACAATTGCGTAAATTCGACAACCTTTGACCTTTTATGGAGCTTTTAAATTGTGGAATTATCGGTAAGACAAATTTTGCTTGAATATATAGGAAAAAAATCAGGTACAAAGCGTTAGTTACTTAATTTATCATCATGTAATTTCTCAGTCCATCCAATTTCAACTGCGACTAATGCGACAAACACTCAAATGCTTGCAGCTATTGTTGTTAGCCTCATTTTGAAACCACTCGGCTAAGTTTAATCAGCAGGGGGCGCTGGACGTACAGCAGTGAAGCCATTTTCTATGCACTGAAATCAGGGTTAGACTTTTTCCGTACACGAGCATTATTTAAAGTTATTAACAGCGCGAAATAACAAAATAAAGGTGCCCAAACTTTTTTTACTTTCATTTATTTTTACGTTTTTTGAAAGCCAGATTAAAGCACAATACGGGAACTTTACAATTTGCTTACTTATGCATCGAAAACTACCAGGAAATACCTCAGATGAAACCTGCCAATTTAATTTTCAGCGATTTTTGAAGAAGAAGGCCGTTTTTTTCGGAAGCCTTCGAGGTTTTTTGCAGGAGAAAGGGGGGAGGGGACGAATCAAAAGCGTGCGCAAGATTTGTTCGTTTTCGTTTGTTTTTTACGTTTGCGTATTTGTTGTATATATTTAATTTGTGGGTGTCGATTGGAAAATTTCTCAGTGACGAAAACTTACCTCCTGCTTGGAATTTTTCAGCCAACAAAACCTCAGCTCCGCCTCTTCGACCGTTGGACCTATTACTTTACGTGGACCTAAAGCCCCGCCTCCCGGAAAAGGGGGCGGGGCGTCTGCTCTCAAGTCTTAACTGTGTTCTTTGTCTGTTGAACTTTGAAAAAAAAAATCGCCATTATTTGTCGTTCTTAATGCTATCTTCTGATTATAACGTTTGAACTTTTCATGCTGCTGCTGCTATTTTTGGAAACGTTTTTTGGGAATTTTCCTGGACCTTCTTCTGCCATACACAACGTCGACCTCAAATGGGGCGGTGACGAGACTTCGCCCCGATTCAGACATAGCCAAATCGACCGACCTCCTCCGCTGCCTAAAGCTAACGACCGACTGCCTAAAGCCGACAACCGACCACCTAAACCCAACGACCGTCCGCCTAAACCCAACGACCGTCCGCCTAAACCCAACGACCGTCCGCCTAAACCCAACGACCGTCCGCCTAAACCCAATGACCGACCACCTAAACCCAACGACCGTCCGCCTAAACCCAACGACCGTCCGCCTAAAGCCAACGACCGACCGCCTAGACCCAATGACCGACCGCCTAAAGCCGACGACCGACCGCCTAAACCCGACGACCGACCTCCTAAAGCCAACAACCGACTGCCTAAACCCAACGACCGACCGCCTAAACCCAACGACCGACCTCCTAAACCCAGCGACCGACCGCCTAAACCCAACGACCGACCGCCTAAAGCCAACGACCGACCGCCTAAAGCCAACGACCGACCGCCTAAACCCAACGACCGACCGCCTAAACCCAACGACCGACCGCCTAAAGCCAACGACCGACCTCCTAAACCCAACGACCGACCGCCTAAAGCCAACGACCGACCGCCTAAACCCAACGACCGACCGCCTAAACCCAACGACCGACCGCCTAAACCCAACGACCGACCGCCTAAAGCCAACGACCGACCGCCTAAAGCCAACTCCGTGAGCTTCGCCGAGTTTTACTTTCTAGTTTCTCAGTTCTTACTTCGTTATTTTTCGCGTCCGAGGCCTCGACCCGTATGTGGTGAATCCGTGTGTCGTTCGTTCATCCGTTTTTCAATGTAAAACCAAAAATAAGAAAATGAAAAAACAACTATGTTTTTCATTATTTGTCTCTAAAATCAAAATGAAAAAACGGATAACGATTTGTTTTTTCAGGTTTTGGTTTTGTGTTTAAATGAATAGTGGAAAAACGGAGAACGGCCATTTCCCGTAAACAAAGTCTAAACTAGGACTGAACAAGGTCTAAACCAGGTCTAAACCAGGATTAAACCAGGTCTAAACTAGGACTGAACCAGGTCTAAACCAGGATTAAACCAGGTCAAAACTAGGACTGAACCAGGTCTAAACCAAAGCTAGACCAGGACTAAACCAGGACTGGACCAGCACTGAACAAGGTCTAAACCAGGACTTAACCAGGACTGAACCAGGTCTAAACCAGGACTAAACCAGGTCTAAACCAGGTCTAAACCAGGTCTAAACCAGGACTAAACCAGGACTAAACCAGGTCTAAACCAGGTCTAAGCTAGGACTCAACTAGAACTGACCCAGAACTAAACCAAGACTGGATCAGGTCCCGGTCCTCACTTTTGTGGGCACTCTCCATGGTCACCACTTAAACTTACCGACTTTCTACAGGAAACACTGAGTCCTAGTCCAGTCCTGGTTTAGACCTGGTTTAGACCTGGTTTAGACCTGGTTTAGACCTGATTTAGACCTGGTTAGACCTGGTTCAATCCTGGTCCAGTCCAGTACGCAGATGCTCCACACTATCAGGACCAGGAGTTTGGTTCGGGAAACGTCCGTTATCTGTTTTTTTCCATTATTCATTTAAACACAAAACCAAAACCTGAAATAACGAATCTTTAGCAATTTTTTCATTTTTGGTTTTGGAGACAAATAATGAAGAAAAGAACTGTTTTTCGGTTTTCTTATTTTTGGTTTTATATTAAAAAACGAACGAATGAACGACACACGGGTTGTTGTGGATTCCTTCGCTTTGCTTTGTTTCGTTTGGAGGTTGCGCAAAAAAACAAATTAGCGTCACGACTAAAAACCAACGGTGCAAAAAATTATTTCTACGCGAGTTTAAAATAGCTCGAATTCAGAATCTTGGTTTGAGTAGTTTTGACCTGGTTTGGGGGTCCGTCACCTGCTTGTTTCTATGGAGATGTTACCGCTCTGCTTTGAATGTCCCGCAGTATGGCATTAAACAGCTCTACCTTACATTCACTCAATTACAGGGGATTTTATAGCTCTAGAATGCCTAAAAATACTAAAATTCTGACGCCTCTCCACAGATCTGGCCTGTAACTTGGCTCGGTTTGGTCTCCGTGACGATGCAAAGGTTTAATGCCGTACTGTGGGACATTTCAGGCAAAGCAAACAGCATCTTCGTAGAAGAAAAGCGGGTCCCGGACTCTTCCCCAGAAACATTACACGACTTTATTCAACTTTTTCGTCGAAACGTAAAGAAATGCATAAGAAAAGCAGACGTCCAGACTGAGCGAGCTTGCATTTCCACAAACCTGACTCAAATATATGACCTGGAAGAGTGTTACCTGCTGCTTGTTTCCATGGCGACGTTGTTCTTTCGGCTATAACCTTCGTTCATTGACAGGAAAATAAGTCGTATTATCTAGACCATATTAGTAAAAAAAGTAATATTAGTACCGTATTTTCCCGAGTATAAGTCGCACCAGCCAAAAAATGCACAGTGAAGAATTAAAAAACATATTTAAGTTGTATTTTTTGGGGAGACAAAGACAGAGATCAGACATTTCACCACTTCAAACTGTGGACGTCTGCAGCAGTTTGAAGTTTTCGTCGTTCGTGCTCCGATGACGAAGCCGTAACACTTTTTTTGTTTTGTTTTCTTCGTTGCAGTTCGAGTTTCCTCCGCTTTTCTCCAGTCAAACACAAGTTTCTCGCTCGCTCCAAACTTTATTTCTGCTGCATTATTTCCATTATCAGCCGCAGATTTCACCAGTTGCAGTTTGTAATCTGCATAATCTGCAGAATATGATTTTCTTCTTGGTTTGTGTTCGGTGTTTCTCACTTGTTTTTTATAAGTTGATGTTTAAACTTTACATTTTCAGTGGTGCAGGAGTAATAGGAATAGCAGATACTGACACACGAGCCTAGAGCGCCCCCTCATGGCCGTCAGTGTGAAAATAACAAACATGTGAAACTATATATTTAATATATACGGCTCTGGAAAAAAATAAGAGCCCACTGCAAAATTCTCTCACTGTTTCTCTGATTTTACTACTTACAGGTTTGTGTTTGACTAAAATGAACATTTTAGTTTCATTCTATAAACGACTGACAACATTTCTCCCAAATTCCTAATAAAAATATTGTCATTTAGAGCGTTTATTTGGAGAAAATGACAAATGGTCAAAAGAACAAAGAAGATTACCGTATTTTTCGGACTATAAGTCGCACCAGCTAAAAAATGCACAATGAAGAAGAAAAAAACACGTATAAGTCGCACTTTTTGGGGGTAATTTATGTTATAAAATCAGAGACCAAGAACTGACATTTCATCTTGAACACGGCGAGTTATAGAAGTTATAGTAATAAAAACAACAGAATAGAGAAGAATCTGTGTATCATTCGTTTCTTCGTTTTTCACTATAGAACCAAAAATAAGAAAACGAAAAAACAACTCTTTTCTTTATTATTTGTCTCTAAAACCAAAATTAAAAAATGGATAATGATTTTTTTTTTCATTTTTTATTCATATATATGATTCATATATTTAGTCTATGGTCTCAGTGTGAAAATTGTAATATATAAGTCACAGGAACCACCCAAACCCTGAAAAAGTGCGACTTATAGTCCGAAAAATACGGTAAATGTTTTCAGATCTCAAATAATGTGAAGAAAACAAGATCATGTTCATTTTAAAACAACCCAATACTAATGTTTTAACTTAGGAAGAGTTCAGAAAAATCAGTATTTGGTGTAATAACCCTGATTTTCCTCCTTAAATCAGGTTTAGTTCAGGTGATCTCCTCATCAGAGCCTCATGAAGCAGAATGAGGTGTGTTTGTGTTGGAATTTAACAGACGCCGGAATAAAACGGCCGTCACACATGTAGAGACGCTGATTTCAGAACAAAAACGCAGTGGTTTCTTATTTTTTCCAGAGCTGTAAGTCACAAGACCCAAACCATGAAAAATATGGTAAATCTATTTCGTTTACGCTACTCAAACCAGGATTTTCCCCCCAAAATTTGAGCAAACGCGGAGTTACGTTTTTTGCGAATCGTCTGTGAAATTCCTCAGTTGCCAAGGAAAGCCAAACAGTTCGACTCCCACGCGGTGTTCGGTCGGTGCAACGTGTCAAAAATGTGTGTTCGGAGAAAAGAAAAGAGAAAAAAAAGAGAAAAATCCCGTTTGGTTTTTGCGCTGAGACGACTGGGAGCAGGTGTACGCATGAACCTCCGGAGGGACCCGGGCCGTACTTGCACTGCTTTTGTCTGAAATATCGTCCAAAATACGACAAGAGCGGGAAACGAATTTTTGTATTTTTGTTCCAATTCTTATTTTTGCAATGCAGATGATAATCAAAAGCATTGGAGCGCTTCTTTGCGTTGTGACACTTCAATCTACCACCAGATGGCGCCCTCGAACTTCTGACTGAACTCTTATCGACCAGTCGCCCACCACCCCCTAATTTAAAAAAAAAAAAACAACAACGTGTAACTAATTAATTTATATGGAACTAATTAGACGTGCTTTTGGATGTTTTTTGTTGTAATTGTTTTTTGTAAAAATCGAAAGTTCTGTTTTGAAAAATTGTTAATCAATACTGACACGCGAAATATGCAAAAAAAACGTCACGAATTTGGAGGAGAGGAGGAGGACTGTGGTGTCGAAGTATTCTTATGGAAATATTAGTTAGTGGCCAAATCCCTTTATCCTAAAAACTATTATTATTTTAATTTGAGTGTTTTAATGTGTTACTATGTGAAACCAATGGGTGTACAATCATATTTTATTTAATTTATTTATATTTTCTCGCAATTTACACCAAAACGGCGTCCTCCTGCTCTCCACTCTGGACCTCACTGTGCTCCTCCCACTGCCAAGCCCCGCCCCCCTGTCCCGGGACGCTTGGCTGTCCATCTTTTTTATTATTATTATTATGATTATTTTTATTGTCGCATTATCAAAAACTACTGTTCTCGAATCTGCACTGAAAACGGTCCTGCTGTCGTTTTGTGAATGAGGCATAATTCTTTATTTATTTGATTTTGTTTTGTTTTGATTAAAAAGAGATTGTTTGTGTTTGATTAAATTGAGATTTTGGTGTTTACGGACTCGGAATGTTTGAGTTTTGTCTTGAGTACGGGGAAAGTTCGCGCAAACGTGTCGTAACGTGGAGTGATTCAGGCAGAAGTCCTGGTCGGATCTGGGCTTTTTCACACTGTCAGGACTCACACAGGCCCACGTACGTCAAAATAAAACGGTCCAAAACGGTTCAAGACACTCAAAACACTGCATAAACTTTTATTTTACTTTTTTTTTGTTAATATAAACATACATCCAATCACATACCCCATTTTCACTTATTTTCTTTAATTTAAATTTTTTTTTTTTTTTGTGGATACATACTTACACATACACACATTAACTTTTTATTATTTTTTTTTTTACAATGTACATAAAGAATTTGTTTTATTTTTTTAGTGTGCATGCATTCATTCATTTTTAGTAACAGATTTTTATTCAGTGTTAAAATATACATTCAAACCTTATTTTTTTTTACAGTTACATAAACCTGATTTATTTTTTAAAAGTGTACATACACACCTTTAATTTTAGATTTTATTTTTTACAGTCTGTATATATTTTTAATTATTTCATTTTTTTTACAGTTGCATAAACATGTTTTATTATTTTTTTTAAATGTTCATACAGACATTTAATTTTATATACACTTTTTTTAGTCTTTTTTATTTATTTCAGATTTTTTTTGTTTTTTTACTGTGTGCATACATACATACATTCTTAGACATATGCACACATATATACATACATACACATATATATACATAAATACACATATATACATACATACACATATATATACATAAATACACATATATACATACATACACATATATACATACGTATATATGCACACATACATACATATATACATACATACACATATATATACATACATATACACACACACATATATACATACATATATACACACATACACACATATACATACATACACACACACACACATATATATATATATATATATATATATATATATATATACATACACATATGCACACATACACATATATATACATAAATACACACACATATATATACATACATATGCACACATACACACATATATATATATATATATATATACATACATTCATGATTCAGTCCCAGCTCTGATCAGGACTGTTGCTGTATCCTTGGGCAAGACACATTTTCCCACCTACAGCGCATAAAATAAAAAAGCCACATCCGGCAAATCTGCCCCGGGGCGACTACGGCGGCGTCAGTATTTTCTTATTCCGTGATGTGGAGATTGGCACATTCACACATCTTCAAGGCGGGTGAAGCGTCTTGCCCACGGACACGAGGAAAGCTGGACCACTAAACCACCGCTGCCCCAATTTTGACCATTTAAAGTGATTGTGTAACTTTTCACCCGCTTGTTTCTATGGATACGCCATCGCTCTGCCGGGAATGTTCCACAGTGTGACCTTATTAAACCTTTCTACGTTACATTTACGCAGTTACAGGCGGTTTTATTGCTCAAAAACACCTAGAAAAACCGGAATTATCCACAGATCTGACCTGGAACTCGGTCCGGTTTGGTCTCTGTGACGACAGAAACGTTTAATGCCGTACTGCGGAACATTTCTGACAAAGCATCCACCGGAAAAGCTACACAAACGCACATTTGAGCGAGATTATTATACGTTACGATGCTGTTATTTCATTTCAAGGGACTATTTCAGCTGTTTCTCCTCAGGTTTTGGTTTCTTCTCTAACCCCCGGGGGCAGTTCACCGTAAAAAGAGATGAAAAAAATACTGTAACACTGAAAAACGTCAAATGACAATCTTAACAAAGGTCTAATTTGCTAAACGTCACCCTCCCATCGCTGCTGACCGGACAGTGTTGGCCATAGTCGGAGCTCGTACTGCTCTGAAAACCGTGCATTCGGCTTGTCATTTTCTCTATTTTTTTGGTTTTTAATCGCCGTGTCTGGTTCCTCTCGGTGTTATTTCCTCGGTTTGTTTTGTGGTGCGGCTCAAGTGGTCTTTTGAAGAACAGATTTTGTACAATAACTCATCTAATGCCTGTAATGTACATTCCTGATACGATGGATGTCAAAACGCAAAGGTACAACCAGCATCAGTCTTACCCGGTACTATTATCCCCAAAAAAAACAATTAAAGGTGCAATGCGGGACTTTTCTAGTGCAGGTTTTTATTAGGTTAGGTCTGGAATGTTCCACAGTGTGACATAAGACCAAAACCTTCTGCTTTTTGCGCAATTGTAACGGATTGGATTACGCAAAAATACTATAGTTATTCTGTCAACTGGACTAAAGTCTTTAAAAATACCTCGAGAAACATGTCGCCTCTCCACAGATCTGACCTGTAATTTAAGTACCATGAAGCGAGATAAGACAGTAAAGCAGTAAATTCTCTGCAGAAACAAGATGAGGGACCTTCCACTTTTAGGTAACCGACATTTCAGTTTGAGTTTAACGTCCCGATGGGGAAATCTGTCCTCTGCATTTGACCACAGATCAATTAATTTACAGTCATTTTAATTATGTTTTTAATGTGTTTTTACCGCCTCTTGGCCAGGACTCCCTCCCTTGAAAAAGAGGTTTTTAATCTCAATGGGACTTCCCGGGAAAAATAAAGGTAAAAAAAAAAAACTTGAGCTGCCGTGTTCCATACGGCTCCATCAGCTCTAGCTCCAGTTCACTTTACATTGAAAAATTGTCGCCCTTTTTCTGTTACTGCTGCTGTGAGTCTCGTCATTTTGGTTTTAAATGTTCGTATTAACTCGCTCTACGTGATCCTGGTGTTTTTATTTCTCTATTTTGCTCGTACATGCTCCCTTTGTCCACTTCTTTATCTGTTATTTACGCATTTGACCCATTCTTCAATACTGATGACACTGGAGTGGAGTCCCTTAAACCCCTAACCCCTAACATAGACATATATATATATATATGTTTTGCGTGCATTTTTGTTTTTAAGTAGACGGTAAATTAAGATGACATTATTAAATTTGACTAGAGGAAATAAAAAATATATAGAAATTTGAGTATGTTGCAAATTTACGACAACTACGAAACAAGCGTTAAGGGGTTTTAACCGAGCTCACGGCGCGTTGTTAAGTGCATCTCTCTGAACCGAAGTCTACACATTCTCCATCTGGAACGGCGCTCGCTGAAAGAGTTTAGAAAAACGTGGGATTTGCAGCCGAATTCCCCGAGCTGGTCGAGCGAACCGTCCCAAACTGCCCACCCACCAGTTTCTTTTCATCCAGTCACGACCAGCCTGTGAAAAATGACGTGTCCGACTTGCAGCAGGTAAAACTAAAACTAAAGTTCATACTGGAGATTGCAAATGTCCATAAACTAATTAAGCTTTGGTTTGTTTTTGTAATAATTTGCACATTAAGGTTGTCATAAGCCGCCGTCTCCTTCCGCTTGTGCCGCCATGTTCGTTTTCTCTGTGTAAGCCATAAAAAACTGTATATATAATATGTTTACCGTCTATGGTGTTGGCCTGGAGTTTGGGGTTGTCTAAAACTCCTCCTCCGCCATAGAAGCTCTGCGTTTGGGCCGACCACTGCTCAGGTCGACTAGAAATAGAAATAGAAAGTCTTTACTGTCATTTCACACCTATCGTCTTGGTCAAAGATTTCAGCTTCCTGTTTATAGGTAAAATAGGACGTTTTCCTATTGAATTTTTACATTTTGAATTGTTAATTGCTACGGCGATGGTGCCAGATACACAGATGAGTCGCTGCTCCTTCAAAGTGCACACAAAAAATAATAAAACTACTCGCTAATACACATAAACTAGTCGATAATAAAACTTGTGCAAAACCCGCCAACGGTGCACAGAACAGACGCAGAACAGACGCAGAACAGACGCAGAATAGGCGCAGAACAGAAACAGAACAGAAACAGAACAGAAACAGAACAGAAACAGAACAGACAGAACAGAAACAGAACAGACAGAACAGACAGAACAGACACAGAACAGACACAGAACAGACACAGAACAGAAACATAACAGAACAGAAACAGAACAGACAGAACAGACACTTAACAGAAACATAACAGAAACAGAACAGACACAGAACAGACACAGAACAGAAACAGAACAGACACAGAACAGAAACAGAACAGAAACAGAACAGAAACAGAACAGACACTTAACAGAAACAGAACAGACAGAACAGACAGAACAGACACAGAACAGACACAGAACAGACACAGAACAGACACAGAACAGAAACAGAACAGACACAGAACAGAAACAGAACAGAAACAGAACAGACACTTAACAGAAACATAACAGAAACATAACAGACAGAACAGACAGAACAGACACAGAACAGAAACAGAACAGACAGACACAGACACACAAACCGTACAGTGGGGGCACCTCATGGAGTTTCGAGGGTTTGTGAACTCACAGATGTCGTGAGAGTCCATTTTCCTGCTCCAGGTTAGAGCCCTAATCTGACCAGAACGTTCATACTTCACTTCGTGTGGAAAATCATGCTGAAAATGTAAGAAAAAGCTCCTCTTAGTGTTCGTTTGAGAGCAGAACTCAGCCTAAATCTGCAGGGTTTGTGAAATGTGTGAATGAAACAAAACACAACTCCAGATCTGTTTATGACGAGGAAACGACCTTACAACTTCAGAAAATAGCGTAATATGGGCCCTTTAAGTCGCTATGACAACAGTATAACATTCATCAATCATCCCCAGTTGGCGCGGTCCTGTTTCCCGTCCCCCTCCTGTTCTTTAAAGGTTATATTTACCGCTCCTGTCTGATAGTATTGACTCTCTGCTCTCTCAGGTCAGAGTCGGGCTCACAGGAACAGACTTTATTATTGAATGTGGACGTTTCTCAAAAGGTCAAAGTGTCTCCGTGACCTTAAGGAGAAAGATGACTCCTGTCCACCACATTTTCACTCAAAAGAGTATTGTCGGTTAAAGCTGCACCGTGTAACTCTCCTGGTGCAGCATCTGCGACTTATTTGTCTCATGGAGATGTTAAAGTTTTGCCCAGAATGTTGAATTACAGGTGTTTTTTATTGCATTTGTAGTGTGAATCGGCTCGCTTCTCCACAGTTTTGACCTGTAACTTGGCCTGGAGGTTCACATATCTGTTGTTATGGCGATAGATAAGTTTAAAGCCATACTTAGGAACATCTTGATGGCAGAACCTCCATCAGAAAATGTACACGGTGCACATTTAAGAAGAATTTATAAGGATCCAGCAAAATATTAACGTTTGATTCCTATAATGATATACCACCATTTTTCTATTAATATGACCACTAAAACGAATTATACCTACCTTATATTATCTTATTATATTATCTAATTTATTGTAATTTTTATGTAATTTAATTGTGTTTAAAAAAAATTTTTTTTTTTACCACCTCTTGGTCAGGACTCCTGCGAAAAAGAGGTTTTTAATCTCAATGGGACTTCCCTGGACAAAATAAAGGTTAAAAAAATAAAGAAAATTAAATAAATCTTCACCCCGCCCCAGCTTGAACTACTTTAATTAATAAATACAAGAGGTGGGAGTTGATTAAAAAAAGTAATCTAATTAATTACAGGCTTTGTAATTAATTCATCTCAGCTAATCGCAGAACAATACTTGCCCCAAAAGCAACAATTATTTTATGGAAATGAATTTTAGTGGATGACTTTATCAAATAACACACACAGACACTTTTAAATTCAAGCTTTTTTTAATGGCTGGAAAAATGTCTTTGTCTGAAATGTCTGAAAAATAAATTGCATTTCATTTCAGTCATTTGTTGGAGTTTTGACGCTGACGCCTTTTGTTTGTCCTCGGACCAGAACTGCTCCCACCAACAGCTCCAGCAGTTTCTGTTCTCGCTGTGACGTATTTTACATTTAAATTGTGCCGTAGGGTTGAGGAGCTTCTGTGATCTGCAAACTCTTTTCTGCAGTTTGCAATAAACAACGTTTTTGTCAGTACTTACTACCTACTTCGGGTCGTTTTTTTTAATAGAAATGTACCGTCCTGCAGACCCAGAGCGCTTTCCTGCACTGTTGTTGCACAGAACTATAATAAAATCTGGAAGATGAATCCAAAATGGCAGCGGATAGTTTTCAATGGTCTGTGCTCATTGGCGCATGACCCCAAAAAAGTTTTACTTCCGCAGATCAACGTGTGACGCCAGAAACGCCGTTCTGACCAATCAGAGCGTGGAGCTAGCGCAGGCTCAGAGCGGGGCTAGGCTAACTCTTACAAAGCTGATTTTTAGGCGCGTTGACGATTCAAACATTTTTTTTAAGTTCATATTGTAAAAAATACAGAATAATTCCTACAAAATTTGACCTTTATGAAAGCTGTGGACGGGCAGGTTGATTTCTGAAGAGATTTTTCCTGGGCTGCAGTATCTCGCTCGTCCACACGTCAATCTGCGTTCACGGACAGAGCGGGCGTGTCTTATCCAGCTCTTATTATAGATATACATCCACGTGTTGTTGTTGTAGTCAGAACTGTGTGCGTCAGTATAACTGTCGTACCACAACGTGACAGACTTTCCGTGTTGTTTGGCAAACGGCGATCAAATGCGTTCATATTTTTAACGCATTATTTTCTTTGTAATTCATTAATTGCAAGTAACGCGTCGATGTCCCGCCCCTAATAAATACATGAACTGATAAACAGATACAAATGTGTTAGAATTAAGATTTATTTGCATGAGAATTGACACCTCTTGATATCTTGGGTCAAATGGCAGAGTTCAGCTTCATGTTTACAGGTAAAATACGAAATATATTTCTTATTGAATTTTTGACTTCTGAATTGTTAATTGCTATGGCGACGGTGCCAGATTTGGATGGGTTGGTTGAACTCCGAACGAGGTCCTGACCGGTCGCCCCCAGCAGTTTTAGAAGAATGGGTCAAATGCAGAGGTTAGATTTCCATATGAGGACATTTAATTGAACGTTTAACATTACTGAAGTTCACGGGAAGGTTTTAATGAAAGAATCTGACTTATTTTTGTTTAACAGTTTGACATTTCTGTTCTGTTTATGTCGTACTGCAGGTGAAATGATGCTGGTTGTATCCTCGCCAACTCCCTCTTGTGTCCGGCTCTCACGGACACAAATGGTTCAGGAGCCCTTTTATTTTTGTATCGGCTGTACAGAATCTTTAATCTTTAAGTATTTGCGTTTGCTTTGCTTTTGGTGCTCATCCTTCTCTCCACCCTCTGGCGTATTCTAGTCCGGACTGTTGATTGTCTTGAACCAGGAACAGCCCAATGTGAACGGGACCTCCTCATGATTTACTCAGTGGAAGTGTGATGTTTACATGTACAGAAATGTGTCCATTCTGTTCGTTTTGTTTTTCGTTTGGCATCATTTTTAATCCTCTTATTGCGGAAGGGAAATGGGGCCGTAAATAAACCTAGGCCCACACCAGAAACTATGGGAACTGTCTAGAAACTATTTTACGTTTCAGCAAAATTACACGAAATTCATTCAAAAATTATTTATTTTTGTGATTTGACAAGTTCAAGGTGCGCTATGTAACTTTTTTAGGTTTTGGGGTCCGTTACCTGCTTGTTTCTGTGGATATGTCGTTGCTTTGCCTCAAATATTCCACAGTATGACTTTATTAAACAGCTCTACTTTACATTTATTCAATTACAGGTGGTTTTATAAATGAAAAATACCCCCAAAAAACACGCGTTCTGACTGTGAACAGCATCGCTTCTCCACAGATCTGACCCGTAACTTGGTCTGGTTTGGTCTCTGTTAACATAGAAAGGTTTAAAGCCATACTGCGGAACATTCCAGACAAAGCGGTAACTCCAGCTCCATAGAGAAAAGCGTTTGACAGGACCCTTCACCAAAAAAGTTACACAGTGCAGCTTTAAATGTTAACTTATTCAGGTCTGGGCTGATTTTATGAAGCAGAATTAAAAAAAAAATTATAGTAAAAAATACCATTACCATATTATTATTGGAATCTTTTTTTAGTTCACAGTTACAAAGTCACATTAAGATGACTGAAATATTATAGTATTTCAAGCTTAAAGTTAAAATCTAAGATAAAAGTGAACAATTTGCTTTGAGAAAACAAAAATTAATAATAATAAAATAAAGTAATTGATTTAACCAAGTCCTTACTCCCTCTTCTTATGAAAAATAATAAGATTTAGACTTGAACCCAGATATCTTATTCTAACAATAACAATTCAGTGAAAGGTTTTAAGGGTACGAGACAAGGATGCCGTCTTACTCCCTTCAAGTTTATAAAGTCGGATGATTTCAAACAAACCTTATCTCCTACTCAAACTTTTAGCATCCAAAACGGGGTCGAATTGTGATTTTTTTTTTGACCCTGTGGTGTAGGAAAACCCCGTCCAAACCTCCGTGGATGAAAAGCCATCACAAACCCGCCCACCTGTGCGCTAACGCAACCTCAGGAAAAAAAGGCCCATTTCCCTGTCTTTTTTGTTTGTTTCTTTCTTTTTTTATGTATTTACGGCAACAAAAAATGTGTACATTAGTTAAAAACAGTGTAAGTTTGAGTAGTTTTAGCTAGATTCAGTTATTTTCTTTTAATTAAACCCATAATTTGTGCGCATATTAAGACATTTCCGACTGATTTTGAAACTGCAAAAGTAGATGCAAAAAAGGACTTGACTACAGACAATGAGTTTTTATTTGAGTGTTAAAATTTTTTGAAACCATTCAGTTGTTTTAGGGTAAATAAATCTGTTAAAATGAGTCAAATTTAAAAGCATTTTCTGAAATCACTGTCTTTTAAAGGTGCACTATGTAACTTGACAACAACGACAACATTATAGCAGTGAAAATGTTACTACCTTTCTCGTACTTGTGGAAGAATATTTTGATCTTTTCGATTTGCGTTATTATTCTATTTGTGATTCAGTTTTTAAAAAGCATAAGTTTGATTTATTTTATTCGTTATGTTTTGAGCAGGACGGTGCTAAGCCTGAAACATATCACTTTGGTCCATGACAATGAAAAAAACGGAGCTTTCTTTGTGAAGTCTTTACTGCTGAAGCTGATCTCATTGTAACATTCATGTTTTTATTGAATTGTTGATTAATTCTTTTTTTTTTTCTTTTTTTTTTCTCCCGAGCTGTACGTCACAAAGCTAAATGTACTAATAAAACCGTGTGCTATCTATCGAACTCTGCGTCAGTGTAATTATTTTCGGAAAGGCAAGGATAGTGGCTGATGACACTGTCTCTTTGCAGCCTGAAGTGACACAAATCCGATTTTTTCGCCCCCATGTGACCTGTATCTGAGCTTTTAACGACCGTCTGAACGACACAGATCCGATTTTTTTTCAAAGGCCACTTGGATATGTGCTCCTAAAACCGAAACAGATCCGATCTTTGGACATGTGACTTCAGTCTGAACGGTCAGGTTGCATTCATCCGACCTACACGTCATCAACAAGTGAGAGTTTGGCTGTTGTGCTGTAACAAGCACCTGTTCTGAGCCAATACAGCCCAACACCGACATGTTTGCTCACTGAAATAGGCCGAAGACATGTTTCCTCCCGCTCGAGTGGTACGACGGCAACTTTAAAATCTCCAGGTCCATGTTTTAGGCGACTTCCGTAAACACTGAGTTCGCTGCTGTGACGTCGTCGTGTCTCCAGTGCTCATGTGAGACACTTTTGGGGCGTTTAAAGTTCACACTGGAGATCACAAACAAGTCGCATTTACTTGGAAATGTGAACGACCTCGCAAAAAAATTGGATTTTGCAAAAAAACCAAACAAATTGAGCATTCAGCCCTGCAGTCTGAACGTCGCCCTAGTTTCTGTGGGCCAAAGACTATGACTTGTGTCGTGTCTGTGTTTAGCTGGAGAAAGTTGTTTTGCATCCACACACTGATCTGTTGACACATTATTGCTGCGTATTAACTGGTCTAACGGCAGCATGTAGAGACTGAACAAAAGGGGGCCCAGGATCGACCCCTGCGGCACCCCAGACACAGTTTCCCATTTCAACAAAGTACTTCCTCTTCTTCTTTGTCCCCTGTCCCACTCCCCCTGTGGAGTGGAACTCTTTCAGACGCCTGATGGCAGCTGGACCTCTCTCCTCCTCCTCGCCTGGCTCCTCCTCTTCGCCTGGCTCCTCCTCCTCGCCTGGCTCCTCCTCCTCGCCCGGCTCCTCCTCCTCGCCCCTCTTCTCCTCCTCCTCTGGCCCACGGGCCTGGACATCTATAGCCTGTCCGTCCATGGGAGTGGATCCCTCCTTCACTGTAGTTCTCCCCGAGGTTTCTTCTTTTTCCCAGGACCCTGGGTTTTTTTGGAGTTTTTCCTTGCTGAGAAGGAGGGTCTAAGGACAGGGGATGACTGGACAATGTTTCATTTGCTGCTTTACATGAATGTTGTTTATTCCTGTTTTGATATGTCTGTGTGTATGTTTTACTCATCCATATCTTGGAACGCCCTTAGAGGCTACTGTTGTTGCGATTTTGGGCGCTACAAAATAAATTGAATTGAATTGAGATAAGACTTGAACCAGTTTAGTGCAGTACCAGAGATGCCCTCCCAGTCCTCTAGTCTCTGTAACCCAGGGGTGGGCAGTTCTTTTTTCCATGGGGCACATGAGAAACAGAAAATACTGTGGAGGGCCGGGCCAAAATGCTTAACTCAATCCTGCATAATATTAATGTATTTCTTTATAAAAAGCAGGTAAGAGGATATGTTATGACTAAGCAATGAAAAAGTGAGGCTGCCTTACAAAAAATGTCATTTATGAAAACACCTCTAAAATAAAAGCAATGCAGCTCTTGTCCACGCATGAGGTAAAATGATAAAATATGTTTATTTTGCAACTCCAAATGAGCTTAAACGGGCCGGTCAGAGTCAACCAAAGGGCCGTATGTGGCTCCTCAGCTGTATGTCCAAGTCTGCTGTAAGAGGATCCATGATCGACAGTGTCAAAAGCAGCACTCAGATCTAACAGGATCAAGACGGAGACTTTTCCTGCAGAAACTGTCGCTGTGAGACTCTATTTTGTTGTATTTTTCAGCTGTTAAAAACACCTTTTACTGAAGCTGTGACAGAGCTCCATGTTCTTACTTGAATCTATGTGTGGCAGTATGGCCTGCGGGCGGGCTCTGCCACTTGGGTGCAGTCTAACTATTGGTTAGCGGTGATATCAGTCCGTCTATAAAAGCGCTTCCTTTCTGTCCCCTCGCCCTCTGACCTCACGCTCTTACTTCCGGGTCACGTTTTTGACATCGCTTGTTCGCCACTCTCAGTGCTTGCTGCCATGGACCGTATTAGCTGCGGCGTTGTGCACTGCCCGTCATGCCGGCTAGCGGGTGGGCTGGCTGTCATTCACCCCACTCGTCCAGCGACTAATACAGATCTCAAGCCATGGAGTTGAGTGCACTGCCGCCGCCTTGTCTTTACGCCTTGTCTTCACGCCTTGTCTCGCCTTGTTTACACGCCTTTACCGTGTACCGGTGTTTTCCGGAGATCTGAACTCGGACTGGATTTACGAACAAACTTTGGAACAAAGTCATGCATTGAACTGTGAACCGAATTGTCCTGACTCATGTAAACAGGCTGTCACACTGAACTAATTTATGGGAAATGTATAAATAAACAGTATCATTTTGCTACATGTGAATTATGCCTCTGTCCATCAACAACGAACCTATGTGCCTTTTATGTTAGCTGGTCCTGGGCCAACTCCCAGGTGGCGTTGTTGGTATTTTCCATGTATTATGTTAAAGTAAATGTTAATTGGTACAGCCAATAGTCACGCCAGCGAGTTAGGAACCGCTCGTATTCGTCACATTTGTCTTCTTTTATTTGTTTTTAGAAACCTGTTAAAAAGCCTTAAGTTTCTACATGTTTTGCTCCTGGCCATATCTGTGTTACCATAGTTACCACAGTCTAAATATCCAGGACACTCTGATTCCTCATGTGCACAGAGACATGAGTGTCCTGGTTTCTCTGAGTTCAGGTAAAAGCCACGTCCAGAACACTGTCAGAACCAGGACCAGACTCATAGCACATTTATGTCACACACACACAGACAGCACTGAGTCTCCTGCTGCTCATAGTGCAGCACTTTTGTTGATTTGTCTTCATTTTTATGACGCAAATTTCATTTTTCATTTCATCAAATTTCATGGTGCAATTTAATAAAAGCCATTCTGCCGTTAATGACCAAAAGGATGAGATTGTGGATAGAAGCGGTCGAAATAAGTTTCCTCCGCAGAGAGGCCGGGCGCTCCCTTAGAGAGAGGGTGAGGAGCTCAGAGTAGAGCTGCTGCTCCTCATCGAGAGGCTCAGCAGGTGTTCATGTCCCTCTGGGAGGAGGCCCCGGGGAAGACCCAGGACACACTGGAGGGACTGGTTTTAATTACAAATATTAATAATTATAATATGCATTTTGTACAAACTTGGTACGTCCAAAGCACAGTTACCTGAAAAAGGGGAATAAAACTTATCTCCTCTCCCTCCTCCTCTCCCTCTCCTTCACTCCTCTCCTCTCTGCTCTCCTCTCTCTCCTCTCCTCTCTCTCCTCTCCTCTCCTCTCTCCTCTCCTCCTCTCCCTCTCCTTCACTCCTCTCCTCTCTCTCCTCTCTACTCTCCTCTCTCTCCTCTCCTCCTCTCCCTCTCCTTCACTCCTCTCCTCTCTCTCCTCTCTCCTCTCCTCTCTCTCCTCTCTCCTCTCCTCTCTCCTCTCCTCTCCTCTCTCCTCTCTGCTCTCCTCTCCTCCTCTCCCTCTCCTTCACTCCTCTCTCCTCTCCTCTCCTCTCCTCTCCTCTCTCCTCTCCTTCACTCCTCTCCTCTCTCCTCTCCTCTCTCTCCTCTCCTCTCTCTCCTCTCCTCCTCTCCCTCTCCTTCACTCCTCTCCTCTCTCCTCTCCTCTCTCCTCTCCTCTCGCTCTTCTCCTCTCTCTCCTCTCCTCTCTCTCCTCTCTCCTCTCCTCTCTCTCCTCTCCTCTCTCTCCTCTCCTTCACTCCTCTCCTCTCTCTCCTCTCCTCTCTCTCCTCTCCTCCTCTCCTCTCTCTCCTCTCTCTCCTCTCCTCTCTCTCCACTCCTCCTCTCCTCTCTCTCCACTCCTCCTCTCCTCTCTCTCCTCTCTCTCCTCTCCTCTCTCTCCACTCCTCCTCTCCTCTCTCTCCACTCCTCCTCTCCTCTCTCTCCTCTCCCCCTCTCTCCTCTCCTCTCCTCTCCTCTCTCTCCTCTCCTCTCTCTCCTCTCCTCTCCTCTCTCTCCTCTCTCTCCTCTCCTCTCTCTCCTCTCCTCTCTCTCCTCTCTCCTCTCCTCTCTTTGCTCTCCTCCTCTCTCCCCCTCTCATCCCTCTCTCCTCTGAGTAAATTAAACAGAGGTCTCTCAGGTCTCAAGTCGGTGGTTTTAATGACCTGAGACCGAACCTGAGCTGTAACAAAGAAACGATTTGACACTGGCAGCGCTTCTTTTACAGTAAACCCATTGAAACCGTTATCGCTCGGACATTTTTCATTTCATTTTTGGAGTTGTAACTGAATCCACAACAGGAGCTCCTCCTGCTGCTTCATCCAATTACTTGGACATTGAGTAAACCAGTTTATCTTTAAGACAGATCAACTCTCGGTTCGTCTGCCTCAGTCGGGCTGGGGGATTATAAGGCACCGTCATGTCAGGATAAGAAATGAACTCAATAGGAGTTAATTTGTCGCTGCACTATGATAAATAAAATTCCATCCATCCATTTTCTTCCACTTATCCGGGGCAGGGGCTCCCAGACTTCCCTCACCCCAGACACTTCCTCCAGCTCCTCCGGGGGGGATCCTGAGGCATGTTCTGGCTCCTTCCTGTGGGACATGCTGAGGAAGGCATCAGAACAGATGCCCGAGCCACCTCAGCGGCTCTACTCCGAGCTCCTCCCCCTGTCTCTTAAGGGAGCGCCCGGCCACTGCGGAGGAAACTCACTTGTGCGGCTTGTAACTCGATCTCGTCCTTTTCGGTCGTTCCCCAGAGCTCAGGACCGTGGCCGTACCGGCTCGTCAAAGCCTGATCCCGTCAGATCTCAGAAGCTAAGCAGGGCCGGGCCTGGTTAGTACTTGGATGGGAGACCACAGGGAATTCCAGGTGCCACAGTGGGGCGCCAGTCACAGAAACTGTCGTTGTGTCCTTAGGCAAGGCACAACACCCACATTGCCTAGTGTGAAAGTGATGTGTGCATGGCAGGACTCCCTTGAAAAAGAGATTAGAAATCTCAATGGGACTTTCCTGGGTAAATAAAGGTAAAAAAGGTGAGGGGAGGAACGTGACTGAGGTAAATCCTTCACCACAACGGACGATACAGCGACTGCATCACTGCCGACGCTGCACCGATCCACCTGTTGACCTCACGCTCCATCCTCCCCTCACTGTGAACAAGACCCCGAGATACTGGAACTCCTCCACTTGAGGCAGGGACTCTCCACCCCAAAAAATAAAGAAATTAAAAGGGAATCTAAAATCTTTTTTGAGGCAACTGTAGAAGCTCGTCAGAGAAAAGTTGTTTTTGTCAGACTGTTAACACCAAAACATCCCTGACGTCCATTACCGAGGACACGTTACCAACTGTAAATATGTTCATTTACCTCCAAATAGTTAGAAAATCACAACAAATACACATATATTGCAATACACTTTTTTTCTTCAGGTCCCAGGAGGTTAAAATAAACCCTTTTATGAATTATATATTTAACAGGAGTAATATCGTGTCATAAATGTGTATATTTTTTACGCTCTCTTGTTTTCTAACCATTGCATCGACTTGAAAACTCGCACTTCATGACATCACAAGCGGGAACAGAGCATTTTGAGCTTGGGAGGTGTGGAAAGACAAATAAGAAAGGTTTCTACATGTGTGAATAAAACGAAATACAACTCCAGGTCTGTTTTTAGTGTCTAACAACATGTTCGTGAGAGTTCGTAACAGGCAATAACGAGTTTCAGCTCAGTTCATCGTTGTCTTGGCAACCGTACGTCGTCCTCCCTGAATAGAAACACGGCTGATGGTGAAATTATTGCAGTGTTATTTCATGGCATTAAAAGACTCGGGGTTGATCTGGTTTCATAAGAAAATAAAAAGTGTAATTCATACAGCACTTCTGAACTGTTTTTGCTGCATTCTTCATTCCTTACTAATGTCGTCTGCTCATTTATTCATCAAACTTAACATTTGTAATATTTATGATAGTAATATTTATCATATTTGATTTTTATGCGGAAGGCGGGAGGGCGCACAGCAGATACAAACGCCACAAAACAACAAAAAAAGCTACAACAAATCAGAAAAAGCCACAACGGAAGTGACCACTGGACTCTATTTTCTGACGGACCAAGCGAGGATCAATTGGGAAGTGAATGGGAAGAAGAAGAAGAAGAAGAAGAAGAAGAATGTGAAAAGTACTTAGAAAGAAGTTGGAAATATAAGTAAAAGTAAGTTATTGTTTTGTGGCCAGGATCGGTGTCACTGTCTGACTGTTGTAAATCATTTCCCTCCTGATCCTCATCTCTTGGTCCGTCGGAAAATCCTGCACAGGCCAAAGCCCAAAAGACTCGATCGCTGATGTTGTTTCTAATCCCATTTATTTACGAGTGAATTACATTTTTTGAAAAATGCTAAAAAATACATTCCCGAACCATTTTCTTTCAACAACTTTCAGTTTCTCTTCTTCTTCACCGTCAGTAGTCGATTCTCACTTGTTGCTTCTGGCGGCTTGAGCCTCTCGCCGCCGCTGGAGTCGACGATCGAGTCTTTTGGGCTTTGGCCTGTGCAGTGGGAAATCGACAGAGGGAAGTGTAAGGTGCTTATAAAGTTGTTTTCTAACGTTTCCAGACACTAATGAGTGAACCAGGCAGAGCGTTTAGTTTGTTAGACTCGTGGCTGTTGTCAGATGGGTTAAAGTGGTGTTAAGCTTCTTCAGTGTGAAGCAAATTGGTGTTTTACGTGGAAGTTCAGAACTTGCCCCCATCACTACACTAGTTTGTTGCCTTGACAGACTCACTGCCACAGTGAGATCTCCACCGAGGAAACACTGATCTGTGCCGTTTTTTGGCTTCTGACAGAATTCGACCTCCTCTAGCAACAGACTTTAGCTTCAAACGTGCCGGAGTTCAACTTTAAAGTCCGAAAAATATGGCACTTTTTAATATTGCTTATTATGGTTTTTAGCGCTCTTGGTCACTGGGTCTTGAGGAACACATTTTGAACTCTTTAGCTGCAGCTGTATAGACACTTTAACGTGTTTTGTCATTGGAAGTCGCAGTGGTGGAATCTGCCTCCTCCTCGGTTTCCTCTCGTTGTTTGTCTTTGGTTTTCGGAGCCTGTTTTTCTCTGTTCCTCTGTTGGTCTCATGTATTTCCCAGAGGGGAGCACCTGCCGCCCACATGCAACTCAAGACGCCCGCACTGTCCAGACTCAGTCACTGTGAGTGTGTTGTAAACATGCGGGGATAAAGTGACCTCAGAGCTTAAGTCTGCACTGCTACAGCCGTCTCCCGTTTACAGGCGCTGACGTAGTTTTAACTTCATTTGCCAAGTGGTGATAGAGGTTTTTAATCATTTTTGACTCGTAAAAAAACAGTGAATGAAATGAAATATAACTTTTCAAATTTCCGTCCTATAAGAAATAATCTAACAACAAACTCTGCAATTATGTATTTATTCTATGATTTTGCCGCACCTAAATTATAGCATTATTAGCTGGACTAAATTAGCTAAAACTATCTATAAAAAAGCACTTAAGGTATTAGATAAAAGGCCCATTAATTATCACTACCGCAGAATACTTGACAAATACAAATATCTTAATTGGAGCGACGCAATCAAATATGCAGATTTAATTTTGGTGTACAAAGTTTTTAATGAAATTGCTCCACCTCCTCTAAAGGAATTTGTGAAAAGAAATTGAAATCGGACACAACAAGGGCCGGTTCTAGAGGTGAGGCTCTGTGCTGTTTAGGAAAAGTGCTTTTGAACAACTCTCTTTTGCCTCTGGAGCAGGTCAAACAGCCTGATTCATTTTATTTAACCAATCGCTGCTTTTTGTTTGTGACGTCTGTAATGCGCCGGACGCTCAGTGTCCAAGTAATCGCAGCACAACAGCAAATCCCGTAGGAAGAAGGGCAATAACGTCTTTCCTTTTGATCAAATTCACCAAACATTCTCTTTGTTCCAGCTTTAAATCCTCGATGTCGTGAATCGTCGCTGACACAAAATGTTCGGCTTCGTCTCCATCCGTCCGGACTCTTTGTTTCCCGTTGTGCTGTGACACAAAAGGACCCAGAGGCGCTGGAGTTTGACCTCAGGGCTTCACAGCTCACAGCTGATTGGCCGGTGTCTGTCCCAACTCCCCTGTCTGCGCTGCCCATGCACATAATGACGTATCAGGAAGAGGCCGATTTGCTCGATCTGTGCCAAACATACGGCACTGAAATGCTCGATGGCTCAGCAAAACTTCTGGCGGTTTATGTCTTAGATAAAGTTTTAGTTATGTTTCTGTTTATTTGTTTTTACAGACGCTTTTATCCAAAGCGATGGACATGTAATACAATGACAAAGATCGGGCGGCGGACGCTGTGGAAACTGTATGACTCCATCCCGTGAACTCGGCGATAGCTCCTCACCGCTCAGTACAAACTGTGCAGGAGCAGTCGTCATGTCGTTCATCGAGCACTCCGACGGGTTTTTTATTTTACACATAAAGTTGATGAGAATCAGAATCAGTTTTATTGGCCACTTACTTATACAAGGAATTAGACTCGGGCAGAGGTCGGCTCCGTTTACATCAGCTCTATTTTTAGATTAGATTAGATTCAACTTTGTCAAATAAATACAAGGTCACAAAATGTGGCTTAGCGTCTGATCAGAAGAGCAAGGAGAAGCAGATAGATCCAGAATGTAGAGTATATATATTATAGAGAATACACAACTTCTTCTTCTTCTTTACGCTGAATATCGTTCTTAATGACTTTTTCTTTCGTTCGCTCACTTTGCATTTTGTAAATTGATAAAAACAAACAATCATTAGTTATATTTTTGAAATCTTTTTTTTTTTTTCTCCACACCTGCCTAAAACTTTTGCACAGAACTGTACATAATACTTTGGTGTTTCGATTGCTGATCCTGCAGCCATTTTGTCTTCACATGAAGTCTGTGAATGAGGACGTTGTGGAAGATAGTGTCAAAGGCGGCTGTCAGATCGAAGAGGATGAGGATAGAAAATAAACCGGAATCAGAAGCTAAGAGGAGGTCGTTGGTGATTTTAAGAAGTGCTGTTTCTGTGCTATGGAGTGGGCGAAAACCAGATCGGAATTGTTCATAGATATTGTTAGTGGTGAGATGTTTTTGAGAGATGAAGGGACCGTACCAGAGACCAGGGAAGAGTGAAGGATGTTAGTGATGACGGAGAGACAGGATTTAACAAGAGTTGTAGGAATAGGGTCAAGTTGGGAGGTAGAGGGTTTAGGGCAAAGAATGAGCTCAGAGACGACTTGGACAGAAGGAAGGGAAAAACTTGAGAATGTTGACAGAGGTGAGCGAGGGAAGAAGGTGTCCACTCCAGAGGCTGCAGCTAATGCGTCTCTCTGATTGGTTAATCCATTTCAAATCGAGCGGACATGATACAGATCTGGGCCCGCTCGTCTTTCCAAAGCTTTGTCAAAGCTTTGGTAACAATCCCAGTGCTGATTTATTTATGTTATAATTCGGTGTTTCGGTTCTCGAGGCGATTCTCCAGTCGGAAAGCAGAAAGAGCCTCACATGACTCCCTCTGATCCTCTAAAAGAAACACATTTATTTACCCGCTGCTTAAAACTGCCCCCGCTGCAGCTCAGATCAACACGTGAACACGTTTTCTAAAGCTTTAAAATATGTCACCACGTTTAACAAAACATTTTTTTATACCGAGGGGTTGTTGGTTTAACTCTTTAACTCTTGACTTTGAACTTCATTAATCTGCGCTTTCCCTTTACAAATACATAAACAAGAATAAGAATTTTGAACTCTCTTTTTTCAGTTTTGTCCCTGCGCAGAAGAGCAACAAAACGCTCTCCTTTTTCAGAGTCTCTCCGCATCCGAGCAGCACTTCTGCAATCTAAATAACAATCAAAATGTGAATATAAATCACCCCTTCTGACACATTTCTATTCCGGCAGCTTTTCTTTATCGATTTTCATGTAAATCTGTGGACTTTTACCAGGAAATTGTTACTTTTTTGTTTTCTTGTTCTCATTTTTGTCTTGTAGAAGTCGTGCGGTGGATGATTTGTCTCCCGCTTGTCTCCGATCAGATGTTATTGCTTTCCCACAGTGCCTCAGTGTCGGGCAAAGACACACGAGTTTAATTCCATAGCGCGGGACATCGCAGACATCTCCATGGAGACAAGTCGAGCGCTCACTCACGCACCGCGCCAGTCTAAATTTAAAGCAACGCCGTGGAGCTTTCTGGAGATGACGAGTCGCCTGCACGATTCAGTGGAACAAGAAAGTTCAGAGTCAGGTTTGTGGAGCTCACAGTGAAAAAAACAAACAAAAAAAAGGAAAAAAACTGAAAAAAAAAAATTTTAAAAACTCATTGAGGTCTGTTTTAAAGAATTCTGTTAAATATTTAAGAATAAATTGCAAATCCCAATTAAAAACATTCACTAAAAGTTGTTTTTCCTCAGATTTGCACCACACACGGCCTCAGGAGTCGGCTCACGCTCTGCACCATCGCCGCTCCAAACTCGCTCGATTATTCTGCCGTTTTAACGCCCCGGTTTTACGAGTCTCCGCGTAATTCCGGGAGTTTTAACGGGGGAATGTCCTGCAGCTCGTTCTTTTTAATGAGGCGATAACTGCAACAAGCAAATAGCTCCGATAATGAGTCCGGTCTAAAAATACAAGAGGAAAGAGGAGACATGTCGTTCTCTGCAGATGGAAAAGGAACCTCTGGCAACAGCAGCAGCAGGGGGTCTGAGTTTTAAGGTGGAATTTACTGTGAAAAAAAAAGTAAAATAAGCTCGAGTGGCACAAAATGGACTCTTGTGAGCTTTTAGACATGTTCCAGAATGTTAAATTACCTCCTTTAAGTAAAGATTTCTGCTCAAGTAAGTGTAACATTAGTTCAAAATAATATTACTCGAGCAGAAGTACAAAGCAGTGGACCAAGAAATCACTCGTGTAAGGGGAACTGAGGAAAACCGAGGAACACAATCTGGTATTTTCAAAGGACAGATGCAAAAATGAGACAAAATCACATCTGGAGGAGCTGCAAGAAACAAACGTTCACATCATTTCATATTAACTTAAAGCCTTTGCTGCTTGTGGTAAGTTTTGGGAGGAAAAATGGACTTTAAATGACTCATCTGACTCCTTTAAACTGACACAGATTTTCCATTCTAGTTCGGACAGTGCTCATTTTATTCCACGTTTCTTTAAGCACTTCTCCTTAAAGACAGGACTGACTTTCCCCTTTCCTCAAAGCAGTACGTAAAAGTCAGTTATTACCTTAACCTCTTTCCTCCGAGTGTTTGTTGATGGAGAAGAACTCACAAACAAGAAGAATTCAGTTCACTTCTATTTCTTTTATTAATACGCTGCCAAAATACTCTTGAATACACAAAGCAGAGGGTTCGACGATCTGTCCCTGACCGAATACAAAACCTGAGATCCCAGACTGGGTGCAGTCCCCTTTCTCTCCCCGAACCCCTTTTTATTTACGTTGCATCTCCTCGCCTAAACATCAAATCATCTCGTGTTATTTGTCGCAGCCATTTGTCGTCTTCTCCCATTGATCCAAAACAGTTCCTCAGTGCAGAACGTCGCCTCTTCACCTTTCACCAAGACATCTCTGCAGACACACTGGAGAAAAACATTTCGCGCAACAGGAAGTAGCATCATTTCCACCTTTATTTGCTGCCGTCTCGGAGTTTAGTCGTCTAGTGTTATTTCCTTTTCTGGCTTTATAGACTTCTCATGTGATTAACACCTTTTAAGCACTAAACAAGCATAAAGAAGTCCTAAACCACCAGTGCATAATAATAATAATCAAAATACATAATATCTAACAGAAGTGTAACCAAAACGGACTCATTTTTTGGTCTTAAACAATTTTTGAACATGCGACAAAAAGCGCAAACGCCACAGACACGAGGAGAAACTTATGAGACTTAAAATATCCAAAGTCTGCAGCGGGATCTGTCTGCGTAAACAGGTTATAAAGTCGTGAGTAGTAGAAGTCGTGTCGGCTGTTTCCTGTCTACAGTAAAAACCACTCGCTCTGAGACTCTGAAGTGTTCAAAGATCAGGCTCTGCACTTCCACTTTAGACACAAGTCAAAACTGTGTTATTATTATGTGTGAAATGTGGAGCGATACTTTAAAACTTCAGATACAGGATTTTTAAAGCGGAAAAGAGGCGATAAAGTCCACAGGAAGTAGTCACTGTGGCTGATCTGCAGCTTCACCTGGATCTGTGGGGCTGTAAACAGACACACGTGAGGAATCGTTGTGGAAATCTTTACGTAATCATAGCTGAGTGTTCGCACGAGGACTCTCAAACTCCAACAGACCACTTTAGTCCGAATATGTCTCCTTTAATTATGTCTCTCATTCTTGATTCCATATGTTATTTTGACTTCTGATCATCCAGCGCTGTGTCTGACTCGTCCCCGATGCTGTTGGGGGAACTAAGCTCCTGTCTGTGCATCTTTTGGGCGGTGTAGAAGTTCTGGATGATTATCGTGAACACAGAGACAGGGAGAGACTCTGTTAGGCACAGTCAGGGTGGGATTATGTGCACGATTTCTGGAATAAATCCGACTCTTTGATTTACGACAGCTTCTCAGTTTTGTTCTTCCACAACAGGAACTATCTCGACTTTTTACTTTTAAAGAACGCCTCGAACTGGATCATCAGCGCTGTTTTGTGGACCGGGGTCATTATTTGCGGAGGACGATCTCTGTGGATAATGTGAATGAAAATACTGCTGTTTAACTTGACAAGAGGAGAGTAATAATCGTTTTCGCTGTACTGAGTTTGTATCTTGCACCTGTGTGTCCTGACGCTCTGTTTTATCGTCTTTTACCGTATAGAATATAAAAAAGCAGTTCGGAATCGCACCAGCACCACAAACACGAGGAGCACGGCGGCTTTAAAATCACACACGAAGACACAGAGTCGAGTCACGCCTCTCTGAACTCGGGAAGAAGCAAATCACAGGCAAAATCAGGCAAATTCCCCTGCAGTGTGAGGCGCCCTGAAGAGTACTGCTGCTTACATACAAATATTACTCAAGTAGGAGCTAGAAAAATGGTCTAAAAAGTACAATTTCATTAAAAAAACTCAAGTTACTATACCCACTTCTGGATGTATAAGCTTCATCAGGCTGACGGTGGAGAAATGCAGTCGTCACAGCAGATTTTAATACCCACGAAGCGCAGATAAAAGTGTAGATGCAGCAATCGAGGTCTGAATAATAAAGAGGACGAAAACGGCTGCGAGCAATGTTCAAATATCTGTAAAACGAGCATTTAAAATGGTGTAAAACAGAAACTTGAAGGCATAGTTAGTCCATAGTCCAACTGAGAGGTCTTGTATTGCATAAAACGGACTCTTGTGAGCTCACGTTTTGTTTTTTGGGGTCCGAGTTAAGTTTTTTTTTGGTTTAATCGTCCAAAATACTCAAAGAATGACATAAATGAAATGCAATCCTTATTAACTTCATGGTCCGTGTCCCTTTCTAAATATGTTCTGAACCATTTTGGCTCGTAACAATGACCGTTTACACTTCATGAAATACGTTTCTGTTCCAGATGGAAACTCTCTGTCTCTACGCCGCTGCTTCTGGGTCTGTGTGGTAAATAAATGCTTGTCTGTGTGAATAAAATGGCCATTGTGAAACAGTAGAACCGCCTCAGGCCCGAAGCAGCTCGGACACACTCGACTGGCTCTGCGCGGCCCCGAGCGTCAGGAACTCGAGGACTGTGAACAGAAAAACATTATGTCGGCCGACTTAGGGCCTTTTCACATCAGAAACTCGCTAAACGCCGTCGAAAAACTGCTCCAAACGCCTTTTCCTCACAGCCCACAGCCTTTATTAGATGATGTTGTGACGATACAGACAATGATTATTTTTATACATATGTTTGGGGCCATTTCTGGTGCTCGAAAGGAGTTTAAGCTGAAGTTTAAAAAACGTATTATGTCCCAACCCCAATAGTTTTACCTTAACACGTGGTTCACACATACAGACAAAAACACACATATACACACATATTTTCCTTTGTGGTCACACAGTTTGTTTGACCATGACAATAATCATTTTAAAGAACGCACAAAAGTTTAGTGTTTAGGATCGTATGATGTGGCGACACACGTGATAATCGATATATTACACAGGATATTCTGCAATATGTCACTACTTTAAGAGCCAAATCCATTTTAACAGTGGGATTTCTCCATCTGAGAGATAAAATTAGAAATAAATGATCCAAAGTAATCGCAATTATATATAAACATAGATACTGTACTGAGATTTGGGGAAACACCTGTAAGACTGAAACAAATCTAATCTTTCCCTTGCAAAAAAGGCAATAAGAGCGATCACATGATAATAATAATAATGCATCAGTTTTATATCTCTGGCGGTGGTGTTGGACAGGAGAATGCTGGACAAAATCTGGACTATCCTGGACTCTCCCTCCCACCCCCTCCACAAGGTGCTGGCCAATCAGAGGAGCTCTTTCAGCCATAGACTGCGGCTGCCGCGCTGCTCCACTGAGAGACACAGGAAATCTTTCCTGCCTGTCGCCATCAAACTGTTGAACGCTGCACTTTAACTCACATACTACTCAATCCTTTTCATCCTATTCCCTGATCACACATGTATATAGTCACAAATATGTCAATGATGTAAATAATTTCCCAGAGAGAGCTATTTTATCTTTTATCTTATTGTACTTAGCTTATTTTGTAACTTGTTTGATATGCATGCTCTTGGTCGGTTGCATCTGTAACAAAGAAAATTTCCCCTCGGGGATGAATAAAAGTAATTCTGATTCTGATTCTGATTCTGATTATATAGCGCTTTTCTGGACACTCAAAGACGCTTTACAGTTCATTATTCATTCACTCCAGACCCGGTGGTGGTAAACTACTATTGTAGCTACAGCTGCCCTGGGGCAGACTGACGGAAGCGAGGCTGCCAATCTGCACCATCGGCCCCTCCGACCACCACCAACACTCACGCACACACCACTTTCATACTAGGCAATGTGGGTGAAGTGTCTTACCTAAGGACACAACGACAGTTTTTGCAACTGGCGCCCCCCTGTGGCACCTGGAATTCCTTGTGGTCTCCCATCCAAGTACTAACCAGGCCCGGCCCTGCTTAGCTTCTGAGATCTGACGGGTTCAGGCTTTGACGAGCCGGTATGGCCATGATCAACTTATAATGAATAAACCTTCAGACTCTGACATTTTACACTTTAGTCGACCTTTACGCATTGAAAATCATGTTCAAAATAAACAACAATCTCACTAAAATCATTACAGAAGATGTTCAAATATATCGATATGAGCTCAGAGGCAGAACAAATATGAAATGTTGTGTATCTGGAACAGTTGTACAGAAGACCTAAAACTGTGAACTCCACCATCTTCTACTTTAGAAAGAAGTTTAAATGTTTAACTCTGGGGAGGTGCATGAATTATGAGGTTTGTGCTGTGGTTCTCTGCTGCACTGGGATGGATTTGTTTATTTCCTCTCAATGGATTTAGGAAGATGAACTGGTTTCAAGATGCTGCTATAATAAAAGAATAAATGGTGGCAGAAGACGTCCCTATTTACCCGGGACGGTCCCAGTTTAGAGCCCTGTGTCGTCTGTCCCAAAACCACTGATTTGTCCCAGTTTTACACAAGAAATGTCCCTATTTTTGACCAATTTAATACCTGCCAACAGTAAAGAGAGGATATACTGTCATTTGTTTTTGCGAAAATACAGAAAACCGATCTTGAAAATGGCCACGAGGCAAAAAACATATAATAAAAATGCACCAAAAATGAAAAATAATTTTATTTAAGACAACCCGGGTGTGTCCCAGTTTAGAATTATGAAAATCTGGTCCCTCTGGTAAAAAAAAAAGGACCGTTAAATATATCTGTTTTAATGACTTTACGTTACTTTCACTTATATTTTTACACGAGGACTGAATATAGCCTTGGTCTGACTCAAACTTAGGCTAAAGGGTGACCATAAAATTGTGAATAAAGTGAGTAACATTGTGCAGTCTCGTGTCAGTCATGATCTGAGGAACTTCTGTCACCGCATTTTTCTGCTTTTTATGGTCATTCGCAAAACAAATGGCAATTTATGCTCCTCTTTACTGTTGGAAGGGATCAGAACTGTCAAAAATTGATTTAGACCTGGTTGAGACCTGATATAGTCCTGGTTTAGTCCCAGTTTAGTCCTGGTTTAGATCAAATTGGTCAATAAATAGCGACATTTCTTGTATAGAACTGGGACAAATCAGTGGAATAAAGACGTCTGGTCACTGTATTTTAAGGACTTTATCAAATGCACATCTGCGGTAACAACATGCGAAAGTGCAACGTACCAAAACTCAAAACGGCATCTGCACAATCAGCCTTTTCTTGCAAAGCTTTAAAAACCGGAACGATGCGCCGACAAATCTGAAAAATCAATATTTCACCTTTTCCACAGAACTGAAAAAGCGGCTGTGGAATAATCAATACTGCAGCACGCACCATGTTACCGGAAATATGAGATGAAATGTAAGAGTTAAGAATGATGCAAAATGTGACTATGAAGTGTAAATATGCTGTGTTTTATATGTATCTGGTATTTCCCGTGTTGTTCTGAACGATCTGTGTGTGATTATGTGTTTGGGTTAAGTGTATATTATGTATTTTATGTTCCTGTGTTATAAGATGTGTCCAGACGTTACACGGGTGATGCTGCGTTGGTGCTCGGTTTGTAAAAGAGTGAAAGTTTGATGCAGACTGTGGTAAATTTTATCCCCGTCATGTTTAGTTCTGATCCTGTGCAGAACGTCTCTGTGTTTGTACTTTATGTGTCTGTGCGTCGTCCCTTCAAATAATAAAAGAAACTGAACTAGTCAAAAATGTTCAAAACCCTGGTTTAGTCCTGGTTTAGACCTGATGTAGTCCTGGTTTAAGTCCTGGTTTAGACCTGATGTAGTCCTGGTTTAGACCTGATGTAGTCCTGCTTTAGACCTGATGTAGTCCTGCTTTAGACCTGATGTAGTCCTGGTTTAGACCTGATGTAGTCCTGCTTTAGACCTGATGTAGTCCTGGTTTAGACCTGATGTAGTCCTGGTTTAGACCTGATGTAGTCCTGCTTTAGACCTGATGTAGTCCTGGTTTAGGCTCAGTCTTTCTGGACTCAGTGTCGCTTTACAACAACATAAACAGATTAAGTCCAATGAAACACACAGTTAAAGTGGGACAGTATTTAACTGACTGTGTTTAGTGTTGTATTTTATTAGTATTTCTAATAATAATACACTTTATTTATAGTATTTCTAATAATAATACACTTTATTTATAGTATTTATAATAATAATACACTTTATTTATAGTATTTATAATAATAATACACTTTATTTATAGTATTTATAATAATAATACACTTTATTTATAGTATTTATAATAATAATACACTTTATTTATATTATACTTTTCATTCCACAGAATCTCAGTGCTACAATAAAACAAGAACTTTCAAAACTAAACCAGCTGCTAAACGCTAAAAGCACCACCAGCCTTTCGAAATAAAATAATAGTTTAGATTTGCCTTAAAAGAGTCCAGTATTTTGCGTTTTTTAGTATTTAATAATTGATTTCTTGTGTGTAGTTGACCTCCATTATCCGTCTGCTCTTCTTCCTGAGCCCTGTGCAGCAGGTTTGGGCTGATGGGCTCAGGTTTTTCCTCTTGTTTTCAGATTTCTCATCTACTTTACTCATTCTGAGACGGTTTCATTCTGGCCTAGAGGTCGTTTATTTTAAGAAAATCCTCATGTAAAATGATCTTTGCCGTGTGGACGGATCGTTTCACTACTTTTCAGTCATTTTCTGATAGGTGGAAGTGTTTATACGTTATGCTTTTTTTGCAGTGTGGGACATTTCTTATATAAAACTGGGACAAATCAGTGGTTTTGGGTAAATCTGCTGGGACGGGGGACACGGGGCTCAGGACTGGGACTGTCCCGGGGAAACAGGGACGTGCGGTCACCGTGTTCAAGTCCAAGTCCAGTTCACAAACATGATTTTCTGTATTTTGGCGAAACAAATGCCAATTTATGCTCCTCTTTACTGTTGTGGATCAGATTAGTCAAAAATTGGGATAGTCCTGTTTTACACTGCAAAAAGACCTTTCAAAACTAAGAAGAAAAAAAACTATTTTGAGGTAAAAATGCCTATTTTAAGTGAAATTTTCTGCCAGTGCAGTAAGAAATTTTCACTTACCAAGTTTTCTTAAAACAAGACGAAATACGAATCTTGTTCTAAGCAGAAAACACTAGTTTCAAGTATTTATGGCAAGATTTTTCACCTTATTGGTTTGAGAAGGAAGTTAAAGAGGCTTAACCTGGACTGAGTTAATATAAAAAGTGCTTAGAATAAGTTGTAATATCGAGATAAGATAAATCAGGATGGAATATCTTGAAACAAGTAAAAAAAACTTATCTTATTAAGTAAAAAAGTATTAAAATTGATCTTTTAAGATGAATCTGCTTAATTCAAGTCAGTTTAACTATGCTAGAAAGTCCTTTTTTGCAGTGTAGACCTGATGTAGTCCTGGTTTAGTCCTGGTTTAGTCCTGGTTTAGTCCTGGTTTAGATCAAATTGGTTAAAAATAGGGGATTGTCCTTGATAAATCGTGTCTGGTCATCTTAGTTTAAGAGTTTTAGCCCAGCCAGTCCAGCCTCTAGACAAAGACGCGCGGGCAGAGCGGCTTTAGTGTCAAAAATCAACCCACGTGAGTGAAGTTTACTCCACCACAGCCTCCGGTACGTGGCCCCGCCCCTTTGGAGCAGGTGCCCCCGCCCCTTTGGAGCAGGTGCCCCCCCTCCTCCTCCACCTCCCTCCTCCTCCCTCCTCTGCTCCATCCGCGCTCCCCCCGCTCCTCTCCCCGTAAGTAACCCCCAGATTAACTCGGGATTAACATTTTCCGGAGAAAGTCCCGGTCCTGCGCGTCCCCCCGCGGCTTCCACGGGGCGCCGCGCCGTGCTCCATGCGCCCGTTTCCGCGTTGCACCTGCTGGCGTTCCCCGTGGAGGTGGTGGAGGAGCGGACGAACCGGTCGGGCTGGTAGTGTTTCTCGGGAGAGCGGCGTCGGCGGCGGTGGAAGTGGCGGCAGCGTCATGTTTCGGTGCTGTTTCTCTCCGCCGGTGTCCCAGTGCGCGCTACCGGAGCCAAACCGACCCCGATGACGATGGAGGGCTGCTGCCGCTCGTGCATGCCATGTTGCCGCCGGCTTTGGGACTGGATATGGCCCGAATTCCGCTACCCGAACGTGCCCAACAGCAACGGCGCCACGGTGCTGGAGAACCCGGGCGCCGCGGAGATACGCACCGTCTCCGGGGACCTGCGAGTGCCGGCCGCGGCCCCGGTCCCGGTCCCGTCCCCGCAGAAGAGACCCGCGCAGCTCTACCAGGCGCTGTTCGACTTCGAGGCGCGGAGCAACGACGAGCTGTCCGTGCGCGGCGGGGACAAGCTGTCGGTGATCGAGAAGCGCGGCGAGTACGTGCTGGCCAAGAAGCTGACCGGGAGCCTGGAGTCCGGGCTCATCCCCGCGAACTACGTGGCGCTGCTGCAGGACGAGTTCGCCAAGCACAAGTGAGTGAACAGCCCGTGAACGCACCACCGCCGCCTCCCGCGCCTTTCCGTGCGCACAATAGGGATTTGGCTGTGGTGCAGTCCGCAGTCAGGGGGGGAAAAAGTACCGGGTGAGCAGAAATTGAAGCGAAAGAGGGACAAATGCACTAAAGATCCTTGAAAAATCATTACAAAGGGATTATACCGTGTTACGTTTTTAGTTTAGTTTCAGGCTTGGACTTGGAACTCTAGAGTCACTGTGTTGTTAATAAAATGAGAGCTGAGCTGATAAAAAGGGTTGGGACTGGACTTGGACTTGATATAAGGTGACCAGACTTCCTTATTTACCCGGGACAGTCCCAGTTTAGAGCCCTGTGTGCCAGTTTTATCAAGAAATGTCCCAGATGTCCTTATTTTTGACCAATTTGGTCTAAACCAGGACCAAACTAAGATTAAACCAGGACTAAATCGGGTCTAAATCAGCTCTGAAACAGGGCTATTGCAGTTTTTGACTAATCTGATCCCTTCCAACAGTAAAGAGGAGCATAAATCGTCATTTGTTTCGCCGAATTTCAGAAAATTGTGTTTGCGAACTGAACTTGGACTTGAATACGGTGTCCAGACGTCCTTATTTACCCGGGACAGTCCCAGTTTTGAGCCCTGTGTCCTCTGTCCCAGCAGATTTATACAAAACCACTGATTTGTCCCAGTTTTATACAAGACATGTCCAAGATGTCCCTGATTTTGACTCATCTGATCCCTGCCGACAGTAAATAGAGGCATAAACTGTCATTTGTTTACTTAAAATACAGAAAAGCTGCTTAAAAACGACCAGAACACAAAGAAAATGTGACTATACTGACTCACATTAGCGCCGAGTACAGAACAGTTTTCCTTAATTACGCTCGTTTCACAATTTTGTTATTTCCAACCACCAGAATCCAGGGATGTCCCAGTTTTGGCCCTTTTAGTTCAAACTCGCTTAACTATTTTAAACGTGTTTGTTATGTGTTCTGTCTGATGTTGTACAGTTTAAATGTGAGTTTGTTCACTCTGTTTTTACGCATTTATTAACCGTTTAAATTCATAATCTTCACAGACTAATGGGGAACAAGTTTAGGGCGACCAGACGTTCCTATTTATTTAGTTAATTTAGTTTTGAGAACCGGGGTCCTCTGTCCCAGCAGATTTATCCAAAACCACTGATTTGTCCCAGTTTTATCAAGAAATGTCCCTATTTTTGACCAATTTGATCTAAACAAAGGACTAAACTAAGACTAAACCAGACTAAACCACGACTAAAACAGGAATATCCCACTTTTTGACTAATCTGATCCCTGCTAACAGTAAAGAGGAGCATAAATTGTCATTTGTTTCGCCAAAACTGTGTTTATGAACTAGTTTTGGACTTGAATACGGTGACCAGACGTCCTTATTTACCTGAGACAGTCCCAGTTTTGAGCCCTGTGTCCCCCGTCCCAGCAGATTTATACAAAACCACTGATTTGTCCCAGTTTTCTATAAAAAAGGTCCTTATTTTTTGACTAATTTGATATAAACAAGGACTCAACTGAGACTAAACCAGGGCTACATCAGATCTAAACCAGGAATATCCCATTTTTTGACTAATCTGATTCCTACCAACAGTAAAGAGGAGCAAAAATTCTCATTTGTTTTGCCAAATTACAGAAAACCATGTTTGTGAAGGACCCTAAAGTAAAAAAGTACAGCTTCCCAAAGTTCTGAACAACATTCACAGTGAAATAAAACACAACACGATAAGCAAATCAGCAGAAGTATGAGAAAAACAAAAAGAACTCTACACAAATGTCAAAAAGAAAAGGTGCACAGTTTTATTTCCACCAACCGTCCCGACCCGGGTGTGTCCCAGTTCAGAGTTTGGAAAATCTGGTCTCCCTAATTCTGAGTTTAGTGTCATTTCGGAGAACAAAAGGCGTGGACCTGAAACTCCTGAGTCACTGTTGGGAATGAACTGAGACTTGAGCTGATTCAAAAGGGCTGGACTAGACCTGGACTGGGCCTGGACTTGACCTGGGACTTGACTTGGGACTTGACTTGGGACTTAGCTTCTCCTCAAGACAAAAAGAAAAGGTTTTATTCTATAGCGATGTCATAAAGCTGTAGTTTAGTCACGTTTACATGTTTTACACCTGCGTGAAGTCGGCCCCATCAAACTCAGACCTACACAAAACTATGTCAATCGTTTGTGCTTCTTCAGTTTTGGAGAAATTAACGAATCTTTTATAGGTCAAATTGGGGTCGGCCCCACAGGAAGCTCCAAAATGCACTAAAACGCCCAAAATGGAGTCAGTCGTTTGTGCTTCGTTTGCGCGATTCTGGTTCTTAAGATATTTGCAGTTTTATTTTCGGCCGATGACGTCGTTCAGAACCTCAGAATGAGAATTGGCCTCAAAACAGGCAGGAAATTATAGAAAACGTTTGTATTTTGCCGTTTTGTGCTGTGACAGTTTTCATTTGTGCGATTTGTTTATTCCTAAAATGATTCATTATTATTTCTGCGGTAATTCTAGGACGTCGTGCGCCGCCTCTCGTTTCTCTGCCGTCTTGTTGTGATGTGCCGAGATATTTTTTAACTGTCGATAATTTTAAAGTTTCGTTTTACACTGTGTTTATCAACTGGATTGTGTAGTTATAGCTAAAATTTTATGGCTTGTTAAGAATTGCATATTGTTCACTGTGTCATCTTATGTTGTTATCATTGTTTTTAGGGCGACATCTGTCCAGGGACGACGGATGAAAAATCGCCTTTTGGCTAATTCTGGTGCATTTACAGCTGTGTTAATTAATGTACACTGTCCTGTCAAATAAATATAACCAATAAATAAAATAAATACTCAACTGACGACGGCAAACTCCACAAAACTAGTGGCGAAAACGATCTCGGGCTGTGTTAAAGTCTGTCTCAGTCTTTAGTCATTTACTTTTGATTCATATTTCATAGAATAACACAGACTTTTCCACAGCCGCAGATCGTTTTCGCCACTAGTTCTGCGGAGTTTTGCCGTCGTCAGCTGAGCGGAAATGACGTCCTATAATTACCGCCGAAATAATAATGAATAATTTTAGAAATAAACTCGCACAAATGAAAATTGTCACAGCACAAAGGAAACACAAACGTTTTCTCTAATTTTCTTCCTGTTCTGAGGCCGTTTCACATTTTGAGGTTCTGGACGACGTCATCGGTTGAAAATAAAACCGCAAATATGCAAACGACTGACTCCATTTTGGGCGTTTTCGAGCATTTTGAAGCTTCCTGTGGGACTGACCCCAATTTGACCTGTAAAAGAATCGTTAATTTCTCCAAAACTAAAGAAGCGCAAACGAAACTTTCTGCACCACAAACGATTGACGTAGTTTTTGTGTAGATTTAAATTTGATGGGGCGACTTCACGCAGGTTCATTTTGCCTTTTACTTCAGTGGAGATCGGCAATTCCAGGGCTGAAATGATCCAAATGATTCCAGTGAAGGGAGAAAAAAAACACACTGGAGCACTTCCTGTATTTATTTAGTGTTTGGGTTTGAGGTCAGAACTCAGTCTACATGTGCAGGTTTGTGTGTTTAAACACGTGTGAATGAAACAAAACACAACTCCAGGTCTGTTTGTGACGAGGAAACTACATTATAACATAGAACAGACGATTATTTTTGGAGCGTTTAAGATTATTCCTGCTTTTTGTTTTGGTTAATCCTCCCAGTGTCTTGATTTAGACCAGTCCCGCTCTATTTTAAACCACATTTTGTCCATTTTGTTGAGTACTTTTCGAGTTCTTGACCCTTCCTGACAATACAAACCTTTCTAATTGGATGGGGACAGTACAAAGTGGACTTATTTTGACGTTTTTGAGCCGTTTATACAATATATCTGAACAAACGGGCGCAGAACCTTTTAAATCTGGGTTAAAATAAGGTCCGCTGTAGTTCTGTTTGGGTTTAAATCCTTTAGATGAGCCGACTTCACTGCAAATTTCTCTGATCTGGCCAAGATTTTAAACCTTATCTCCGGTTAGTCATCTTGTTTTCAGATTTATTATCGACTTGCTCGTTCTGAATTGGTTGTATCGTCTTAAAAATGGTCACATATATTTCTTCCATGACTCAGACTCATCAGAAAATCTTAAATTTAGACAATAAATGTTTAAAAGAAGAAGCTATAGTCCATTTATTATAGTTTTCCCCTTCAACACTTCACTTGTTTTTAGATTTGACGATACAAATTTGCTTAATACACACTGACTAAGAGCGATTTCATGCACTTGTATCTAGAATTTAGCGTCTTTGAATGTATTATCAGGCCATTTATACTCATCATAAACCTGTTTTAAGTCCGTTTACCTAGAATTTAGCAGAAGTTAAAGCATTTTATCTAGAATTTAGCATCTGAGAACTTATTATCAGGCCATGAACACTAATCCTAAACTGGTTTTAAGTATGTTTATCTAAAATTTAGCATCTATAAACTTATTTTAGGCCCACGAACACTTAGAAACTGCTTCATTCTAGTCTAGAGGTCGTTTATTTTAAGAGAACTTGTCCAATAAAATGATTTTTGCTGCGTGGACACATTATTTCACTACTTTTAAGTCATTTTCTGATACATTTAAATGTTTATACTGCGTTTTTGCGGAGTTCTAGACCTGGTTTAGTCCTAGTTTAGTCCTGTTGTAGGAGACGTGGTTGTAGGAAGCTACAAGCGAGTGTTTCGAAGAACAGAACAGCCCTTCGGTGAATATTAAAATACATGGAAATGGGGAGTTTGGGTGTAGGCAGGAAGGACGGTGGGTTTATGGTGCAGAGGAGGATGAGGTGAAAGAGAAAATGACCCAAAACGGTGCAATATTTCATCAGAACAGTAGCAGTTCTGCAGTAACTCCTCAGACCGCAGACTTATTTAGTTAATGAATATGACTTTTATGGCCCTCAGTAACACGTGTACTGGTGTAAACCCCCATTCCTTATGTAACAAGGATTAATAAAGCAGAAAGCGCGCAGAGGTTATGGCTGAGAGAAGCCCAGGGTCACAACAGGAATTTTATTAAACTTTCCGCAATCCATTTTCAGTTTTCTTTCAGATGCCTTTGATTAGCGGCTAATGTTGAATAGAAATGTCCCGATCAAGATTTTTTGGCTTCCGATCCGATTTTTTTTAAGAAGTGCTCTTTCTGATACCGATCGGATACCTTTTTTTTATAGCTCTGGTAGCACCGTCTCTGTAATGTCGTGAAGGAAGTTCGTACCTGAGCTCCAAAAAGTCCATTAGACGACGAAAGCCTCACCGACCTTTACCTTCTGTGAAACGCCTCCTCCAGTGTTTGCTGCTGTGGCTTTGCGCTTGTGAATCTCAAACTCGTCCGGAGGATTCTTTTGTAAGTGACGAATCAAACTGGTCGTGTTAAAGTGGCTCTGCTGGTTCCTCCACGAGAAACTGTTTGTTTGC
>CM068345.1:5897231-5959731 GCA_034769755.1 Odontamblyopus lacepedii
CGATCACTGGACTAATCATGCCCGTCCTTTGCTACGATACCTGCGCAAACCTGACCCCAAATGCGCTTGTAAAACCGCAACCTCGATGAGCTTCATTTGCCTGGAGCCGAACGCTACATTGCAAAAAAGCTTGGCCAAAATGTAAGATATAAACACTTAAATCCATCAGAAAATGACATAAAAGCTGTGAAATGATCCGTCCACGCAGCAAAGATCGTTTTACGTGACAAGTTATTTTAAAATAAACCTCTAAACTAGAATGAAGCAGCCTCAGAACGAGCGAGTCGATAATAAACTCGACAAACAAGATGAATAACCTGATATAAGAAATGTGCAGCGTACGGTTAACATCGCAGTCCCTTAGCTCACGTCTTTATACAGTCTGCGCTTCAAACTCAAGTAAGACTGACACGTATTGAGCTAAAACGCGGTAACGGTTGTCAGAAAAACTCAAATGTCAAGTCTTTTTCTCAGCGTACAAGACCACACGACCTGACAGAGGCTTCGTGTATCGTCTCTGCTGCTGCTGCGAGCGGTGTCGGCGTGAGTGCGAGTAAGTGCTGGCTCCGCAGTCCTGCCTCTTTCATTATTCATTGTCTCTGCGGGGGCCCTCATCATCACATTTCACTCACTCTTCCGTGGGTCTGCTCAGGTCACATGTGCACAGGCCTGTTCTGCGACGCTCGACTGAGCCCGGAGACGTTCAGGATTAATACTCGGCACTAATGTGAGCCGGTACAGTCACATTTTCTTTGTGTTTTGGTCGTTTTTAAGCAGCTTTTCTGTATTTTACCTCAAGAAATGACAGTTCATGCCTCTCTTTACTGTTGGCAGGCATTAAATTGGTCAAAAATAGGGACATTTCTTGTATAAAACTGGGACAAATCCCTGGTTTTGGATAGATCTGCTGGGACGGGGGACACAGGGCTCAAAACTGGTACTGTCCCAGGTAAATAAGGACGTCTGGTCACCGTTTTCAAGTCCAAGGCCAGTTCGCAAACACAGTTTTCTGTATTTTGGCAAAACAAATGACAATTTATACTCCTCTTTACTGTTGGCGGGGATCAGATTAGTCAAAAATGGTCATAGTCCTGGTTTAGACTTGTTGTAGTCCTGGTTTAATCTTAGTTTAGATCAAATTGGTCAAAAAATAGGGACACCTGGGACATTTCTTGATTAGTCAAAAATTGTGAGTCCAGTTTAGGGCTGGGTATCGATTCAAATTCCAAGAATCGATTCACATTCTCAAGATTCAGAATCGATTCGTTCTGACCTTTATTCGGGTTAGTGTTATTACAAACATCTTTGCACTGTTCCCCTGAGGTTGGTTGCGTTTCCGCTGTACTTCACCTCCATTTGTCGTGCAAATCTCTTTGCTTCTGTTGAGCGCATTTTTGTCTTTATTGTTTCTGAACCCGAAATGATGCCAGACGGAGCTTTGAGTGTTTCTGGCGTCTTCAAAGCCGGGACTCGACTTACGTTGCCCCTCGTGTCCGACGCTGTGTTCATAGTTCTGATCAGACCTCATGACGAGTGGGGTTAAAGTTCACCGGGGGAAAATGGATTAAAAATTAAATCGATCTTTAGACGTACGAATCGATTTTAAGGAATTAATATGCAAATTGATTCAGAATCAGAAAATCAATTTTTTCAACACAGCCCTAGTCCAGTTTTAGTCCTGGTTTAGAGTTGATGTAGCCCTGGTTTAGTCTTAGTTTAGTCCTGGTTTAGTCTTAGTTTAGTCCTGGTTTAGATCAAATTGGTCCAAAAATAGGGACACCAGGCACATTTCTTGATAAAACTCAGACACAGGATTCAAAACTGGGGCTGTCTCTGGTAAATAAGGACGTCTTGTCACCATAACCAACTCTGATGTGCCTCGATTCCGTCAGTCTGCCTCAGTAGTGTCTTGGAGTGAATGAATACTGCACTGTAAAGAGATTTAGGTGTCTTAAAAAGCGCTGTATATAAATCCAGTGAGTATTTACTGACTTATGAGCGTCTCCGGTCGGGCGGAACAATAAATCAAACTCTTAGTCAGATCGCGAAGACTGCTGTTCACGAGCAAGGACCTCACCGCGACAATGGAATACGATGAAGATGGTTATTGACGATGGATAGACCTGAAGGTTCGGGAGAGACTCTGGATGGGGGGCTCTGTCTCAGGTGGTCAGTCCGGCCGATTCAGGACCCCAACGCTCCTTTGTAGAGGATGTCTTGAAGGAAGAACAAGGTGTCGTCGGGATAGGTCTGTTTACATAGGGCTTCTGGGTAATTAAAGGTGTGGTTGAGCTGGAGAGGAGCAGGGAAAGGTCGGAGGTGTAGTCCTGCTCCTGAATCTCCTTCCTTTTATTTCCTTTTATTTATTTGACGTGGACATAACAAATTGCATTGGACGAACCAGATGCGTTGTTTCAAGTGTTAAAGCGCAAGTGCTAATTTTCAACACCTGTCCACAGGAGGCTTTTAGAGAAAATACAATATTAAAACATTAAGAATAAATGTACAGCAAATAATTTACATTTCATTTCAGTTCATTCATTCTCATGTGTACAGCTCTGTCCTGATTTCAGCCACAGTTTTAGACGTCTATTAAAGATGTTTGGATCTGTCTGTAGTTTCTCTCAGACAAGAGACTCTATTCAAGTCTCAAACCGGGAAGGTGTTTGGAAACCTGCGACGACGACTCCAGAAGTGGTGTAGTTCCCGACTCTGGGCTCCACCGACTGTGATCAAACCCGCTGAAGTAACTGTGAGCCTTGGTAAAATGAAGCCTGCAGACGTTTGTGCCGTTTGGAGTCATCCTCGTCTCTTCTAATCGCACGTTCGCAGTTCGCCCGGAGTCGTGCGTCAGTGGGGAAACGACGAAAACTGAGGTACGGCTGGAACTGTGAACGAGCAGAACATAACGTGCGCCTTCTTCATGAATATCTTCCACGATGACCTCTGTTTCTGGCTCAGCACCAGCAGGTGTTGATCCAAGTTGACCCGAAACAGACGGTTCTGCGCAATGACTGTATGTTCTATAGTGAAAATGCCGCCCGCGCAAGTTCCTTTCATTTCCGGCAGATTTATCTATTTATTTTTCCGCATTTTATTTTGTTCTCTATCAGATTTTACTCAGTAACGAGGGCCGGTTCCAATGTGGTGAAGTAAAATTCTTTCGGTCAAAATGTACTTGAGCAAAAGTAAAATGACCCATTTCAAAAAACACTTTAAAAATGACAAATTCCTCGTAAAAACCTTTCAATTACAGTAACACGAGTAACTGTAATTCGTTACTTTCCACCCTTGGTCACATGTACTTGGATTAAACAGTGCGCAGAGTAAGTTAAATGTGTTTAAATGTGACTTCTCTTTATAAAGTCCGAGCACTAAAAGAATCCACTCGTTTATCTCTTGTTTCTCTGCACATAATCGCCGTTTTTTTTCCCTTTTTCCACCTTTAAAAACTGCATAAACATCCCATCATATCCCCCTCCCTCGGCCCACATTACATCCCCGCATGATCTGATATGTAAATGGCGGAACACGTGGAAAGACCTCGTTCTGTTCGTGCAATATTGATCCGCTCTGAATATGAAGGTGCAGGAATGGACCGAGATCAATATTTAACAGCGACTGAAACGTGCACACGGCCGGGGCTGAGACACAAACTGTGGACTGCGTAACCCCCAAGAGGAAACTCTGATTTGAATCTTTATGTAATTTCGAGGACAAAACGGTAATTAGTGCAACGACATCTGGTATTTTCAAACCCAAAAATGAGAAAACAAAATTATTCCTAACTTACCTTATGCATATTCTTAGTTCATCGAGCTTTTCGCAACTCTCAGAGACCACAGCAGGATATTTGCGGTCACGGAAATACAAACATCAGCCAGCATGCTAACATACACTTCCTGATTGTCGGACCATAAAACGCTTTCTAATTAGATGCCGACCTCAAGAGCTACAGGGAAGGTAAAGGAGGTTTATTTATACAGCGCAATTCATGCACAGTTTATAATGACAAAAGCTGATATAGACTTTTAATGGGAGAGACCAGAGGTGGGGGATTATTTTTTCCACGGGGCCACATGAGAAACAGAAAATATTGTGCTTAACTCAATTCTGCATAATATTAACTGTTTTTCTCTATAAAAAAGCAGCAAATCTCAGTGTTTTGACGCGCTGGTCAGACTGTGAAGAGTTTGTGTTACGATTAAGCGATGAAAAAGTGAGATTGTCGTAGAAAAATGTCATTTAAAAACGCCTCTATAATAAAAGTGGTGCAGCTTTAGTCCATGTATGAGTCCAAAGGCTTTTCCAAGACTTTTGAAGGGAAACGTGGCATATTCACACTTTAGTCCATGAATGAGGCGTCATAAAATATGTTTCTTTGTCTTTCCAAATGAGCTTGAACCCATCAGTCGATAAAAGGACCGCATGTGGCCCAGGAGCTGGACACTGCCCAGGTCTGGTACAGAGTGGGATTATCACATTAAACGATACGATATATCGATATTTCAGTATTTTTGCACACCCCTACTTGCCATGGTGCAGCAGTAGCAACATGGAGAACTACGTAGACCATGATCCTTTGGTGTTTGGTGAAATATTATAACAACACCAAAGGCTTTTCCAAGACTTTTAAAAGGAAAAGTAGCGTATTCACAGTTTAGTCCATGAATGAGGTAAAATTATGAAAAAAAATAAAAATTTCTTTGTCATTCTTAATTGAAATTCAAAAGAACGAATGGTACACAGACCGATGTCCTTTTGTACAGGTCATCGATCACGTTATTTTTTCCTTCATCGGCCGATCAATCTGAGCACCTCGACTTATATCATTAATATTGTCAACAAAAAGCTTTACACACACGTAGACTAGGGACAATAACCGAAATATGGTGATATCGTGTGGTCAGAGGTCTCACAATAATAACTGTAGCTCTGTCACACAATAATTGAGTAAAATATCAAAAAATACTCTTGCCGATATATCGATACAACAGCCCACGGTATCGATACTGTATCATCACATTAAATGGTACGATATATCGATATTTCAGTATTTTTGCACACCCCTCCTTGCCGTGGCGCAGCAATAGCAACACAGAACTACATAGACCACGATCCTACTTTTCCAAGGCTTTTAAAAGGAAAAGTAGCACATTCACAGTTTTGTAAGGCTCCACTAAATATCGCAATAAATACAGAACAGTGAGAAATATGGTGAAAATATCATACAGAGGGATTTTGATGTCATTACATCCCTATACACACTTTAAAAATATATTACTCAAGTATTTATTAGGGGTGTAACGATATTCAAGTCTCAGGATACAATATTGTCACAGTATGAACCTCACCGTACCAGATTTATTGCAATATTTTCACTGTGAATCTGCTACTTTTTCCTCTAAAAATGCCTTCGCAAGACTTAATCCAAAGAATGAAGATAAATATCTTAAATACAAATATATAAATATCTATTTTTCTTTTATAAAGAAGCATTTTATGGAGCTAAATTATTCCCTGATTGTGGGAAAGATGGAGTGGCGCCGTGGGTAGTGTTGTGTTTTAGTTTTTCCTCGAGTGATGCAGAAAAGAGGGAGCCACTGTCTGTGTGAATGTTCTTGTATGAACAGTTATTTCTTCATGTCGTCTGCACTGAAACGCAGCAAAGGATCATGGTCTATGTAGTTCCCTCTGTTTTTTTTGTTTTTTTAGCTGTTTCTGCATTAGAACTGTTCATTTAAGCACTTAGGATTCGATATATTGTGATGGTGATATTATTGTGAGACCTTTGACGATACAATATCACCATATTTCAGTTATTGTTACAAAAGTACTTGCTTAAAAACCTGCAGTAGGTCTTGGCATGTTTACAGACACAATATTTAAAGCTATAAAATACAATGCAATACGGCTCTAAAGTTATTACAGTCCACAAACCACATTATTTGCCTGCGTCTGCTCCTCGTCGTTCCCACAGAGCCTTGTTTGCGTTGTGGGCGTGTCCGGGTTATCGCCGCTTCATCTCCTATTTACATTACAGCGCACGTGACTCCGCCCACTCCGCCGAGCCAAAGTCAGAGCCCGAGTCGGCCCACGGACACGTGACAGGACCACGGGGAGGGGCTAGAGAGGGCGTTTGGGACGTGGAAGGTGATTTGCTGAAAGGTAAAAATAGCTGGATGTGATCGGCGGACAGTGACGGGTGACTGACGGTTCAAAAATCAGTTTTACAGGACAATTCATCAGATTTAATCAAGGTCAAGATTCAGTCCTGATGGTCAGTGGTTAACTTGGGTTCTTTAAGGTTTTATAATACGCAAAATTGACCCTTGAGGGCGTTAAATCCACGTTATAATGTCGTTTCCTCCTCAAAAACAGACCTGGAGTTGTGTTTTGTTTCATTCACACATTTGAGTAACCGTTTAGTATTAGTCTGTCTGCATCTTGAACGCTCAAAATGAAGTGTAATTTTTCAATTGAACAGCTCCTTTCAGTTAAGAAGGAAAAAAATGCTTGGCCACAATAAAATATAAACACTTAAATCTATCAGAAAATGACTTAAAAGGAGTGAAATTTTCAGTTCACGCAGCAAAGATCATTTTACTGGACAATTAATCTTAAAATAACCAATCTCTAGACTAGAATGAAGCGTCTCAGAACTAATAAGTCAATAATAACTCTGAAAACAAGATGAATAACGTGATATAAGTTTGAAAATCTTGTCCAAATCAGAGAAATTTGCAGTGTTGCCGTGTTTTGGTCAGTAGAGATTGGACAGTTCCAGGGCTGAAATGATCCAAATTATTCTTTCTTTCTTATTAGTGTGTGGAGTTTAAAAACACTGTGGAGCGTTTCCTGTATTACCACATGATGGACAAGGTGGAATAAGAGTGTTTTCTGTTTGAGAGAAGAACGCGCAACTTAAACACGGTCTCCGGGTCTGTTTGTGACGAGGAAACAACATTGGAACAGATCAGAAGATGGAGTAAAATGGGCCCTTTAATGGAGAGCCGGTCCTCGGTCAGTAAAAGCCTGTGATTTGGAGCAGACTTTAGAGGAAAAGATTAGAGTTAGATTCGGGCAAGGCAGGTTTATTTGTACAGCGCAACACAAAGTAATTCAAAGTGCTTTACAGAATAAGAAATACATTAAAGTCACAACACAAACGGACATAAATTACATTCAAAATAGAGAGACGGACATTAAGAAGAGTGCAGAATGAAAACCTTTCAGTCCGACGCACATTGCACAGCTGAACAGAACCGTTTTGAGTCTGGACTGAAACAGAGTCCAAGTCGAGTCTGTCTCACACGTTCAGACTGTTCAGGTTTTAGCTGCATGAGTCTGAACCTCTGACTAGTTTAGTCCGGACTCTGGGACCAGCAGGCGGCCGGTCCCTGAGGCTGAGTCCTGCACGGGGCTGATTTTCACAAACTGCACCTGCCTGTGCCCTTCATACCTTAATCTGCACACGACTCATTTTCCGACAGAATTGAAATCAAATTCCACACCCGATCTGAGCCGCTATAAATACAAACTGACACCCGAACCGACGGACTTGAGTTTAGTCGCGGTGCTGGCCACAACTTTATACTCTCCACTCCTTCATTTTCTCTTCAGCTCCTCAGGAGTCACTTTGAACTGCGGGATGTCGTGTGTGAGGTTTGAAAATGAAAGCGGCAGAGATTTGTGGGAATGTGTGCAGCAAAAACAAATGGATTTTACATTTAATCATCTCGTAAAAACAATGACATTTTTGCATTTCACTAAAACACAGCCCTGTTTTTTATTTGCACATGAGGTTTTATAAACTGCAGATTAGACCTGCGCTCTCCTGAATCTGACCCAAACCTGCATCCGACACAGCACATTTTTTCACCCGTTTCATTAAAATTTGTGGTTCGCCCGTCGGGTATCCGCAGGTACCAGGGGTGGGGCTTGATTTAAAAAAAAAACCAAAAGAATTAATTCACCTCAATTAATTGCATAACAATATTTGCCCCAAAAGCAACATTTATTTTATGTAAATTAATTTTATTTGACTCACTTTCTTCCTGAAGCCCGTCATTTGTTAACGTTTTGGCGCCTCTTGTTTGTACTCGGAGCAGAACTGCTCCCACCAACAGCTCCAGAAGTTTCTGCTGTGACGTGTGTTTGTGTTTAAATGTTCTCGTGGGGTTGAGGAGCTTCTGTGATCTGCAAACTCTTTTCTGCAGTTTGAAATAAACGACGCCTTTGTCAATACTTCCACTGGGTCATTTTTTCAATAGAAATTTACGGTCCAGCAGATCCAGAGGCTTTCACGAGCTGTTCTTGTTGTAGTCAGAACTATATACTAATAAACGGCAAAGAACAATACAAAACAGCACATAAAACAAAGAAAACAGTCAATGATGCAACAAATCAGTTTAATTCTAATACATAAAAGAGATAGAATAAAAAGAAGTAGAGAATAAAAAGAAGTAAAAGCAGTTAAAGGAGTCCTGGAAGGAAGAAGACTGTGCATCGGTACAGTCGCCGTACAGCGACACAGACAAACTGCAATAAAATGTGTTCATATTTTTAATGCATTCATTTCTTTGTAATTATTTAATTATAATTATAACGCGTTAATGTCCCACTCCTATTAAATAGCAGTGCTTAAACGTCTGTGGTGATTGTGTTCATGAAATCAAAACTGAAAGTCGTCATAGTTTATTTTTGAATCGAAGTAATAAAAGTTCCAGCCGGTCCCTTCTACACGTTGGCCACATCTCATTTCTCTTTCCTTGCTTCCTTCTCCTCGTTTCCTCTCCTCGATCCTCTATTTTTCAGCCGTCAAATCAAATGTGCCGTATTAAGTGCTGTCCCGAAGAAAACCACTGAAGGAAGAAATAAACCCGAGGAGGCTTCAGGAGGCGGACACCCGAGAAATAAATCAAACTTTATTGGTCTCAGTGAGGAGTTTAGATCCTTTCCTCCTCCTGGCACTTCCTCACCCATTTCCCGCAGAATCAGAATCAGAATCAGAATCAGAATTACTTTTATTCATCCCCGAGGGGAAATTTTCTTTGTTACAGATGCAACCGACCAAGAGCATGTACATCGAACAAGTTACAAAATAAGCTAAATACAATAAGATAAAAGATAAAATAGCTCTCTCTGGGAAATTATTTACATCATTGACATATTTGTGACTATATACATGTGTGAGCAGGGAATAGGATGAAAAGGATTGAGTAGTTTGTGAGTTAAAGTGCAGCGTTCAACAGTTTGATGGCGACAGGCAGGAAAGATTTCCTGTGTCTCTCAGTGGAGCAGCGCGGCAGCCGCAGTCTATGGCTGAAAGAGCTCCTCTGATTGGCCAGCACCTTGTGGAGGGGGTGGGAGGGAGAGTCCAGAATAGTCCAGATTTTGTCCAGCATTCTCCTGTCCAACACCACCGCCAGAGAGTCCAGCTCCTCCCCCACAACATGTCCAGCCTTCCTAATGATCTTCTCGAGTCTATTAGTGTCCCTCACGCGCAGACTGCTGCCCCAGCAGACTACAGCGTACATGATGGCACTGGCCACCAGAGACTCGTAGAACGTCCTGAGCATTGTCCTGCAGATGTCAAAGGACCTCAGCCTCCTCAGGAAATAGAGGCGGCTCTGGCCCTTCTTGTAAACTGCGTCTACGTTCCTGCTCCAGTCCAGTTTATTGTCCAAGTACACCCCCAGGTACTTGTACTCAAGTACCTGGGAAGTACTCAAGTACTCAAGGAAGAAGGAAGCGAGGAAAGAGAAATGCGATGCGGTTTCTGTTTGAATCCAGAAACTGAAACTGAACTGTAGAGCGTGAAAACCTCGCTCGAAACTTGAGACGATCAAACCGCAGCTGCTGTAATTTGTTACCTGAGAAAAGTTATAGTTTGGTTCTCAGATTGTTGAATCTGAGAAAATCCAGGCAGCTTTTCGGTCTTTGTTTTGGTTCTGACAGATCCACTTGTCTCTGTAAAGTTTCGCGTGGTTCCGGCTGGACGGGTAATGGGTTTTGCTTGTGATGATTCAGAGAAAAGGGAAAAGGGAAAGTCTATTCTGAGCTCCGTGAGTGCAGAACGGGTCAGCTCAGGCCACTGTCTGCACCATCATCCGTCTCACTGAAGTATGAGGAAGAACTGCTCCCCAACGCTCCCTGCTGAATAAAGGAAAGTTTATGTTTTTATTGTTCGAAGTTTGTTCTCGCTGCGAAAAGAAAAATGACACCAATCATCAACAAAAAGTGTTTCACAGAGCGCACCACTCGTCTGTTTAAGTCTAATCAACTAAAGTTTAAAGACCGAGTTAATCTTTTTTATTAGTTCTGTGGAGATCTAAACAAAGATATTCACCCGAAGCTCTATAAAATCTTTTTATGTTTGTTTTGAGGACTGTGACATAGAAGACGATATTTTTTCCGAGCTGTATTCTCGAAGACAATATTAAAACAGAAATGCGTCTCTGTGCTCTGTGGAGTCAAGTTATGGAGCCTGTTAAATCATGATTTTAACAGTTGCACTTGTTTCTAAATTTAAGAAAATGTACAAGGATAAAATAGCGACGATGTGACTAAGAGGCTGTTTACACGACAACAGTAACGGGTGGAAAACGCAGGTGTCAGACGTCCTTGTCGTTTAGACGGCAACGGCGTTTTGGGGGGTTGAAAACGCAAAAATCTGAAAAGTCCATAGTGGAAATCTTAAACGCTCCACCCTGACGTCACCGTGTAAACCAGGGGTGTCCAAACTGTTTTCATCAAGGGCCAGATATTAAAACGCAGACCAGCGTGAGGGCCGATCGAGGGTCATAGACTGAGGGTCAAAACGGCGAGTAATTCAAATTTGTGCATTTATAACAGGCTTGAATGACCCTCCAGAGCTTTGTTCAGGCTCAGACCCTCAAAAGGACACACGACATTTGCTCGATCGAGGTAGATTTCAAAAACGTGCAGTAAAAAGTACGACTTGCATGGGCCAATTCACCTGGAAGCCTGAGGGCCAAAACAACTGGTCTGAGACATGCCTGGTGTAAACGGCTGAAAACGGAAAATTTCGTGGGCCACGGCAAAGAGATTATGTCACGAGCACGAGTCGGCTGAGGAAATAAAACGGTCCACATTTTCAGGTGCCTCGTTGGTTTTATCATTTAACATGAGGTTGGGCAACAGCTCAACCTCCTCATCTGTCCACATGCAGTTGGTGGTGTTATTTCGTTTCACCATGTTGTTTTGAATTGTAGAAGAGGAAGTGGAAGCAGAAGGGTTATACGCAGCGTTTGGTCTTGGTGGTGCTGCCACCTACACTCTGGATGTGCAAACTGCAATTTCCCCAAAGCGCTCGCGTAAATACAGGATAAAAGTTAGAACGAAAACTCACTTTTGTGGTTTTGCTTCAGACTGTTTCTGTGTAAACGTAGTCTTAGGAAAATGTTTAAAGTGAATGGACGCACAAGAGCGTATCATACATGTGGCTCATTGGTGACTTGGTTTGGTTTTTGGGCTTTATAACATTTATCTTCTTCCAGGTCCTTTTGCTCATGCAGCAACGACAAGGCAAAAAATAATGGTTGGAATATGGATTTATGTTAATTGTCAGATTTTTTGTTGTTGTTGTCATTCTCTTTAAGTTATTGCCAACGAAATAATAGCACGAACAATAAATAAATAAGGAGTAGAAATGAGTCTTTTGTTCACCATCGAGTGCGTTTATGAGTGTCCCGGTTATGAGCCGTATCCCAGTTCATGACAGTGGGTCGGCTCTATGTTCTAATATTTTTCTCAAAACAAAACTCCAAGTCAGTAATTTTTATTTTTATACCGCATTTAAAGAGATGATTCAGAGTAATTTCATCCTGTGCTCCGTGACCTCAAGCCAACTCCCCCCAGAAGCTTGTTTTCCTTTGCTCGAACAGCGATCGAGTTACCGCTTTTAACCTAAATAGTGAAACGTTTTGCTTATTTAGTTTGTCTGAACGTGTCCTGTTCATTAAAGGATCTAGAAGGGTAATTGCGCTAACTCATGGAGGTGAGTTTAATGTCGGTGTAAGGGTCTGTTTGGGTAGTGGTGTTAGAAAATGTCAGCCCCATGTTCCCAGGGCCCAATGTTCCCAGATTTTGCTAAAAGCTTCATTACATCTGTAGTCATCTGCTTCTGGATAATAGGTTGGGTGTAATTGACGACCAAATTTGGCGAAATGGGGATAAGATCTGACACAAATTGACGATAAAGGAAATATGGCAGCAAACGGCCTAATTTTGGAAAGAAAAAAAAGACCTTTAGAAACGAGGGAACATAAGGCGCCCTCGACGGACGGGATTCTGGATGTGACGTTTACAAGCGCTCAGATAAACCCGAACACTCGTATCAGTCCATCAACTTTATTAATCCCAAAGGGCATTTCCGTTCGCAGATGCCTGGTTGTGCGTAAACCGTAAATAAAATCGCACACACACCGTACGTCCAAGCCTCCGTTTAAAAGCTTTAGGGCAGAAGGAATGGAAAGATTTAGCGGAGCGGTTGGCAGGTTGTGATTGTGATTGTAATGGAGCAAAGACTAAACCGGCTACGGTGGCTTTAATGTGGCGTTAAATATTCTTAAATTATGGGTGACCAAACCAGACGTCCCTGTTTACCCGGAACAGTCCCAGCAGATTTATCCAAAAGTATTGATTTGTCCCAGTTTTATACAAGGAATGTCTCAGGTGTCCTTATTTTTCAGCAATGGATGGATAAATCCCGGACAATAGTGAAAAATAGGGATGCACCAATACCGATAACATTTGGTATTGGATATTGGGCCGATACTTCCATAATAAACTCGTACTCATTAAACATTTGCCGATACCACTACTACTACTACTATTACATGACAGTATCCCGGGTATCCGGAATAATCCAATATCCCGGTTATGAGAAACCAGAGCAACGTGAATAAAGCGACTGTAGCGACATCCGTGAAGCTGCTGCACTCGTACGATCTCTGAAAAGTTTAACATGAACCAACTCCAACGCGACATACGCACAGAACAGACTCAGCACCAGCAGAACATCCTCTGTCACAGAGAGAACACTCATATTCCACTGAGTCGTGTCTTTTAGTCCCACAGAAGCTGAAGCATCAGCGTTTATACTGTTTATGCAAATGAGATGTATGCAAATGAGCTGTATGCAAATGAGACATGCGGTTTTAAGTTTAGTTTCTGTAAAATGTGACCAAATGTGCGCAAAGCTGCATTAAACTCATTATAATCAAGATTCAGAACGTTTATTGTCAAATTTTCATGTTCACATATGAATAAATTAAATTAGGTTTCTCACTCTCAATCAAAGCTAAATTAAATAATAATAATGATAATAATAATAAAATTAAAGAAAAGTTCACAGATCTTCTTAGGGACACAGCCTGGTGTGTAGAGGGAATATCAGGGTTGTTTGTATTTTTTCGGGATTTATTCTTTTTTTTTTTTTTTGCATTTGTAAGATTGGTAAAGTATCGGTATCGGCAAGTACAGAAATGATTGTACTCATACTCGTATCGGTTTTGAAAAAAGTGGTATCGGTGCATCCGTAGTAAAAAGGAGAATATATTGTCATTTTTTAAGCTAAAATACAGAAAACTGTGCTTGAAAATGACAATTAGGCCGAAAAATGCACCAACTGAAGTCCTGCAGGTAGGTCCTGTACCCAGACCCACAGGTTTCACGCTCTGTTCATGTACAGTATTTATTTATACCAACAATAGTGTGACAAGACGTCCCTATTTACCCGGAACAGTCCCAGTTTTGAGCCCTGTGTCCCCTGTCCCAGCGAATTTACCCAAAACGAGACCCAGTTTTATACAAAAAACATCCCGATTTTTGACCAATCTGACACCTGCAAACGGTAAAGCGACGCATAAACTGTCATTTGTTGAGGTGAAATACAAAAAAAGCTGCTTAAAAATGACCAAAACACAAAGAAAATGGTCTCTGCTTAACAATTCTCCTTATTTCCGCACCCGTTTCACAATTTCATTATGACCAACCGCCAAAAAAAACACGAGGATGTCCCAGTTTTTGAGTTTGAGAATCTGATAAATGAGTCTGTGTTCAGTTCAGTTCAGTTTTCTCCGTGTTAAACTTGTGGTGTTGTGTAGAATGTGCTGAGTTGTGTTGTTGGTATCAGTGAAACCAGAGTCACCGTCACCACCCAAACAGAGTAAATACAGGTCAGTCCTAATCCAAGTGGAACTACAGGCTGAACACTGTCACTATTTATGGGTACGATAGTAGTAGTATGTATATAGTAGTAGTAAAAATGCTGATTTCAACTTTCTTGTGTCAGTAAATTCTAAAAATATAAATTAATACACTACCAGTCAAAGGTTTAGACTCGCACAATGTTCTTTTCTTTATGTTTACCACTTTCTACATTTACATACATACAGAAGACATCGAAAATATGAAGCAACGTGCATTTTTTTTAGCCAAATCCTCAAATTAGCCACTGTTGTTGAAAAATATTTAGCACTTTTCCACTTTTTTCTTTACTTAAATAACTCCATATGTCTTGTTTTATATATTTGATGTGTTCTCTGTGTACATAAAATGTGGAAAGTGTAAAAAAAAAAAAAACATTAAATGAGAGGGTGAGCCTGAACTTTTGACGGGTTGCGTGTCTTTCTAGAATTTAGAATCGTTAATGAATCGAATTAGATTAATTATATACAGAATTTTTGTGCAGATTCTGATACGATTCACGTCGGGGCTGAAGGGAACAAACATTAGATTAGATTAGATTTGCACTGTTTTAATAATAAGATCCTGTTCAAAGTTAATATTTTACCGTGTCCATAGGGCTGTGCCGAAAATGGAAACATCGATAAATCGTGATCTCGACTTTAAATCAGTTTATTTCAGATGTGTAGCAAATCAAAATATGTTACCGTTTCATAAAAAAAAAATATATATAGATAAAGTATATATATATAGCAAACCAAATAAAGTACAGTAACCTAAAAACAGATAATAGAAAATAAAGCTACAACTTATTTGTTCCTGCCTCCTGTTGTTCCGGTTCAGCTTTAGTAAATAGTTATATATGAATATTTACTGTATTTTCTGGACTATAAGTCGCACCAGCCAAAAAATGTATAATGAAGAAGCAAAAAAAAAACATGTATAAGTCACATTTTTTGGAGGGGAAATTTATTTTATAAAATTAGAGACCGAGATCAGACATTTCGACACTTCAAACTGTCGACCTCGGTGTGGATTTCTGCAGAAGTTTTTGGGTTGTTGTTCGTGCTCTGGTTGAGGCGGTTGTGTTACATGAAGCAGTAACAGGTTTTTTTGTTTTCTTCTTTTACAGTTCGAGAATCTTCTGCTTTTCAGGGGTTCACCCCCTGATTCCGACACTTTTTAACACCACCATTCTGACACCTTTTATACTTTACTCATGAGGCAGCGGTAAGAGGAGGCGCGCTGGTTTAGACCTGTTTTTTGTCCTGATTTAGACCTGGTTTTAGTCCTGATTTAAATCTGGTTTTAGTCCTGGTCTAGATCTGGTTTAGTCCCGGTTTAGTTCTGGTTTAGACCTGCTTTTAGTCCTGATTTAGACCTGGTTTTAATCCTGATTTAAACCTGGTTTTTGTCCTAGTATAGATCTGGTTTAGTCCTGGTTTAGACCTAGTTTAGTCCTGATTTAGACCTGGTTTTAGTCCTGATTTAGACCTGGTTTTAGTCCTGATTTAAATCTGGTTTTAGTCCTGGTATAGATCTGGTTTTAGTCCTGGTGTAGATCTGGTTTAGTCCTTATTTAGACCTGGTTTAGTTCTGCTTTAGACCTGCTTTTAGCCCTGATTTAGACCTGGTTTTAATCCTGATTTAAACCTGGTTTAGTTCTTTTATAGATCTGGTTTAGTCCTGGTTTAGACCTGGTTTTAGTCCTGATTTAAATCTGGTTTTAGTCCTGGTATAGATCTGGTTTAGTTCTGCTTTAGACCTGCTTTTAGTCCTGATTTAGACCTGGTTTTAATCCTGATTTTAACCTGGTTTTAGTCCTGGTATAGATCTGGTTTAGTCCTGATTTAGACCTGGTTTTAGTCTTGGCATAGGCCTATACCTGCTTTTAAACCAGGACTAAACCAGGTCTATAACAGGGCTAAACCAGGTCTATAACGGGGCTAAACCAGGTCTATAACAGGGCTAAACCAGGTCTATAACAGGGCTAAACCAGGTCTATACCAGGACTAAACCAGGTTTAAATCAGGACTAAACCAGGTCTAAACCAGGACTAAACCAGATCTATGCCAGGACTAAAACCAGGTCTATAACAGGACTACAACAGGATTTAACAGGATTAAACCAGGCCGCGCCTCCTCCGTCGCCCTCAGCGCTCCTACGCCTCCAGTCCGTGAAAATACGGTCCTGAAACGAGCGCAGTCAAATACAAGTTTCTCGCTCTCTCCAAACTTTGTTTCTGCTGCTCAGTCACCGTTTTCAGCTGCAGATTTCACCACTCACAGTTTGTAATCTGCAGAATCTGATTTGTGTTCAGTCTTTGTCAGATGTCTTTATGAGCTGATGTTTAAACTTTAAATTTTCTGTAGTGCAGGAGTAATGGGAGTAGCAGCCACTGGCACACAGGCCTAGAGCGCCCCCTCGTGGCTGTCAGAGTGAAAATAATAAACGTGAAATTATATATTTTAATATACAAGTCACACCTGAGTATAAGTCAGAACCACCCAAACCATGAAAAAAGTGTGACTTATAGTCCAAAGAACAGGGTATATATACATATTATTTTAATTATAAACAGTTATTTATCCTTTTATTTAATACTATACATGTTTCCATTTGAATATTCTTTATCGATTTGGTTAATTACTACGTTCTCGATAATAAGGCGTGTGCGTTTTAACGAACAGGTCAACAGCCGATCGTGTGGCAGTGACAGAGTGTGGAGCTGATGAGGATTTACGCTCTTTTGTTTAGGAAAAGTAGCCTGAGCCACAGCGTGTCCCTTTTGTCTCCATGTGTTCACAAGTTTTGACTTAAAGCTGCACAATTTGACTAACGCCCGGTGTCCACTGACTGCAGGTGCGGTGCACTTCAGGACACGTGCAGCTGCCGAAAGACTTAGAAAGTTCTTAAAGGGACAGTTCACAATTTTGGACACAGGGCCCCATTTCCTCGTGAGCCAGAGTGTGGGAGACGCATGTCAAACTGACCCACTCCACAGACCCGAGGCAAAACTATTAGAACTCCAGACTGTCCATGTGAACGTCTGTGTACAGAGAATAATTTTAGACATAAAACCAACTGTTGCATTTGATGGTTTTATGTCTGAGCAGCAGCAGTGAGTTGTTCTTCCTGATAGAAGCTCGGCAGCGGCGGACTGATATATGAGAAAATAGTCCCTCAACATGCGACGATTCATGCGATGCAACGTAAATTTTATTCCAGACGTGATTCTCTGGACACAGACGTTCACATGGACAGTCTGGAGTTCTAATAGTTTTTCCTCGGGTCTGTGGAGTGGGTCAGACTGTTTTTAGTGGCAGGACTGGAGGGAAGATTTTAAAAAAAAAAGTGTCTCCACACGTCTCCAACACTCTGGCTCACGAGGAAACGAGGCCCTTATGTCCGTCTGTTTTGTTTCCAATAGGATGGAAGAAGATCGAATCGAAAACATAACCACGACTCTTTCTTTTCCCCACATCGCCCAGTCCCTGAACTGACTGACAAGTACAAGAATCACACTTCAGAACACGTTTGTAGAGGTGTAAAGGCAGTTTTTAAGCAGAATAAAACGGGAGATTTTGTCGTTTGTGGAGAAAACTGTGGTGAAGTGTGAGATTTGCTAACTGCGCCCATTAAAACTGTGATGTGAGTTTGATTAATTCTGCCGCCTAATTAAATTCACATAATGACTTTGTGCGCCTGGTATTGGAAACGTTCTCGCTCATTCCTGACTGACTGATTTTCAGCGTCGTTTTCAACTACAAAGACCGTGATTCTTTGCTTCAGTTCAGTATTTCCAACATGAAGAAGTTATGTTAATGCTGCACAAGGGTCCAACACCTCCTCGTCTCCATGGAAATGTTACTGCTTTGTCTAGAATGTTCCACAGTATAGATTAAACCCATCGATTACAGGAGAAACAAGCAGGTTACAGCTCCACGCTACATTACAGGTCAGATCTGTGGGGAGGCGCCCCATTCACAGCAGGAATTATTGTATTTTGAGCGTTTGTTCACCGATCTGAAGGTTGGCGGTTCGAATCCCGCTCTCGACATAAATTATTATCGGTTGAGCGCTCAGATCCACTGACCCACGGGTTGGAGGTGAGATTCTTGATTCCACAGATGAAGCTGTTGCTGTGTCCTTGAGCAAGACACCACACCCCCAATGTCTGTGTAGTCCAGTGGTGGATGAGTGGTTCCTTTGAGTGACTTGAAGGTGGAAAAGTGCCGTATAAAATGTGACAAATTTTTGAGCAATGACATCTCCACCAGAAAAGCTGCACAGTGCACCTTTAAGTGTAATATCGTTCAAGGACCATGACAACAACACATGTGCGAAGAGAAAAGTGTTTATTATATTGAGACAAGGTGGGTCGGCTCGGCCGAGACTCAGGGTGGGGGTTCTGTCTCAATTTTCACATGGCCCAGCAGGACGGGACCCCCCTCGTAGGCGTCTTATGTCTGGAAGTGAACAGACCGGGGTTGGGAGGGGGGGGTCGAGTTATTCGGGACAAACTGGGTTATCGGGATAAGCTGCTACAAATAGGCTTCTGGGAAACTGAGGTGTGGTAGAAGCATATATGAGTGGACTAAGCTAACCTGTTAGCCACCGTGTGCCAAACAGGAAGTGCTCCAGGAGGCTCTTCCGGCTCCTTCTCTCCCGTTTTCCCATTAACTCACACTGGGATCTTCTCGCTCCTCTCTCTGGACCTGCTGCTGTGGCCTCGACATTTTGGTCTTAAATGTTCGTCTGAACCCGCGACACAGGATCCTGAATTTTTCATTTCGCTGTCTTGTTCCTAAATGAAGATATGAACATAAATAACGGACCAATCAGACGCCTTCATTCCCCGAGGTCCCTCCCTCTAGCATTAGTAACAGGTTTGATTGACAGCTCATGTGTTTCGTTGCTAAGTTAGTTCCCTTCCCACTTTCCTGCCCCGATTGACTATTTTTGAAATAAAATGACAAAATATCTCAATTAAAATAGCTAACGCTACTAGAATCTTAACTAGCATAATTTGTTAAATTATGACTATTGTCGTTCGCACATAACAGAACATAGAACATAAATCAATGACTTAAACTTACTATTTAAAGTTTGATGATAAAGGCTAAAAGTTTCCTTATTATTCTCAAGAATCAGTGAAATCCAGCGGTTCGTGCAGGTGCAGAGTATCTCCGCTCTGAGGAGGGCGGCGCATTTAACCTCCTCAATCCTGATTGGCTCTTGTGGTTGCTATGATACGGTCAGATCTCCAAATATGGTCGTGGCTCCAGATTTGCTCCTGTAGCATCAGGAGCCTCATTTGAGCGACGCTGATGCTGTGGAGACGTCACACTCACTTAGACACTCGTATATACGGACTATGAGCAGAAGTGAGCTGTGGTTTACTGTAGAGAAGGTGAGGGCAGTTGAGGCCTGCTCCTTAACATAAGTTAATCATCCATCCATCCATCTTCTCCCGCTTAATCCAGCTGGGTCGCGGGGGCAGTTTACTGCCCAATCCTCATAGCACCTGACCCCCCCTATGAACCCCTCTGCAGGTGGTGAGCCCACAGGAGGGTGGACAACATGGTCCTTGATGTTAGTTCATAGGGGTAAAGTAAGTTAATCATAACTACATATAATAGCTTCCCAACAGTGTCACAACTGACTTACTTTACTACTACTGCTACTACTGCTACTACTGCTAGTACTACTACATCATTTAACATGATACTTCTGTTGTGTGTGACTTTATGATGAGGTCATGTGACGGGCGGTTGTTGAAATCCGGGTTTAGCTCGAGCTGGACTGGCAGGTTACACTGCTGACGTAAATCCAACTGTTTCCACAAGCACTTTACTCACCACACCACAAAGATCCTAACGGTGTGTCGGGATTTTGCAGGAGTAAAAACATGATGTGTGAGTTAAAGGTGCACTGTGTAACTTTTCTGTCACCTGCTTGTCTCATGTAGCCTAAATGTTTTCCCTGGAAGGTTCTACACTACGGTTTACTCTCAACCTCTTTTCACTTTCATTCACTTCCAGATGTTTTATTGTTTTGGTGAAGTCTTCTCTTTGTTTTCATGCAGTTTTATGTTTTACACCATTTTGTGGAACCTTCCGGGTAAAACAGCTTCTCTACGGAGAACAGAGTTTTGGAGCCTTCACCTAAAAACTCCCATGGAGCTTCTATATTGGCAAAGCAATAACATCTCCAGGCAAACAGGTGGTAGCGCCCCCTAGAAAAGTTACATAGTGCACCTTTAAAGACTAAAAGCAACGCAAGACAAGGCAAGGCACGTTTATTTGTATAGCACGGCTCATGCACAGAGTCATTCAAAGTGCTTTACAGAATAAGAAATACATTAAAATCACATTACAAACAAATTAAAACATAAATAATCATCATTAAATTAAAAAGAGAGAGAGTGCGGAATGAGAAATGAAAACCTTTCAGTCGTCTGCAGCTAAACAGAACTACAGAACTAAATAATGTACCGTATTTTCCGGACTATAAAGGCACCGATAAATAAGCAGCATCCACTCTTTTTTTTTTTTTTTAATTAAGAAAAAAGTTATACAAGCTGCAACCGGGCTATAAGCTGTGTTGAAATGTTGAAAAATGAGATATTTACTGCATATACAGAACGATTTTGTACTGTAAATGTACATTTATGTACCTGAACAGATTCTTTCTGAACAGTGCCTTTGAACACGGCAGCAACTGTGCTGATTAAAACGAGGTAAAAACAGAAAAGAACCGGTAAATGACCTTCATTTCTCCTGTGCAGTGAAACCACAAGTCACTTTAATCATCTCCACTGACGCCGAGCTTACAGCAGCAGCAGGTGGAGGTCTGTGGGACACAATTTTCAGTCCCGCTCGCAATCAGCTTTCAGAATGTTCTTTCAGAATGTTCTTTCAGAATGTTCTTTCAGATGCTCTTATTACATCCATGGTCCTGCGCCGCACTGTTTTGTGTTGGTCCCGCGGGTCCCGCGGGTGCAGGGCTCTACAGCGGTTTCCTTCCTGGAGCAAGATCGGTGCCTTCAACTTAAAACTTGCATCATACAAACTCCTTCATGTGCTTTTCATGATGAAGGGGCGAGGATTTGAAAATAATTACCAGTTAGTAATTTGTTGTGCGTGTTATATCTGCTAAATAAAAAGTAGCGTATTCTTCTCCGTCTATCTTGTTTTTGAAATTCGGGTTAGAGCGCCCTCTAGCGGTGGAAGAAAAATCCACAGATTAGCCGCTCCTTTGTAAAAGCCTCATGGTTCAAAGCCTGAGAAAAACGTAGCGGCTTATAGTCCGGAAAATACGGTAAAGACTTTTGTGTTTCTGTCATTAGACCAGGTCCTTGAATGTGTATTTGACAGATCTCAGTACGTTACAGTTACAGGATGAATACTTCAGATCAGCCTCATTATTTGCTTTTGGTTTGAACTTCGACCTAACAAAGTTCCCTGTGGCAACTGACAACAAAACTGTCACTTTTGTCTCCGCTATTTCTGTCCTCATTCCATTACACTAATTTTCCTGTGGTCACTGTCAACAAAGATTCAGATTGATATTGTGAGTAATGACATAACTCTCATAAGTGTCTCTGCTCTTTCCAGGTGGTACTACGGAAACATCAACAGGGTGAAAGCCGAGAAGCTGCTGCTGGCGTCTCAAAACAAAGACGGAGCCTTCCTGGTGCGCATCAGCGAGAGCCACAGCAATGAGTACACCATCTCCGGTGAGCGAGGGCACTGCAGAGGGAATAAAAACTATGTGATACAGGAAGGTCGAATTATAATTTAGATTATAATTTAAAGCCTTCCCTTCACTCCCGCAGACAGATCCATTGGTACCTCTTCATTTGCAAAACTCTCATGGGCAAAACTCCACAATATCTTCGCTCACGTCTCCAAATTCATAACTCAATGCGTACGTTACGCTCCAGCCGTCTGGTTAATCTGGTCCTCCCTAAAGCACTTCCTTTGGTCGCCTGTCATTCCAGTTCGCCGCTGGAAGCGACTGTAATAATTTGCTTAAACTCAGCTCGTTTATTCCAATCAGCACATTTAAGAACTCAGTGCATGTAACCGTCCAAGATCATTGCACCTGTTTTTAGTTGTAGCCTTTTATTACTGTCGTTATTGTTCCTGTTGCACTGTTTGCTTTGTGTGAATGCGTCTGTTTAATGTGCTGCTTGTTAATGCAGCCTCTTGGCCAGGTCGCCATTGTAAATGAGAATTGGTTCTCAAATGGTTTACCTGGTTAAATAAAGGTTAAAAAAAATAAATAAAATAAAATTAAAAGAGGGCTGCACATTAGGGATGGGCATTCGATTAAATTTTCTTCATCGATCGTTGGGAAAATTAATGATCGATTTTGGATTAATCATTGACATTTTATATTAAAATTATCATCACAATTATTACTAATCTGCATAAATAAACTCAACTTTACAACAAATAAGCCATAACCACGATATCCTCCTGAGGCCCGGCCCAGTCATTTGTGTCCTTTATAAGTGCACATTGAGTTAACCAGTCGATATTTTAAGTGTTTTGAGATCAATTCTTAATGGACAAAGTTCCTCTGCCTAAACAGGGCTGGGGGATTATAGGCGCTGTCATGTCCAGGATAAAAAAAAATAAATAAATAAATAAAAAGTCAATAGGAGTTAGTTTGTGGCTGCACTATTATAAAAAAAATAAGAAATTAAAATAAAAATGTTTTGAGGCTTTGAAAAAAAGTTTTTTAGTTGGTAACTTCTGTGTCTGCGGTGTCCATTAGAGGACAACCCTGACCCATGCTAAGGTGTTAATTTACCTCCAAATAAATAGAAAATCACCAAAAAATATATATTGCAATACACTTTTTTCTTCAGGTCCCAGGAGGATAGAGCCACATCAGTGTGAGATCAGAATGTGTTTATGCAGCTTTGGCACATTTGTTTACATCTTACGTCTTAGAAACGAAACTTAAAACCACATGGCTAAAAAGCGGGGGGAAAAAAGCAGCTCTTTCCTTGTGCTGATGTGGTTCAGCTTCTGTTGGACTAAAGGACACGACTCAGTGGAATATGAGTGTTCTCCCTGTGACAGAGGATGTGATGAGGCTGTGAGTCTGTTCTGTGCTTATGTCACGTTGGAGATGCTGCGTAAACATGCGAAACCGGGATACTCCAAAAAAAATAAAAAAATAAAGCGATATAGTGATCTCCAAGGAGTCATAGACAAGACGTGGGACTGTGAGGCTCCAGTGTTTCTGCTCAGACCTCGACTCCTCACGCTACGTTACACACAGACACCTACATTCAGTTTGTCGATTAAAATGAACGTGATCGACGAAAATCTTAATGATCAATTATCGATTAATCGACTAATCCTGCCCGTCCCTGCCGCACATTATGACCTGGCTCACAGCAGATTGATCCGTGTCTCTCTGAACTGAAATGATTTGAATCTGATCGAAGTGTCAAAACAACAGAAAAATCAACTTGAGTTACATCCGACTGCGAGAAAAGCACAGACATCTTCTCTGTCCACAAATGTGCAAAACCTTCTGCATGTTTTTCACAAACTAAATGGCCACGTTTCCCACAGAAAGTTGTTTGGTCAAAGCGGTGACCGGGGGTGGCAGCGGAGATACTGTGCCGGCGAAAGTGAAGACCGGGGCGCGAAGAATAGCTTCGTGAGGATTCACGAGGTGCCTGCGCGCCCTGTGTAATGTTTTTCTCTTTTGTTTAGTTTTTTTCCGTGGTCAAGGCAGGGGGCAATTGTTGTCAAGGCGGCTGCCCAGACTATAAAGCGCTGCGGGAAACACTGAAATAGAAATAGGCTGAAGTACGTCTGTTTGTTGTGGTTCGTTTGAGCGCTTCTCCTTTGTCTTCGGCTGTGAACCCCGCTGTACCAGCAGGAGGATGCAGGTTTAGAAAAGAAAAGAAGCACATTCTCCTAAAAAAACAACTCATTTCTGTCAGACACTCAAAAAATACATATTGTTTACTGACCCAAAATAATTCTCTTTTTTCACCTGAATCCTAATTGTAAAACTAAAGGTGCTGTTGTGGATTTTTAAATCTGAGAAGAATAAAAATGGGAGAGAAGTTGTCTTCAATCAAAGAGTCTGGATTTATTAAAGCAATTGTGTGCACAACTACAGAGAAAATGAAAAAGAAACCTTCTGTCCCTCACGCGAACTCCGTCTCTCCCTAATCACACATGTCAAAACAAAAACCGGCTCTTACACAGTTTACAGCCGTCATCATATCAACATGAGAGAAAACGTACAATAGTATTAGTCTAAACAGCCTTCGGAAGGAGACGATTTATCTGGGTTAAAACGGGGCATCGATTAGATGAACTCAAGTGGACCAATAATTCTAAATGATGAGAATGAATAAAACAACAACCTGTTGTTTTAACCCCAATAGAAAAGGACTGAACATAATGTCCTGTCTTAAGAAGCCCAGATACAGCAGATCACACCACTGTGACCATGAACACAGAGATACTTTAGCACTTTGTGACTTACTAGTATCTAAAGCCATAAAATACATCCTTTAGCTTAAATAAGTCACAATAGAAAACAAAGTAAAGTTTTCCACCACAAGTGCATCAGTCACTCTTCATATCATAAGGAGCATTTGTACTAAACAGTAACAGTCTCCATCAGAGCCTCTCTGTAGATCCTGTACACGTGATCTGATTCTCACCATGAGGTCAGGCAGGTCGGCACCGGCTCTGAACCAGGTCACGTCTGTGGAGATATTAAACATGAAAACGCTCGACTCAGTTATTCCTCCATCCATCGATCACTCTTTATTTCAGCGTCGCCGGGTTAAATCTGTCCGGAGCGGCTCGCCCGGGGGAACCTAACCCAGATCGTGAGAAGAGGAGGACTTAGCTGGAGAATTATATTGACATTGTTCCTGCAGTTGTGTTTTGGTTTGGCCTGTCACAATAACAAAATGTAAGCACGATAGATTCCTTCTGTAAATATAGATGATAAAGGATCATTTTAGAACCAAACTATAAAGCAGAATTATCGATAAAAATATTCTAAATGTGCCATAATGTTAAATATATGAACTGCAATAAATAAATAACTGACTACAATGCTTAAAGGTGCATTGTTTAACTTTTCTGGTGGAGGGCTAATAAAATAATAAATGCAAAGTTGTTTAACGTCACACTGTGGAACATTTCAGGCAGAACAATGTCATATACACAGAAACAAGCAGGTGATGGAGCTCTAACCAAAAAGTTACACAGTGCACCTCATAGTTTGTAATTGTTAGTTAATAATTGAACCTTTTACAACTCAAATCGTGTCATAGCGCAAAGAAAAAGCACCTAGACTGCGAAAGCTACAATTGAAGTTAAGACGACTTGAATTACGAAAGTTTTATGATGACTTGAGCACATTTCACTTCAATAAAATGATCTACCAATGCAGCAAGACTTTTTGTAGTTAAAATATGAACATATCTCGTGACACTAAAGACTGTCACACACAACAGGAGAATTCATGTGATTTTGACTGACCCGACTTTGTGTCTTTGAAGCCGCTTCTCCTCGTGTGTGTGTGGTGTCCACGTTGGATCGTAACCACCAAACATCAGCGATTTTACGGTAACAGCCGATAAAACAGAGTGTCAAGGGCAGATACAAACTCTGCCAAAAAGAGCGAAAACAATGAGAAGATTTTAAAAGTTGTACATTTTAAACTGCAGCGTCTCATGCACATTATCCATGGAATTTGTCCTCCGCAAATAATGAGCCCAGTCCACAAAACCGCGCTGTTAATCCAGTTTGAGGCGTTCTTTAAAAGTAAAAAGTTGAGATAGTTCCTCACGTGTGTCTGTTTACATCCACACAGCGCACGGATCGAGGTGAAGCTGCAGATCAGCGATCGAGACTCTACTTCCTGTGGACTTTATCGCCAATCTTCTGTGCATTAAAAATCCTGTATCTGAAGTATTTCACCACATTTCACCAATAATAATAACGCAATTTTGTCTTGTGTCTAAACTGGAAGTGCAGCGCTCTGATTTTTGAACACTTCAGAGTCTCAGAGCGAGTGGTTTTACTGTAGACAGGAAACCGCTGACGTGATCGCGCTCATAACTTCATATCCTGTGGTCCGCACACAGATCCCGCTGCAGTTTTTGTGATCGGAGATTCAAAATCTCATAAGATTCTCCTCGTGTCTGTGGTGTGCGCTTTTTGTCGCACGTGTGATGAATGTAGGACAAAGTCGCAGAAATGTACGGAAACTGCTATGTCTGCACTTTCAGAGGGAAAAAAGTAAGTTTCTCTCTTTTACAGTTACAAAGTTATGCGCAGTTATATAAAACATATTCCTCCGTATCAATACTGTAGGTCTTTGAGGGTCCATTTGTGTTCATTTTTGGTTGGGGGTCTGTTACTGCTTTTTTCTCTGGTTATGTCATTGCTCTCTGATGCACGTCGTCAAAATATTATATATAAGATTTGGATATCGTTACATCCCTACATTAAAACTGTCAGATGGAGCAAATGTAGAATATGGAAATAACTACAGCTCAGGGAGGGAATTCTGGAGGTTCTGAGCTTTCACATGAGGCCTGAACATAAACTGAGAATGAGAAAAACCTGGATGTGTCCTCGATCTGCAGGTGAAGCCTCTGGTGACACGGGTTCGGTCGTGATTGTTGCACCTTTGTTAGAAAAGTGCTTGCAGACTCGTATAAAGTCCTTTCAAACTGACAACAATCATGTTTTTGGGGATTGAATTTTGGGGGAGCCATTTTCAGAAACGATTGTGGAAAGAAAATGTGTTGTTTATTTACGCTGACGGAGGAAACGCTTTGAAACGTTTGTGCCAGTTTTTGTAGAGGTTCAGAGCGTCCAAATATACAGAAAGTGAGAAAAACCTGGACGTGTCTGTATCTGCAGGTGAAGGCTCTGGCAAAACAGACTCGTGTGCGATTGTGTAGGATCTTTATACCGTATATACTAGTAAATAGTTGTATATACCAGTATATAGTTGTTTGTACCAGCATAAGCCCCCATCAGACATGTCCTGACCTGAAGCATTTGTCATTCTGCTCATGGAAATCAAGTGTTTTTAATACATGCGTCCTGAATTTCAAACTTCCGATCATCGCGCCATGCAAACTGGGAAGGACCCTCCAAAAAGTGAGCATTAAACCGCCATGTTTGACTTCCCACTGTCAAAACTGATCTTTTCAAGTCGTTTGAACTGTATGTTTTGGTTTCTGGTTCTGATATTTTCATATTTTAGTTTTCAGACATGGTAATTGTGCGGTTGAAGGACGAAAAGTGTTGGCGAACAGCTGGTGCCTTTCGCTTTGGCGTTTTTAAATCCGTCACCAAGGTTGAGCAAGGGATCGGGATTTTGCTTTATTACAACTCCACGTACGAAATGTTCGCTGCAAACTCGGGATGAGGTTACCGTTGTCATCCTTCCTGCGTATCGATACTGCCCGTCGCCTTCGCCATTCACTGTTTTTCAGTTCCGTCGGGAAGGGAAACGTTTCTTTTGGAATTGACAATAAATGCGCAGAATTGTAAAAGCTAATTTATAAAACAATTAAAGTGTTTTTGGCATTTTCAAATCAATAAAAGTATCATGGAGATCTAAACATGCCCGGTGATCGCAGTTAATTTCATATACACATAAAATAACCCCACTTTAAAGGCGATTGTGTCGATGGCGCGTCATTACTCTGCCCGGAATGTTCCGCAGTGTGACATTAAACGGCTCGACAGCACGGTTTGGTTTGCTCTTTAACTGTATTTTCTGTTTAGTTTCAGCGGTTTGAGCACGTGTTCAGTCCTGCCTTATACTAAAATACATCTGCTGTTTAAGCCTCATTCAAATTGCTTCTTCAGCTTTTCCCCAATTTAATCTTTCTCGAAATGTTTTATTTAAATGCTACAAGGCACTAAAAATGTCACCGCTGCCATAAACGTATGAATAGAAAACCTGTTAATATTCTAGCGGAGTCTGGAGTCCATCAATAAAACAGTTTTGCAGTTTTGTTCCCGCGTCTGCTGCCTGCATGATGTGTTTTCAGATCTGAATTAGTCCTGCAGGGGGCGCTGTCATGGAAGCAGACGTGAATTACATAAGTCAGGTTAAAGTGCACGTGACAGGTTTTCATTTCTTTCTAACACAGAATGCAAACGTGTATAAATGGACGTGGCAAACTCCAAATAGGAAGTGAGCCTCGTCATTTTGGTCTCAAAATGTAAATAAAATAATAACGGTAGAGCTGTTTAGTGTCACACTGTGGAACATTTCGGGCAGAACGATGTCACATCCACAGAAACAAGCAGGTGACGGAGCCCCGACCAAAAAGTTACACAGTGCACCTCATAGTTTGTAATAGTTAGCTAATAATTGAACCTTTTACAGCTCAAATCGTGTCTTAGCGCAAAGAAAAAGCACCTAGACTGCGAAAGCTACAATCGAAGTTAAAATTAAGAAAGAAAGAAAGAAAGTCTGATCATGATTTGAGCGTATTTCACTTCAGTAAAATGATCTACCAATGGAGCGAGACTTTTTGTAGTTAAAATATGGAAATATCTTGTTACGCTGAAGGCTGTCACACACAACAGGAGAATTTGTCCAATTTTGGCTGCGATTTTCTTTTCCACGAGTTCGGGAAGGCGTGACCCGACTTTGTGTCTTTGTTTTTGAAGCCGCTGTGCTCCTCGTGCGTGTGTGGAGCCCATGTCGGATCGTAAGCACCAAACATCAGCGATTTTACGGTAACAGCCGATAAAACAGAGCGTCAGGAGCAGGATACAAACTGCCAAAAATAGCGAAAATAATGAGAAGAATTTATTGCTCACCCCTCGTAAAGTTACGCATTTTAAACTGCAGCGCCTCATCCACGTTATCCATAAACTTTGTCCTCCGCAAATAATGACTCCAGTCCACAAAACCGCGCTGTTAATCCAGTTTGAGGCGTTCTTTAAAAGTAAAAAGTTGAGATAGTTCCTCACGTGTGTCTGTTTACATCCACACGGCGCACGGATCGAGGTGAAGCTGCAGATTAGCGACAGTGACTCTACTTCCTGTGGACTTTATGTTCAGCCTCCTGTGCATTAAAAATCCTGTATCTGAAGTATTTCACCACATTTCACAAATAATAACAGTGAGCCTCGTCATTTTGGTCTTAAAATAGTCGTATTAACCCGCTCTACGTGATCCTGCTGTTTTGATTTTGCGGTTTTGTCCATGCATAAATTCCTATTCAAAATATGGAAGTCGGCTCCAAATTCTCACTTATAACTGGGTCATTCCACGCCAAAATCGCCGAACGCCCCGCTCGACCATCACAGACTTGACTGAAAAAATTCCAGGAGGTTCACACACTTTCCAACAGGAAAAGTGCCCAATTTTAGCTCCCAACTCCTTATCGTTTTGTCATTAAAAGATATTTGGTCACCTTCCCACTGACCTGTTTTGAGTTTTCCAAGGAGCCACTTTCAGACTGCTCTATTTAAGGAAGGTCCTTCAAGATGTCAGTGGTTAAAATGTGGCAGATATACTTGTAGAATATGGACTTTTACACGTGCTTTTGGTTTATCGCAGATTTCTGGGGGCTTGAATTTGCTCGAATATTCTACTCTTCAAATATAAAGCCGAACACTACCACAAATATTGCATATGTCAAAAACGGACGTCTAGTCTTTCTAAAACGGTGCACATAGTGGTCGAGCGGGGACATCTGGAGATTTGGCGTGGAATGACCCGGCTGCTGACCTCTGTGAGCTTCATTTGACTGGAGCTGACCGCTATGGGCTACGCTACACCTCTCCCTCCTCTTTTCTACCCCTCCCTCTCTCTTTCTCCCAAAGTGCTGCTGTAGTCTTTCGTCTTCCTCTCTCTCCTCTCTCCTCTTCCCCCCTTCCTCGCCTCCTCTTCCCCCCCTTCCTCGCCTCCTCTCTCCTCTTCCCCCCTTCCTCGCCTCCTCTCTCCTCTTCCCCCTTCCTCTCTCTCCTCTCTCCTCTTCCCCCTTCCTCGCCTCCTCTCTCCTGTTCCCCCCTTCCTCGCCTCCTCTCTCCTCTACCCCCCTTCCTCGCCTCCTCTTCCCCCCTTCCTCTCCTCTCTCCTCTTCCCCCTTCCTCGCCTCCTCTCTCCTCTTCCCCCCTTCCTCGCCTCCTCTCTCCTCTTCCCCCTTCCTCTCTCTCCTCTCTCCTCTTCCCCCCTTCCTCGCCTCCTCTCTCCTCTTCCCCCCTTCCTCGCCTCCTCTCTCCTCTTCCCCCCTTCCTCGCCTCCTCTCTCCTCTTCCCCCCTTCCTCGCCTCCTCTCTTTCTCCTAAATTGCTGCTGTAGTCTTTCGTCTTCTCTCTCTCCTCCCCCTCTCACTGTCTCTCTCATCTCTCCATCCCTCATCTCTTTTTCTGTTAAAGTGCTACCGCAGTCTTTCGTCTTCCCCTCCCTCCTCTCTCTCTCCTCTCTTCCCTCCTCCTTCCTCTCCTCCTCTTTGTCACAAAGTGCTGTCATACTCCTTCGTCTTCGTCTCTCTCCTCCCTCTCTTCTCTAACCTCCCTCTCTCTTTCTCTTAAAGTGCTGTCGTAGTCTTCCTCTCTCCTCTCCTCCTCTCTCTCCCTCCTCTTCGCTAATCCCCCCTCTTTCTCTCTCTTCTTCTGTTCCCTACCCCCTCTTCTCTCTCTTTCTCTTAAAATGCTGCTGTAGTCTTTCGTCCTCCTCCTCTCTCTCTCTCTCCTCTTCTCTACCCTCCTCTGTAGTCTTTTGTTTTCTCTTTCCTCCCCCTCTCTTTCTCTCTCCCCTCTCTCCTACGCCTCTCCTCTTCTCTCTCCCAAAGTGTTGCCTTAGTCTTTTGTCTTCTTCTCTCTCCTCTTCTCTAACCCCCACTCTCTCTCTTTTCTCTTAAAGCCCTGTCGTAGTCTTCCTCTCTCTCCTCTTCCCTCCCCCCTTCCTCTCCTCCTCTTTCTCTGAAAGCCCCGTCATAGTCTTCCTCTCTCTCCTCTCTTTCTCTCTCCTCTTCCCTCCCCCCTTCCTCTCCTCCTCTTTCTCTTAAAGCCCTGTCGCAGTCTTCCTCTCTCTCTCCTCTCTTTCTCTCTCCTCTTCCCTCCCCCCTTCCTCTCCTCCTCTTTCTCTTGAAGCCCTGTCGCAGTCTTTCGTCTTCCTCTCTCTCTCTTCTCCTCCCCCTCTCTCAGTGGAAGTGGCGTTGGGGAAAGTGCCGCCTCAGGACTCTTTATGTGAAACAATGGAGCCATTTTCCTCTGTTTTAATCCCACTTCTGCAGCAGAGAAACACACATGTGCTCCTTTAATGTGCTCTTATTTATAACGTCAGCGTTTAAGCGCATGAGCTATTTGGGAGGAAATCTTTAGTTTTATTGCAGACGTATCAACGCAGTAATAACATATGGACCATTTTGGTGGAGTCTTTCTTAAACTTTTTTTGGTTTTTTTGTTTTTTTGTTTCATTCATGAAAGTTGAATACAAAATAATTATGTTTCATACATCAATGTGAATGAAAAGGAGCAGAAAGAAGAATACATTTGTAATATCTGCCCCCTTTTCACACAAAGTAAAACATTTCTAATACTTCAACAGTTCCAACTGCATTTATACACAATATTACATTCTGGCCATACCGGCTCGTCAAAGCCTGAACCCGTCAGATCTCGGAAGCTAAGCAGGGCCGGGCCTGGTTAGTACTTGGATGGGAGACCACAAGGAATTCCAGGTGCCACAGTGGGGCCAGTCGCAAAAAACTGTCGTTGTGTCCTTAGGCAAGGCACATCACCCACATTGTCTAGTATGAAAGTGGTGTGTGCGTGAGTGTTGGTGGTGGTCGGAGGGGCCGATGGCGCAGATTGGCAGCCTCGCTTCCGTCAGTCTGCCCCAGGGCAGCTGTGGCTACAATAGTAGTTTACCACCACCGCGTCTGGAGTGAATGAATAATGCTCTGTAAAGCGTCTTTGAGTGTCCAGAAAAGCGCTATATAAAACTGATGCATTATTATTATTATTCTTGTTAATTTACACAAAAGGACAGTTCATATTTCATACTTTTTTAACAGATCATGTTTGACTTTTCTTTTAAACACTTGAATAGATTCTGAAGCTTTGATTTTTTTCATTTAGACTGTTCCATAAGCTAAAACACACTTTTCCATTGTTGTCGTTCTGAACCTGGGTTTTTTAAAGATTTCAGTTCCTTTCAAGTTATAATGACTTTCTCTCTTTGTAAATTTTCTTTGGAGATTGGTGGGCAAAAGATCTGCTGATTTGCTTTATACATCATTTTTAAAATATGTAGTTCTACCAATTCATAAAATTTTAGTATCTTTAATTGTATAAATATTGGGTTTGTTGAGTCTCTGTATCCACCTCCGTTGATGATTCTTACAGTATATATATTCATATTTCATTGAAATATGAATAATAATTGAACAGTTAACCCATAATAGCATTGCTTTGTGGTGTAGTGTAGTGTGTAAAGCTCAGTCTTAAAAGGTTATCCTAGAAAACATCGATATAGGACAATATTTGGTGCAATATTTGGTCCCATTGGTGCAACAGACAATAGATGCCGTGTTGTAGGGTTGCGCCACTTCCAGTTAATGGTTTTCTCTGGTAAATGTGTGTAAATGTGGCGTATTCTCCACCAGCTTCGTAAATCTGCCCCGTCGAAAATCTTCAACCCACAAGGTCCACAAAGGACAAACATTCAAGGTAAGAAAGACGGCGGAGTAGGACTATAATTTACAGTTTTTACAGCACACCTTGGAGTTGGCGTCACCTTTATATGATAGTCTGGTGACTACTTTGCCCTTTGCCTTTTCTCGCTCCTTTGCCACAGTTCTCCTCTTACGCCACAGCAGCTACGATGGCATTGCTGCTTCCTCCGAATTGCCAAACTGAGGTAATATTCTCCCGAGTTTTTCTCTGCTATTTTACCACAGAAAGTTGACATTTTAAGTCGTACTGTTTTGTTTCTTTTCACTGCACCGGAGCCACGGCGATCAACAATGTGGTCAAAGACGGACGGAAACAAAGGACAATAGGCGACGTAAAAACAAAGCAACACAAAACGGGCGAAGAAGAAACGTGTACAGCGTCAGTGGTCACGTCTTCTTCCTTGATTTGTTTTAGACTCAGCGTTTATTTGGAACCGGCGGTTATTTATCAAAATATTCACCTGCACCCGGCGTTTAAAGGGTCAAAGGAGAACGACGACGAGCATTAGTGAAATACTGAGCAAAACTAATGTTATGGTCGATTAAAATTAAAAATAAATTTGCAGTTTGCATGTTAGAAATGTTCACAGATTAACGTTGCATCTGTAGCATTCGAACTGCACAAATCTCTCTATGCTAATATCGACATCAAGAAATCGATTTTTAATTTTAATTGTAGAATCAGTTTGAGTGTAAAATCCCTCAGTCGTCCAGGTAGGATCCATGGCAAAGGAGAAAGTTAAATTTGTCAACTGGACAAGAGTTCCCCGAACTGAAGAAGCAGCTTGGATGAGCTGTGAAACGTCTTCGACTCTTGTCCAGTTGACAAATTGAACTTTCTCCTTTGCCATGGATCAGTCTGAGTTTACAAGTTACTTATGTTTATTCTTTACGGCTCTTCCGGCCGTTGTGAAAAACGTCTGTGGGGCCTGTCTGCTGGTTGGTGAACCAATCACGTTGAGGTTTGTGCAGAAGCCAAAGGTGAAGCACCCGAACGAACCAAAATAAACGTGGTGGTGCTGACAAACGTACTTCAGCCTGTTTTAGTAAAAAAGCGGATAGTTTTTGTTTGTGAAAAAGGTGCAGAAGGAAGTTCTTTGTGCATTTGTGGCCCAATAAGACGCCTGAGCTTTTCTCTCAACAAGATCTAACAAAAGTTTGATTTTCGTCCTGTTTCGCTGTTGTGACGCTTTGAACAATTGGATTAAAATAATCGTGAAAATTACTCTCACTGAAATGTTCGCTTTTAGTGAGAGCTATTCCAGGTGTATTTACAGGTCAGATCAGTGTCGGGGTGACCCTGCTCACAGAAAGCGAGTTTTTCAAGATATTTTTGGACCATGAAAAGATAAACGTAATGCCAAACTGTGGAACATTCCAAGCAAATTACCAACCTTCCCAAGGAGAGAAGCGGACGGTAGATTAGAAATAGTTAAATACTGGAACTTTACACTACTTTTTGTTACATGCAACATTTGTTCTCATTCAAAAGATCTAATATTTAGTTTTAAATGGTTAATCACTATGGCAGCAGAAACCCATGTAGTGATCATGTTGTGATGTACCGTGCAGTAGGGGTCTAACGATATGATATCATCACGGTATGATACGATATTTATTGTGATATCGTGGGAAAGCTCACGATATTACGATAATTCTACAAGACTGACTCTAAAACGCTTTGACCAGTCATTTGGTACATTTATTGTCATTAGGGATGGAACGAAATCCAAATCTCTCTGTACGATATTTTCACCATAAACATCTCACTGTACCAGATTTATTACAATATTTTACTGTGAATCTGCGACTTTTTCCTCTGAAAATGCTTCACGAGACTTAATCCAAAGAATGAAGATGTAAAAGTGCTTAGAACAGTTATTTCTTCATGTCGTCTGCACTGAAACGGAGCAAAGGATCATGGTCTATGTAGTTCCCTCTGTTTTTTTTAGGTATTCCTTGATCAAAACTATTAATTTAAGCAAAGAGACTTGGGATTCGATATATTGTGATGCTCCACGATATTATTGTGTGACCTTTGACGATACGATATCACCAGATTTCGGTTATTGTTACATCTCTACCGCGCAGCCCTTACGTTGACGCCTCTTTCTCCTCCTCCTTGTTCAGTGCGCAGTGAGGGGAAGGTGTTCCACTTCCGGATCCAGCGCTCGGTGATCGGGGCGTACCTGATCTCAGACAAGATCTCCTTCGCCACACTGGGGGAGCTCATCTCGTATTACCAGAAGAACCCGCGGAGCCTGGGGGTGCTGCTGCAGGAGCCCTGTGCCCAGCAGGTGAGGGGGTGAAAAAGCTCCGTCCAAACCAGAACTGAATGTATAAATATGATATACAGTATGTGCAGAATTATTAGGTACCCCCATGTTTTTGCTTTTTACCTTGATGTAATGGTTTATTTAACTCTTTTGGGTCGTCTAACATGCATGTTGATATGATTTAACGTTTCTGGCTGCAAGACTTCATTGGTAGACAACTAGCAGGTGAAAGAACTACAAGTTGCCACTATTGCCTGTGCAGAATCATTAGGTACAAAGCTTGTAACACAACTGTTCGAATAAAATTATATTCAAAATCAAATCAAAACAGGATAAGTTTAAAATAAACATTCAGTTTAAGTTTTATGAACAAAAATACAAAACAAAACATCTCAAAGTCCAGTCTTATTCACTTCACTTTTTCACATATCCTCCCCTCTTTTCAACCACTGTCATCAGTCTTTCATCTACTGAACTGGTTAAACTGGTCACTTGCTGAGGATTATCAGACTTCGCTGCTGAGAAGACTCCATCCCAGAGACTATCCAAACTGGTGCACTGCTTTCCTTCTGCATAAACACGTTTGAGTATAGCCCAAAGATTCTCAATTGGGTTTAAATCTGGAGAGTTTGGAGGCAACACATTAGGCGGTCGTCTTCTTTAAAACCTCTTTGTGCTCGCCATGCAGTTCTGTAGTGGGAGGAATGTGAAGGAGCGTTGTCCTGCATGAAAAATCATCTTTTTCTTGAACGCTGCGGGTTTCTTCTTGTACGACTTGTTGAACAGGGCGCTTTTAAGGAACTTGCAGTAATTCTCGGAGTTGATTTTCACACCCTGCTCTACTCTGAAGGGGCCAACAACCTCACTGCTGATGATTCCAGCCCATACCACGATTCCTCCTCCACCCTGCTGCCTTCTGAACCTCCTTGGTGCGTCCTGTCCATGAGCTTTCCGCCCTCGAGCCCGTCCATCTGGACCATCTCATCTCGTCTGTCCATAATACTCTGCTAAAATCTATCTTCATGTACTTCTGTGCCCACTGTAGACGTTTTCTTTGTGTTCTTTTGTAAGAGGGGGTCAGGTTTGTGTTTTTTTTCACTGTAGAAGCTTCATGAAGTACACTGCATCTTTTACTACGAGGCACATCTGGAAAGGCACAATTGGTGAAAATGGCAGAACTGGTTTGCAGAGGCTTTCTCTTGACTTCCCTCTTGATTTCTACATAGATCCTTCTCACTCAGCTTCCGTCTTTTCTTCTTAACTCTTTTCTTCCAGCCCACTTGTGAATGGTTAACATAGCGCCTTACAGTCCTCCAGTTTCTGGTCAAATCTTTTGCAATTTCCCTTATACTCAGTCCTTCAGCCAGCAGTTTCACTAATTTATCTTTTTCAGGAGAAGTCTTTTTTCGACCCATCTTCAGTGTTCAGTCATCAGTACCTATTAATTCTGCACAGGCAATGGTAGCAACTTTGAGTTTTCTCACCTGTTAGCAGTCTAATAAAGCGTTCTTGCAGCCAAAACTGTTTAATCGCACCTATGAAAGAGTTAAAATACCCAACTAGTTAATATAGACTGCAACAGCAAGGTAAAGTCCCAAGACATGGGGGAACCGAATAATTCTGCACATACTGTAAATGTGACAACCCAGCTCTGGTAAGGAAAGGGAAACAAAAAAAAAAAAAAACAAGATGGCAGAATGGTATAAATAATAATTTAATAAATGGGATTGTAAACATTAGAATAGCAAAAGTGGTCTAAAATATATCCCTGAAATAACCTAAATTAAAAAAACAAAATAACAGGTTTAACATATAACGAGTCTTGGGCCAAACAACGAGACACATCGGTCTAGACCAATTAATACTTATTGCGCGGCTCAAGTTTTAATTGGTGCTCACAAGCAAAAATACCAGAAATAGTAACACAGCCAATATATTTTGTTCAAATGTGCTACAAAAACATACAGTGAAGATTACAACACAAACATCTGCATTACACTAAGTAATAAGGATGGACATGATTAGTCGACTAATCGTGAATTCCATCGATCACGTTCATTTTTAATCGACACACTGAATGTAGGCTGCTGTGCTGTGTAGGAGGCTGCGTCTCACAGCACAAACACTGCAGCCTCACAGTCCAACGTCTCGGCTCTGGGACACCTCCTTGGAGATCACTATATCCCTCAGAGTGCGTTTACCTGCATATCGGATCACGGGTCTGATTTTGACAGCACCCACCCGACAGAACTGCAATAAAATTCCACACCTGATCCGACCCGCTATAAATACAAACCGACGCCCGAACCGCACCCGAATGAAAATCAGTCCGAGAACTAAAAAAGAGCCACAACTTTGTACTCTCCACTCGCTAATATTTTTTCTTTAGCTCCTTGCGAGTTATTTTGAACTGCAGGACGTCGCATGTGAGGTTTGAAAATAAAAGTGGCAGAGATTTGTGGGTATGTACACGTGCATCAAAAATATTTACCGTATTTTCCGGGCTATAAAAAATTGCACAGTGAAGAAGAAAAAAACAGATATAAATGGCACTGGACTATAAATTGCTATAAGTTGACTATTAGTTTTGGGGGGAATTTTTGATGAAATCAGAGACCAAGAACATTTTATCTAGAAAGGTGAGTTATAGAAATACCAACAGAACAGGGAAGAACAGGCTGAACATGTGTCTGGTGAGTTCTCGTCACATATGAACAGTTATTCAGAGAAACTAGAGCAGAAACAACAGAACATGAGCTAATCCAACTCTCCATCTCGCTCCAAATCACTAAATCCACTGAATTCTTCATCCTCAGTGTCACTTCTGAGCAACTCCACCAACTCCAGATGAATCCAGCTTTTACCCGCGATGAGCTTTTGTGTTTTCTTCGTTGCAGTTCGAGTTTCCTCCGCTTTTCTCCGTCAAACACAAGTTTCTCTCTCACTGCAAACTTTTTTTTCCTGCTCGATCACTGTTTTCAGCTGCAGATTTCACGACTTGCAGCAGGACGGCGGCTCTTTCTGCAGGAGACGTGCGCACTAGAGCGAGAAGTGACGGTGGTGCAGGAGAAAGAGCCTGAGGCGTGGCAGATACTGGTACACAGGCCTAGAGCGCCCCCTCGTGGCCTCAGTGTGAAAATAACCAACATGTGAAGTTATAGATTTGATATATAAGTCGCACCTGAGTATAAGTCACAGGAATCGCCCAAACCATGAAAAAAAGTGCAACTTGCAGCCCGAAAAATATGGTAATCATCTTGTAAAAACAACATTTTTGCATTTCACTAAAATACAGCCCTGTTTTTGTTCGCACACGACATTTTGTAAACCGCAGATTAGACCCGTGCTCTCCTGCATCCGACCCGAATCCAAAACGACACAAGACAACATTTTTCACTCGTTTCATTCAAATTTGTGGGTCGCCCGTCGGGTATCCGCGCGCACCTGAACCCGTGCACGACTCTACATTCGCTCATTTCACTACTTTTAAGTCATTTTAGTTATAAGTCATATATTTAAGTGTTTAGATCTTACATGTTGGCCAAGCCTTTTTGCCGTTTTCACGTTTAGTTCAGTCGAGATCGGCAATTCCAGAGGCTTAAATGATCCAAATGATTCTAGTGAAGGTGTGTGGAGTTTAAAAACACGGTGGAGCACTTCCTGTATCACCACACCATGCTGGATTTAAGTGTGAATAAAACAAACCACAACTCCAGGTATGTTTGTGACGAGGAAACAACATTAAAACATAGATTGAAAAGTAGCGTCCTATTCCAGTCTGGCTATGCGTCCGTTGTAGGGAGTATTATACCTCTGATGGAATAAGCCAAGATAATAACCCGGGCAGAGCTGGAAGCAGAGTAATTTCCCTAAGAGCCATGATGGATGGGTGGAAACGTAGCAGCCCGTTGTTGGTAAATGTGATGTGAAGTGTGTTGAATGAGTCCAGACCTCAGTGAGTATGAGGTAAGAGGCTCATTCATGTGCAGCGGGCGCGGTGCAGAGTTATGGCTCGGTTATTAAAGTGCCAAACCGGATAGATTTACCAACTCCCCATAGAGTCCAGCACGAGTCTGGAGCGGTAATCTCACTATCGGACACAAACGCCTCCTCCTGTTGGTTCTTCTGGTGCACAGTGTTTTTCCTTTTGTCCATTAGTGGGTTTTGTAACTTTTGCTTTCTTTTAGCGGCCGTGTTTGTTTTGACGATGCTGTTCTCTGATTGGCTGATCTGGCTGTCAATCACACCCACTGAAGTCCACCCATTCTGTCTCCTCTCCTTCATCTGATCCTCTTCTCTGCTCCTCTGACTAAGGCCCGACCGATATGGATGTTTTTGCGGCCGTTATGATACAGACAAAACTGATCTAAAAGCCGATATGTGCTTTGTGTTGCATTTTTTGTATGAAAAGCACTCTATAAATAAAGTTTGATTGAATGACTGATATATTTAGGGATGTAAAATTCACTGTAAATCTTTGTAAAATCACTGTAAAATTTGAAATTGGGTTTGTTTAGGCGACATTTATTGTTATTCTGCCTCTTTACGTTGTATTTAAAGACAGTAGGTCGGCCTTATGGCATTTTTGTACGATATTCTAGCCAGTAAACAAAGTAAGTAAACTAATTCTGTCAGCTTTTAATGGTAAAAGCGTGCAGGCCGCAGTAATTAATCATATGCGTAAATGCCAATGATTCACACCTCTATTCACAGCTCATTTACATATCCATGCAGGTCCAGGAACATGTATACATCCGCTATAGTCACGTTACAGTCGCTAACAGAAGAGAAAACAGCCTGTTTATGTGCGCGAGCTACAGCAGCTAATCGCTAACCAACGAGAAAGAACCAAAACGAGCTTCAAAACCGACACATTTCAGCACTCAGCCTCACACAGGCTCCTCTCAGATCAGCACTAAGAACTGTCCTTTAATCCAGACTCACACTGAGCGGCCGGAAAAACAAGAGAATCCAACATGTTGACAGTAGATATGCGTTTTTTGTCTATGGGGACAGTCCTCTTTTCTCCACACTCGCACTTTGATAAAAACAGTTTTGTTTCTGGTCCAAACTGCACTGAAGTTCACTTTTATTAATCATCAGTTTCGTGGATCAGACTCGGGAGTGTTTAAAGCAGCGCCTCAGTGTTGCGCACGTGGATCTATGACTGCGCACGGTGTAAACAAGCACACGTATCTCTGGGGCTGCGTTCAGGGGCAGTACGGCGTCACGGAAACAGACAAATGACTCCGCAGATAAACACTGATGCGGCGCCACATATTAGAACATTTATCTGTCTGTAAATTGGATTAAATGGGCAGAATATAGAGCAGGGGTCTCCAACCTTTTTCCTCCTGCGAGTTAACTTTACAAAATAAAAATGCCAGAGAGCTTTTAGTGCTCGCAAGAAATTGAGTAAATATAAGAGCCACAGCGAGCCTTAGATGAGCTACAGTCAGAAACCTATAAAACATAAACCATTATCCATTTATTAGTGCACAAAGTCAGGCATCAAAGTGATACATGTACAAGGGTAAAAGGCATTTAACTGATCAAATTTGACGTATTCAGGATGTGGAATCAAGAAATCCTTTGACGAGCTACTAGGAAGGGGGCGGAGAGCTGCAGGTTGGAGACATGTCGGCAAGATTTATGCCAATATGTCTCCATTTCGGCCGATATATCGGTCGGGCCCTTCCTCTGACCCTCTCTCCTCCTCTGACCCTCTCCTCTACTCCTTAAATAAAAGTTAACGTTGCTTGTTGCGTTTTGTGTTTTTCCAGAAGAGTCGGTGAGGCCGAGGAGGAGCCACAGCGGCGCATTCTCGTTACAAACATTTCAATACACGATTGTGCATGAAACTGAATTCTTTCCTTTTGTGTTCAAATGGAGATTTTTCTGTCAGTCAATGTTCACAGCTGATGGTTTTAGCTGATCGAGGGTTTGGGATAAAGAGAAACCACATATTTACATATTTCACTGAAGCAACGTCTTTAAAGATGCACTGTGTAACTTTTCTGGTGGAGGGTATTTTGCAGGCTTTTCCTGGAATATTCCACAGTGAGGCATTAAATTTATTACTCATGGTTTAGTCCTGATCTAGTCATGGTTTAGTCTTTAGTCCTGGTTTAGTCATTGTTCAGGTCTAGTTTAGGGCCTGTTTATCCCTGGTTAGATCCGGCTGGATTAGGCCTTGTTTAGTCTTGGTTTAGTCCTGGTTTAGTCATGATTTAGTCCTGGTTTATTCCTTGTTCAGGTCTAGGTTAGGCCTGGTTCAGTCCTGGTGAGGTCTAGCTGGATTAGGCCTTGTTTAGTCTTGGTTTAGTCCCAGTTCAGTCCTGGTTTGGTCCTGGTTTAGTCCTTGTTCATGTCTAGTCAGGCCTTGTTTAGTTTTTTTAGCCCTGGTTTAGTCTCAGTTTAGTCCTGGTTTAGTTCTGGTTCAGTCCTGGTCTAGTCTGGGTTAGGCCTTGTTCAGGTCTAGTTCAGTGCTGGTTTAGTCCTAATTCAGTTCTGGTTTAGTCCTTGTTCAGGTCTAGTCAGGCCTTGTTTAGTCTTTGTTTAGCCCTGGTTTACTCCCAGTTTAGTACTGGTTGAGTTCTGGTTCAATCTTGGTCTAGTCCTGGCTTAGTTCTTGTCCAGGTCTAGTTTAGGCCCAGTTCAGTCCTGGTTAGGTCTGGCTGGATTAGGCCTTGTGTTTAGTCTTAGTTAAGTTCTGCTTTAGTCCTGGTTTAGTCCTTGTTCAGGTTTAGTTTAGTCCTGGTTTAGTCCCAGTTCAGTCCTGACTTAGTTCCGGTTCAGTCCTGGTTTAGTTATGGTTAAAGGTGCAAGAGAAACAACTACTTCATGACATCACAAGGTGGAACAAAGCATTTTGAGCCTTGGAGATGGAGACAGACTCATAATAAATGATGTGTGAATGAACCAAAACTCAAAAATGAACCAAAACACAACTCCAGGTCTGTTTTTGACACAGAAACAACATTAGAACATGACTTAAGTCCATTTTGCATCATGTAGAATCTTTAAATCTTTGGAAATGAACAGTTCATTTATTGTTCTTCTCATAACGGCTCCGCTCTCGTATTAATCCTCAGAGCTCCGTGTCATTTCCATATCAGCGTTTCTTTGTCTTAATTTCCTTCTCGACCCGAATCTGTCGGTCTGTGATCAGCTCCGTTCACTTCCACAGAGGTTTAAAAACAACACGACTTCACAGAGACCGGACCGTGAACAATGAACAACAGACCCACACACTGGACTCTGTGAGGTTTAAGACGTTTTCTAACGTTTCCTTATCAAAAACACACCTGGAGTTGTGTTTTGTTTCACTCACACTTTATTATTAGCCTGTCTACATATTACAGTCCTAGTTCAGTCCTGCCTCAATCCTGGTTTAGTCCTGGTTTACCTTTTAGTCCTGGTTTAGTCTTCTGTTTAGTCCTGCTTCGGTCCTGCTTCAGTCCTGGTTAAGTCCTGCTTCAGTCTTGGTTTAGTCCTGGTTTAGTCCTGGTTTAATCCTGTTGTACTCCTGGTTTAGTCCTGCTTGAGTCCTGGTTTAGTTCTGCTTCAGTCCTGCCTCGGTCCTGGGTTAGTCCTGATTTAGTCCTGCTTCAGTCCCAGTTTAGTCCCGGTTTAGTCCTGGTTCAGTCCTGCTTCAGTCCCGGTTTAGTCCTGGCTTAGTCCCGGTTTAGTCCCGGTTTAGTCCCGGTTTAGTCCTGCTTCAGTCCTGCTTCAGTACTGGTTTAGTCCTGGTTTAGTCCTGCTTCGGTCCTGCCTCAGTCCGGATTTAATCCTGCTTCAGTCCTTGTTTAGTCCTGGTTCATTCCTGGTTCAGTCCTGGTTTAGTCCTGGTTCAGTCCTGGTTTAGCCCTGGTTCAGTCCTGGTTTAGTCCTGGTTCAGTCCTGGTTTAGTCCTGGTTCAGTCCTGGTTCAGTCCTGGTTTAGTCCTGGTTCAGTCCTGGTTCAGTCCTGGTTCAGTCCTGGTTTAGTCCTGGTTCAGTCCTGCTTCAGTCCTGGTTCAGTCCTGGTTCAGTCCTGGTTTAGCCCTGGTGTAGTCCTGGTTTAGCCCTGGTGTAGTCCTGGTTCAGTCCTGGTTCAGTCCTGGTTCAGTCCTGGTTCAGTCCTGGTTTAGTCCTGGTTCAGTCCTGGTTTAGTCCTGGTTCAGTCCTGGTTTAGTCCTACACTAAAATACATCTGCCATTTCTTGTTTGAGTTTGCGCAATTTTATGTATAATATTTATTTAATTTATAATAACTTTGGCTGATTTCATGTTGAATGTTTTTATTTTATTTTAATTTTTATTTAAATGTTTATTCATTTCACTTTTTGTACCCAGTTTGCTGATTCACCCTGAACACGTTTTTAATGATTTATTTGCATTATTAAAATACAATAAATGTCTTTTTTAAAATGAGCTTTAATAATGTGGTGCTGTTTTATTTCACACACAAAAATGCAAAATAAGAAATAAATAAATAGATAAATAAAAATAAATGAATAAATAAATAAAAATAAATAAATACAAATAAATAAAATAAAAAATAAAGTAGTTGCAGCTGTCAGAAACGTAAAAAAAAAAAGTGGAATATTTGCATTTAATAAAAAAAAATGTTACAAACCATATACACAATATATAAATATTTTCGTCCACAACATTTCAGATAAAAAAACCAAAACAGGATGTATTCCGTAGCGCAGGCGTTTTCCCACAGAGCCCATCCAGCCCCATTATTTGAACTATAAACACGCTGAATGAGCAGTTTCACCCGGACGTGACACTTAAAGGGGACGTCTCATGATATTTTTCGTCTTTCTAAACCAAACGTCGTCGCTTGAAGAACAGGACGCCACACGGAATTAACTTAAACAACATTTTTCCTAAGTTTTGTACACGTTTTTATTCACACTTCCCTTGTTTCTCTTTAAAACGAGCCGAGTGACCAGCAGGGGGCGGCGCGGTCCGGTTTCGTTGCGGTCTGAGAAACAAAATGTCTATGTTAAAGCTAAAGTTTTGGGATAAATAAATAGAGATTGACGAGATTTCGAGCGCTGCCTGATTGGTCAGCGCTTCCTGGAGTGGGCGGGGCTAACACGAGTGGGCGGGGTTACTCACAGGTGGGCGGGGCTTATTGAAACGACTCGGCAGATGTTAAACGATAAATCGGAGCTGGAAAACAAAATGTAACCCTAGGAACGTTTTTGATGGTGGAACAACGACGGAAGATTTATTTTGCGCTTTATTCCGGGATCATTTAAGGATATGTATGTATATTTGTTTAATTTATGTTTGTTTTTTGTGTTTTCAGAGGGAGCTGTTCGACATGGAGCCCTGGGAGCGGCCGCGGGAGGAGTTTAAACTGTATAAGAAGCTCGGGGAGGGGCACTTCGGGCAGGTGTGGGAGGCTCTGTGGACCACGCAGAACAAGAAGGTGGCCATAAAGACGCTCAAACAAGGTACGGGACTAACGGGTCCTGGTTTAGTCCTGGTTTAATCCTGGTTTACTCCTGTTGTAATCCTGGTTTAGTCCTGGTTTAATCCTGGTTTAATTTGGGTTTAGTCCTGGTTTAGTCCTGGTTTAATCCCGGTTTAATCTGGGTTTAGTCCTGGTTAAATCCTGGTGTAATCCTGGTTTACTCCTTGTTTAATCCTGGTTTAATCCTGGTTTAGTCCTGGTTTAGTCCCTGGTTTAGTCCTGGTTTAATCCTTGTTTAATTCTGGTTTAGTCTGGGTTTAGTCCTGGTTTAATCCTGGTTTACTCCTGTTGTAATCCTGGTTTAATCCCGGTTTACTCTTGGTTTAATACTGTTGTAATCCTGGTTTAATCTGTGTTTAGTCCTGGTTTAATCCTGGTTTACTCCTGTTGTAATCCTGGTTTAGTCCTGGTTTAATCCTGGTTTAATTTGGGTTTAGTCCTGGTTTAATCCCGGTTTAATCTGGGTTTAGTCCTGGTTTAATCCTGGTGTAATCCTGGTTTACTCCTTGTTTAATCCTGGTTAATCCTGGTTTAGTCCTGGTTTAGTCCTGGTTTAATCCTGGTTTATTCCTGGTTTAGTCCCTGGTTTAGTCCTGGTTTAGTCCTGGTTTAATCCTGGTTTACTCCTGTTGTAATCCTGGTTTAATATGTGTTTAGTCCTGGTTTAATCCTGGTTTACTCTTGGTTTAATCCTGCTGTAATCCTGGTTTAATCCTGCTTCAATCCTGGTTTAATCCTGGTGTAATCCTGGTTTACTCCTTGTTTAATCCTGGTTTAGTCCCTGGTTTAGTCCTGGTTTAATCCTTGTTTAGTCCTGGTTTAGTCCTGGTTTAATCCTGGTTTACTCCTGTTGTAATCCTGGTTTAATATGGGTTTAGTCCTGGTTTAATCTTGGTTTACTCTTGGTTTAATCCTGTTGTAATCCTGTTTTACTCCTCGTTTACTCCTGGTTTATTCCTGGTTTACTCCTTGTTTAATCCTGGTTTATTCCTGGTTTAATCCTGGTTTAGTCCTGGTTTAATCCTGGTTTAGCCCTGGTTTATTCCTGGTTTACTCCTGGTTTAGCCCTGGTTTAGTCCTGGTTTATTCCTGGTTTACTCCTGGTTTAGCCCTGGTTTAGTCCTGGTTTAGTTTTAAGAGGAGTTAAAGCTGGACTAGAGGCTGAGGGAGGGGCACTTCGGTCAGGTGGGATTAGCGTTCTTGCCTTTCTTTGAGAAGACGATGTAGAACAAGGGTCTCCAGCCTTTTTCCTCCACCTCTAAGTGAGCGACTTTTACCAAACAAAAATGCCAGAGAACCTCCCAGTTCAGCAGCCGTGAAGAATCTGAGTAAATATACGAGCCACGGCAAACCCCTGATGTAGAGTGAGATCTGTGTGGACTCTTCAGGCTCAAACGTGCACCAACGGTTTCCCGATTCTGTGATGATGTTGAGAGCTCCTTTGTTCATAAGAAATGTATGAAAGAAAAATAACTCGGTCCATGAACATGAAAATAAACCGGATCCACAAAGGTGTTAGAATAGTGAAAGTTTTGGACTGAGAATCTAGAAGTGATACGGCCCTGAACGACGACGATGACGACGACTGCGTTTCTCTGTTTATCTGTGAAACTCTTCAGGTGGAGATCAACTTTTGTCTTCGCTCAGCATATTCCACAGTTTGGCATTAAACTTACCAGACAAGTAGGTGGCGCCACATGGGGAAATTACAGGCCAGCGCCCCTCTTCACTTCGAGGAAAAGTGCAGGTTTTTATGGCGCCTTTTAGCAATAAAACACAGTCATTCAGTAAATGAAAGCTGGACACGCTTAATGGCAAACTGTGAAACACTGAGACTGTTCCAAAGGTTCAACGGTCGTCTGGAGTTTGCGTTTGCGATTAAGACGTTTCGCTCGTGTGCAGGTGATCACTGCTGAAACGTCTACTGTGGAACAATTACACACACTGCAACAAAGCTTGGCCAAAATGTAAGATATAAACACGCAAATCTATCAGAAAAATGACTTAAAAGTAGTGAAATGATCCGTCCGCGCAGCAAAGATCATTTTATTTGACAACTTCTCTTAAAATAAACGTCCTCTAGACGAGAATGAAGCGTCTCAGAACTTCGTAAGTCGATAATAAATCTGAAAACAAGACGAATAACCTGATATACGTTTTAAATTCTTGGCCAGATCACAGTAATTTGCAGTGGAGCGTCTCATGCTGTCAGACAAAACTATCTTCATGAAGACAAGGAAGTGATGCACCTCCAATAGCAAAGTGACGCCTAATAATAATGATAATAATGCATCGATTTGATACTTTTATGGACACTCAAAGACACTTTATAAAGCACAGTACCTATAACACCTTTTTAACTACTGTAAATGTAATGTTTGTATTTGTATGTATTTGTTTATTAAAGGGACAGTGCATATTAAAAGACAAGATCCTGTAGGAAACAAACATGTAGTTGTAAATATGCAGGATTGTGGCCAACGCTCATTTCCATCCTTAGTCCAGCTGGACCAACTTCATAAAACACGACAAAAACCTGCAACAGCCCCGCCCACACTCGTCACTCTTACAACGTTAGTGTTAAAATGTGCAGGTCAGATATAAAACTCTCATTACTTACACATGCACAGCACTGACATCTATTTACAGACCTATGTACAAATATGCAAATACAGTGAACCGTCGCTCTAACGCGGTTCACCTTTCGCGGCTTCGCTGTTTCGCAGATTTTTTTATGTTTTTTTTTTTTTTTACAGTGCATTGTGTTCTGAATCCTGATTGGCTGAGGGACTGTCGTCTAGAGCATTGGTCTTTCACTTAGACCACATGTGTCAAACATGCGGCCCGGGGGCCAGATCCGGCCCTCCAAGACCTTTAATCTGGCCCTCGGCTGATTTTTTTTATTAAAATACTTAAAATTTTCTGATTTTTCTGTTAATTTTCTGCACCGTTTAGCATAGCAGCGTCTCCGGCGTTTCTGTACGTTGCGACTCCCACCAGAGCAGCACAAATGAAGACTTTCCTCTTTCCAAACGCTCTTAAAGGACGATCGTTTTGACTGTCGACAGTGACCCTCATCAGCAAAATGTCAAAAAATGAGAAAAGCAGATGCTGAGTTCAGGATTTCCCAAGAAAAATAGTCTAATTCTTATTTGTTGACAGAGGTGAATGGGAAATCTGTGCTCAGTGTGTTTGGAACAAGTGGCGTTGCTCGAGGAATATAATCTTAAACACCACTACGAGACACGGAGAAAAATACAATAACTTGAAGAGAGAACTGAGTTTTCTTCTCCATGACAAAACCCACAATGTGGAGGAAACGTTCTGCAGGACAAAGGCAAAAGGCCGAGGAAGATGAAACTATCGCAGAAAACGTGAAACTCCTGGACCTGCTGAAGGTAGAAGCTCTGCGGCTGTAGGCGCCTTTACAGAATAAATGAATCTTCGGTTCGTTCTGGGAAAAAGACGCCTGCACCACAGGCTTCAGCAGAAAAATACGCTACAGGAGTCAGGACGAAGAGGCTCAGTCAGAGGGACTGAGAAATACACGAGTCACAGTGTCCAACCTCCTATTCACTATTAAAACTATTATTTGACAGTATTTTTAAAAACTCATATAAACTATCGTGGCTATTTGTAAGAAAACGTTTATATTTTTATTTCTTAAACAAATGCTTGGGCCTGAAAACAGGTTTTGATCGTTTCATTCTATAGAACAGTATTGGATTGTATAATAATTGTAAAAAATAAAGCTGATACTTCACAGATTTTGCCTGTCGCGGGTTCTTTTTGGAACGTGACCCCCGCGATAAACCAGGGTTCACTGTATACAAATATTGCAGTCCCGGCTCATGTGCAAAAGCCGCTGTTTAAGTTCAGTTAGGTGGACAGAGCTGATCGTCCAGTAGCCGTGAAGTTGAGCAGAGAAGGAGCCGAGTGGAGCAGCTCACGTACAGTTCATAGTTTATGTTCACTCACTCTTTCTGTTCTCCAGAGGACACGAAGCAGGATGAGTTTGTGAAGGAGGTGACGGCTCTGAAGAACCTGCACCATCCCAAACTGATCCAGCTGTTGGCCATGTGCTCGAGAGGAGAGCCCGTGTACATCGTGACTGAGCTCATGAGCAAAGGAAGCCTCAAGTCCTACCTCGACTGTGAGTGTGACGCACTTTATATCCCCCCACAACACTGCGGACGGCCCCGTGTTACTGTGAGCATCGTTAAAGGAGCTGCGTGTAACCTCTGCTCTTACTGTTATAACACAGACACAACTGAACACAGACGACACGTACGAGTTTGTCTCTGAGTTTATGGTCATGTGAAACCTCCGAACCTCCAGAATAGGCTCCATTCACACTCGCGTAATAAAACAAACCAGGAAGACATTTGGAAACATGCGATGACGACTTCCTTTGGGCTCTGTTCACGGTCGTAAGTCTGACAAAATGTAGGAAAAATGAGAAAATGTCCCAGATTTCTTCATCTCCGTGTCACTGTAGCGTTCTGTTATGTTCGGATCGTCAACAATTCCAACCGTACCTCAGTTTTCATCATTTTCCCACTGGGTACATGCGATTAGAAGAGACGAGGGCGGCGAATTCCACGTCTGCAGGCTTCATTTTACCAACGATCACATTTACTTCAGTGGGTTTTATCCAGAGAACTATAATAAAAATCTGGAAGATGAATCCAAGATGGCGCCGTATTGTTTTCAGTGGTCTGTGTGTGTTCATTGGCGCATGACCCCAAAATAGATTTTTACTTCCGCATTTACGTATTTCCTGATTTGCAGCCCAACGTGTGACGTCAGAAATGCAGTTCTGACCAATCAGAGCGCGAGCTGCTAGAGCGGAGCCAGCGCAGGCTCAGAGCGAGGTTAGGATAACTCTTACAAAGCTGATTTTAGGCGCATTAAAGGATTAAATTTTTTCATATTGTAAAAAAACAGAAGAATCCCTACAAAATCCGACCTTTATGAAACCTGTGGATCCTCTGTCAGCCAAACACAGGCTGTTTGATTTCTGTGCTTCTGTGGGAGAATCTTTCTGGGCTGTGGGCTGCAGTATCTCGCTCGGCCACAAATCAATCTGCGGTCACAGATAGAGGAGGCGTGTCTTATCCAGCTCTTATTATAAATCCGTGGTTTTATCACAGTCGGTCGGCGAGCCCAGCGTCGGGAACCATCAATCAATCGAACTTTATTTATACACCACTTTTCATATAAAAAAATGTTGTCGTCGCAGGTTTCCAAAGTTTCCACGTCTTCCTGGTTTGTGACATAAGTGTGAATAGAGCCTATTCCTCCCTGAGCTGCATAGGCTGCACTAGCACTGATTCAGGATTGGCTGAAGGTGCTGGGGTTCAGGTAGAGACCGTTCAGTTCACAGAGAGGTATTCTTCATTCTGATTAGATGATCATATTGAGAAAAAAAACAACAAATTATTGCATAAACAACCCGCCCCCCACATTTGGAACATTACAACTTTACCACCTGCAGAAAGACTCTTCACTTTTATGCTGCACTTACAACCACAGAATCCAGTTGGTTTAAAGGTAAAAAAAGCGTCTCTCTGGTCTGAACGTTCACTAACCCCAGAAACCGCACCAACCACGACTCAGTGCCAGTGCAGGGCTCGGGTAAACAACAAAAACTTGTCCAAACTTTAAACTAAAGTTAAACACATAAATCTATCAGAAAATGACTTAAAAGTAGTGAAATTATCCGTCCACGCAGCAAAGATCATTTTACTGGACAAGTTATGTTAAAATAAAAGACCTCTAGACTAGAATGAAGCCGTCTCTGGTCTATTAAGTCGATAATAAATCTTAAAACAAGATGAATGACCTTATATAAGTTTTAAATTCAGAGAAATTTGCAGTGTAGCACTTTTTTTTTTTTGCAGGTTTAAGCGCCGGCAACAGGTATGAAATTGTGATTCCTGTTCCCAAACGGCTAATAAATTCTAAAATACACTTTTATCTGCAAATCAGCCTGTTGCATTTAGTTTTCTTTTTAAAATCCTACACTGCATAGTTTTGTTCTGGTTGTTGTTTGCACTAAACTAATAGAAGCATCAATATTACAGGAGATGAGGCCATAAACTATTACTTCTGCTGCCACCTGTTGGTACTGACTGTAATTACATGCACTTTTTACATCGTTATTGATTTTAGATCCCCATTATTATTATTATTAATTACTATTCAAAACAATACAGCATTTTATTATGTTTTTCAAATAGTGTCTGTCTCTGCATCATATATGACTGTACAATGTATTGCAAAACATATTACAACAATTTTGTTTTCTTTAGAACTAAATTTAGAAAAAAATTGAACTCTCTCAAAACTGGATGCTAAAGAAAAGGTTTAATACTCAATACTAAATCTGATACCACAATGATGATAAAAACAGACTTTTTTAGACTGCATACTTACATTTTCAACACAAAATGATTGCGCAGTAGTAGTAAAAATGTACTACAATCACAAAAGCACTGGTTGACGATTGGCTGTTGATCTCTGGGGTTCAGGTACGGAAAATTCAGATCATATTTATGAAATACAAAATTAAAATCTTATTCACAGTTCCTTTGATTTGATCATGTGACTTTACACTAGCTCTTATCTCGCTCATGACCCTGGATTTAAAATGTTAAGAAGTTTATGTTGCGAAAATAGAAAAGAATCCGACAAAATCCGACCTTTGTGAATGTTGTGGATGCCCTGTCAGAACACGGGTAGTTTGAATTCCCAAAATGCATTGTGCCGGGACAGACGGGGAGGGGCTTCTCCAGTTTTTATTATAGATCCATGGCCGTATAGATACACGGGTGGAGGAGGTGGTCTGGATTGAGGAAGCCACTGAAAACACATTGGGTTAGCAGCTCAAGATCCTTCTAAACTCCTCGGGAAGTCTCCATCTTTGTTGTGACGTTTTCCACTCTGTTCAAACTCCAGTCACAGAGTCCCGTGTTGTGCTGTGTGTTTTTGGGCAGCTCCGGAGGGCCAGGTCCTGACCTCGGCCCACCTCATCTACATGGGCAGTCAGGTGGCGGAGGGCATGGCGTACCTGGAGGACCGCAGCATCGTGCACCGAGACCTCGCCGCCCGGAACATCCTGGTGGGAGACGACCTGGTTTGTAAAGTGGCCGATTTCGGACTCGCTCGGATCATCAAGGTCAGTGGTGGGTCGTGTTCGGTTACTGATACTGATTTGGTAACGTTATAATTTCAGACAGATGTTAGAGCCTCTAAAAACATGGAGATGGATGTACTGTTTTTGAAAGAAATAAGCTTAAATGTCCTACAGCCTTTAATGGTCACCACACACTACAGGATTTTTTGGTCTTAAGCGAACCACACCGCAGACACGAGGAGAATCTTATGAGATTTAGAATCTTCCATCTCAAAGACTGCAGCGGGATCTGTCTATGTATGTTTCCTGTCTACAGTAAAACCAGTCGCTCTGAGACTCTGAAGTGTTCAAAGATCAGAGCTCTGCACTTCCAGTTTAGACACAAGTCCAAACTGTGTTATTATTATTTGTGAAATGTGGAGCGATACTTCAGATACAGGATTTTTAATGCACAGAAAATTGGCGATAAAGTCCACAGGAAGTAGAGTCTCCATCGCTAATCTGCAGCTTCACATCGATCTGTGCGCTGTGTGGATATAAACAGACACACGTGAGGAACTATCTGGACTTTTTACTTTTAAAAAACGCCTCAAACTGGATTAACAGCGCGGTTTTGTGGACTGGGGTCATTATTTGCGGAGGACAAATTCCATGGATAACGTGGATGAGACGCTGCAGTTTAAATTTACAACTTGAGAGACGTTAATAATTATTTTCACTATTTCCTTTTATCTTGTACCTCTGTGTCCGTCGCTCCTCTGCCCCTGACGCTCTGTTTTATCGCCTGTTGCCGTCGCATTGTTGTTTGGTGGTTCTGATCTGACACTGACACCGCACACACAAGGAGCACAAAATCGGGTCACGCCTCCTCCAACTCAAAGCCTAAAAATCAAAGCCTGAATCGGGCAAATTCTCCTGTAGTGTGCGGCGGCCTTAAGTCTGCTGTGTCAAGGTGTGCAGCATTTTATTGGGTGATAATCAAGAAGTGTCTGTTTGCATGCTAGTTGTTGTTAGCATGTCATTGGTGAATAATTAAGATGCTCAGAATGCATAAGGAATAACTTTGGGCCACCGGAATGGATGTTCAATGTTTTTAAGATGGTAAAAATCGGGTACAACGCCTTTAAGACCGGCAAATGTTGAATCTTATCATTATTTGTTTGGGCTTGGCTCCACAAATTTGTTGTATTCATCCAGTTTCTGAAGTCCAACTCAGTTTACGCTTCCAAGATTTTAGAAAGTCTTCATCTCTATGGGTTTCAGACGAACAATTCCTTCTTGATTTGAAGGATCCCGTTCCAAAGATGTATTATTTTGGAGTGAGGACATTTGCCAAAGCTTGAAACCCATGAATGGTATTAAGCCAGTATTACCGTGATATATAAAGGTAAGATATTAAAGCTTTAAAGGTTCACTGTGTAACTTTTCTAAGGGGTTTGCTAGTCTCTGTGGAGATGATATTACTTTGTCTAGAATATTGCAGAGTATCGCCTAAGTTTTTCTTGCATTTATTCAATTACAGGTGTTTTTATTGTTTAAACTAACTCGAAAAGTATTCTTTCTGTGAGTGGGATCGCCTCTCCACAGATCTGACCTGTAATGCCCTCTCCCTCCGCTTTTCTCTCCTACAGGACAGTGTGTACACGGCCAGTCGCAGCACTAAGATCCCTGTGCGCTGGACAGCTCCTGAAGCCGCTCTGCACCAGAGGTTTTCGGTGAAGTCTGACGTCTGGTCCTTTGGGGTCCTGCTGTACGAGATGATGTCCAGAGGGAAGACGCCGTATGAAGGTACACGAGATCTGTGGAGGTTTAGACACGAGATCTGTGGAGGTTTAGACACGAGATCTGAGGAGGTTTAGACACGAGATCTGTGGAGGTTTAGACACGAGATCTGTGGAGGTTTAGACACGAGATCTGTGGAGGTTTAGACACGAGATCTGAGGAGGTTTAGACCTGAACAGCTGTATTTGGGTTTTATATTGAGTTAACCAACCCCTTAGTGTGACACTAAACACAGCCTCAGTCCAGACGATACGTTAAAGTTCTTAGACTTAGACAAACTTTATTGATCCATAAGGGAAATTAATATTTTTTATAAAATATTTAGGAAAGTAGGACTAAAGGGGAGAGTCAGGAAGGGCTAGAGCACTAAAGGGGAAGAGTGAGGCGGTCTGGAGGACTAAAAGAGAGAGTGAGGAAGGTCCAGAAGCCGAAATGGGGAAGTATGAAAGGTCTGGAGGACTAAAGGGGAGAGTGAGGGAGTTCTGGAGGGCTAAAGGGGGGAGAGGAAGGACTGGAGGACTAAACGGAGAATGAGGAAGGTCTTGAGGACAAAAGGGGAGAGTGAGGAAGGTCTGGAGGACAAAAGGGGAGACTGAGAAAGGTCTGGAGGCCTAAAGGGGGGAGTGAGGGAGGTCTTGAGGACAAAAGGGGAGAATGAGGGGAAGGAATGCGAAGTCTAGAGGACATTCACCGTATTCTACACTGTCCACTTTTGTCGCTAAACGCTCCTAAACCTTTCTGGCACTTCGGGCTAAACGGGGATCTCATTCTTTTCAATGGAAAATTTAGGAAAAGTTTTGCAGCTAAAATACAACGTAAAGTCAGTTCTAGGTTCATGTGTGCAACAACTCACACAGCACCGATTTTCTGGAGGCTTTAAAAATGTCTTTATCATCCGTCTCAAACTTATTTATTGTTGAATCGACCCCACACAAAATAATACAACCGGAATGATGATGTGGCGCCAACAGAAACTTCCAGAAAAGAGGTCTAGAGGACTAAAAAGCTCTGACCATACAACCCTTATGTCTTTGGGCAACACAATTCACCACCTTGCGTCTGTATAAATGTGTTGTGTTGACTAATGCGTTATTATTAACATTAATTTGCAGAAATCCAGTGGTTACAATAATAATGACATGATAATAATGACTTAAAAAGGTCCATATTACTGTTTTTGAGGAGTTTACAACATTCTAACATGGATTAAAGCTCACAGGAGTCGATTTTTGCCTAATATAGACCCTTTCAAAATAGTTTCACAATTAAATTAAGCAGAGCTCAGTGGGGATATGTCGACCTGCCTTGACCCAGTGACCGAGCTCTGCGTAGGAACTTTCCTGTCATGTGAGTGTGTGAAACCCGAGTCTGGTTCATGACACATCACTGGAGGATCAGCCCTTTGTGGCGGTGAATAACTTGCTTTTGTTCCCGTGAAAACAAAAGCTGAGGGCGTGAAGCTGCGCCCTCCTCTGCTATGCGCCGCGTAGCCGATGGTACAGTCAGTCACTCTGCAGGTATTTAACGCACAAAAGGATCAGGGCAGTTTGAGGTCACGCAGATGCACTGTAAACTGAATAAAAATAACACGACTGCGTGAATATAACAGTGAGCGTGTGGACATGCACTCGAGGATCCCGTTATGATCGGGTTTTTTGAGTATCCTGGTTACGCGAGTGTCCGTGTAGACGCAGTATCCTGATTTCAGTCTCCTGGATGTGAGAAACCAGGAGACTCGCGCTGGGTTTTTCTCAGAACATCCAGGATACTGTGCCTCGTAGACGTAGTATCCTGATTTCTCAAAACTGGAGCTGTACTGAGCATGTGCAAAATAAAGAAACAAAAACATTAGGAGCAGATACTTTCCCAAAACGACAAAACAGGACTTTTTAAGTAATATTATTCTATACTTCTGTACAAAACAGTGCAGTCTACCACATTTAATCCTCACTTTGTGTCTGTTTGTGTCGCTCTTGAACTAAACTGTCGCTGTGACGCTGACGTATTTTTCGGCTGTTAAAAACGACTTTTACTGAAGCAGTGACAGAGCTCCACAGTCTCGCGTTCGTACTTAAATGTGTGTCTTCTTTCTTGTCGTTAGAAACCTGTTAAAAAAGCCTTAAGTTACCAAAGCTGCTCCATGTTTAGCTCCTTGCCATATTTGTGCCAAAGAAACGTCATGAATTGGTCTGTGAACGGAGAAGCACTTTAACTTTAATGTGGTAAATTATAATCTGTAGTGTGTGACGCCGTGTGGATATGAATGAAAGTGAATTATATGAATAGGTCGAGATAATGAAATGATTGGCACCTTATATTATATATTGTAACTTTGTGGTTAATGCGGCTGCATCTGCTTTGTGGTGAGTGCAGCGTGTGGTTATGATTGAATGAGTGGATGAATTGACTAATATTAGTACATCTTTGTATGTGGTAAGTTGTGCGTGTTTTTTGTCATGTTTTTCTGAACTGTGGGGGTCGTGTGGCCGGTTCACACCAGCAGGACTGAGGATGGAAATTAGCTTTGGCTATAATCCTGCGTATTTACAGATATGTGATTTTTCCATATATTCCTGTTTTGATATGCACTGTCCCTTCAGTAAATAAATAAATACAAATACAAATAAAAAGTTACCACCAGCCTAAACATCCAGGACACACTGGTTCCTCGTGTGCTCAGGGATGGGAGTGTCCTGGTTTCTCTGAGCCACATCCAGAATAGTGTCAGAACCGGGACCAGACTCATGACCGGGCACAGATATGACAAAAAGCTAAACATGGAGCAACTAATGGGTTTCTTTCTTCTTCTTCTTCTTTTTTTTTCCTCTTTTTTTGAGAGACAGTTTATTATTTTAGTCTTTTTCAGAAAACAAAAAGTATGAAGCGAAATCGTAAACAGTCTCTGCCCTTCCCACCCCCAAAGTTAAGTTAATGGGTTTTTAAAAACAAAACAAAAAAAACACAATAGACTCAAGTAAGAACATGAGACTGTGGAGCTTTGACACAACTTCAGTCAAAGGTGTTTTTAACCGCTGAAAAATACGACCGTTTCCCAGCGTTGGTTTAGTTCAAGAGACAGAAGGTGGTGTTAAAAGGTGGTCGTTATAATTTTATACGTTACAAACAAAATAAAACAATCACCCGAACTGAGATCGAGGACCATGGCGTCGCCTGGTACACGTGGGTCCACCCCCCTGTGGGCTCAACACCCACAAAGGGGTTCACGGGGGGTCGGGTGCGCAGAGGACTGGGCCCCGCGACCCGCCCGGATGAAGCAGAAGAAGACGGATGAACAATAATCACTTAAAAATTCCTCGGTAGAGTCGTTTGGGGAAAGTACTGTACCTCCGACCATATCTGTTCCTTCAGTTCGCACGTGCTCAGTACTGCTCAGGTTTTGAGAAATCAGAATACTGCGTCTACAGGCCACAGTATCCTGCATAATCTGAGAAGAATGTCCTGTTTTTTTCATATTCTGGATCCTCATGAGCATGTTAAACGTACTAATTGTTTACATTAGTTTTGGCTTTTTTTTAAATATACATCTGATTTACATGTTTGACTGGTCTGAATACATTTCATCTTTAAGTAACGAGGTTTTAGTATTAGATTTTATATGTTGGAATAGGCCTATATTTTCTGGTTCATATACGTGGGAGTGGCACATTATACATATGTGTGTGTGTTTTTTTTTAAAAGGAAATCAACAGTAAATGAAGTTTTGACATTATTTCACTACAATATTTGAAGTTTTGGCTATATATGACCACAGAGAATGCCAGAACTAAACCAGGACTAAACCAGGACTGAACCAGGACTGAACCAGGACTGAACCAGGACTGAACCAGGACTGTACCAGGACTGAACCAGGACTGACCCAGGACTGAACCAGGACTGAACCAGGACTGAACCAGGACTGAACCAGGACTGAACCAGGACTGAACCAGAGGCTACAACATCCATTGGTCCTATGATTTAGCATTTACCTCACATATACAGATTAATGTAGCTGAATTACAAACTGATTATTGGGAATAGAATAAAAAAAATAAGTAAATACCTTGTTTTTTGGTGGTAACTTCTAAGGCAAACACTGGAGTTGGCTAAATCCGTGTCTTGGAGCTATATTTCCCTTATTCATGGTCCATTGGTAGTAAAGTCACTCACAGTTAGGTCTAAAGCTTATTGTGCAGACATATCCTCGTGAAAATTCCATAAATCCATCGTGAAAACCCCTCCACAGAGAACGCCAGTCAAATCATTTTTATTTTTATGTCGCATTTAAAGGGATAATTCAGGGTAATTTCATTCTTTGCGTCATGAAAAAGAGCTGGGCCATGATGCAAAGAATGAAATTACTCTGAATTATCCCTTTATTAAATGCGATATAAAAATAAAACTGACTTGACTTAGAGTTTAATTTTGAGAGAAATCTTAGAAATAAGAAAAATCTTAGAAATGAGGGAACATAGGGCTGACCCCCCATATAAGCTCACCAAAAAAGAAAAAAAGTTTCACCGTGTAACTTTGTCTGTTTCACTGTACTGATGCTCCACAGTGACCTCATGCTGGGGGTGTTCTACATGTGGTCTATGGTTAATACTGGTGGGATTTTCAACAGTTACCAGGGAGATGCAACGTACACAAAATGGATTCAAACCAAACATTTTCAGAAACCTGTGGATCACCGTAAATCGCCTGTTTACATGTTTGATTTTCAACCAAAGGGTGAGAGGGACTAACTGAAAAACTGCTCTCCTCTCCAGGTAAGAGCAACAAAGAGGTCCTGGACATGCTGAGCTCCGGGTACCGGCTCTCCTGCCCCACCCGCTGCCCTCCGAACATCTACCGCATCATGCTGGACTGCTGGGCCCTGGAGCCCTCCAAGAGACCCTCCTTCCACGCCCTGCACAGCCAGCTCGACAGCATCTACGCCAAAATCTACTTCAAAACCATCGAGGTATAGCACCAGGAGGCCGCTGACGGACTAGAGGGTGGGCTCCCGGTGCTTCTCACGCCAAAGGAGAGAAAACGCGAGGACTGAGGAGACGTCCGGTGAAAATAGGACTTTAAACCACTAAGCTGTGACGGTAGCGTAGCGCTGAAGTGGACGGAACGCCTTGTGTGTGACGGCGTTTCGTTGCGGAGGTCAGGAGATGGAGAGATGTCCAAACCCCGTTCAAACTCTGCTTTAAAATCTTTGGATACTGCGGGTCGTTTAATCGCAAATTTCAACTGCTGCTATGAAGTTCACTGTAGGTTAGAGCTGAAAATGTCAGGAAGAAAAATCATACTTTAAGGTTACGGGTTAGAATCGCTTCCACATCAGTCAACACTTTGAAACTGGTACTTAGCAATGAGGCTCTAAAGGTGCAGTGTGCAACTTTTCTGCAACCTCCTTGTCTCCATGGAGATGTTATTGCTTTGAATGGAATTTTCAAGAGTAAGGCACGTGGCTGTCTTACATTTATTCGTCTGCAGCAGTTGGTTTGACGTACACATACCTTGAAAAGCATGAAAAACAAGCACATTTTCGCATTTCCACAGATCTGACCCGTTATTTGGAGTGGTGACACCTTTTGTTTGCGTTCGGGGAAATAGAAAAGTGTAAAATGTACCAGGCAAAGCAATAATATCTCCATGGAGACAAGCAGAAAAGTTACCCAGTGCCCCTTTAAGCTCAGAATGACGAGTCGGGCAGCTGTTCACTTATATCCACAGTGTACGGCTGGAAACCATGAACTGCTGAGGCAAATTCAGTCTATTTCAGACTTTTTAAATACTCATTCTTTATTCAGACTGAAATCATATGAAATACGGGTTTTTAAATGAGAAATAAATCTTGGGAAAAAGCCAAATAAACCAGAACCTGCCATATAAGCACATGGGTGGTACTTTGGCGCCCTCTGGTGGTTCTCAGGGCGAACTGCAGATTTTCAATAGACCTTTTTCACAACAGCCGGGACGTTTTGGTCATGAATAAACAAAATAAATAAGGCACTTGTTCACTCAGACTGATCCTAGGATTAAAATAAAAAATCGATTTCATGATGTTGATATTAGCATAGACAGATTTGTGCAGTTTGATTTGTGCTCGACTTGTAATCTGTGAACATTCAAACTGCACAAATCTGTCTATTTATGGTAATTACCGGGTTTCAGATGATATACAGCATTCTGTAGATCAATGTTCTTTAATACAGATGCGGGGCAAATAACATTAATATTGTTAAAATGCAGATTTTTGTTGCCATACAGTGAGTTCTTGTGTCTAGACCAGGGGGGTCCAAACTTTTTTCATCAAGGGCCACAAACCTAAACACAGACGAAGCAGAGGCCGATCCAGAGTAACAGACTGGTGCTCCATACACTAAATAACTGAAATATTTGCATGTTTAACATGTCAGAATGAGCCCTCGGTCCTTTAGTCACGCCAAGTTCCTCAAAACCACACACTAAATATTAAATATTGGCTTTATCAAGGTAGATTTTGAGATAACTTGCAGTAAAAAGTACTGCTCAAGGTAATTTAGGCCAATTCACCTTGAAGCCGGAGGGTCAAGAAAAATTTGTCTGAGGGCCACATTTGGTCTAGACCAGTGGTTCTTAACCTTGTTGAAGGTGCTGAACTCCACTAGTTTCATCTGCACATTCACTGAACCCTTCTTAACTGGAAAAATAAAATATGTTTTTTCAAATTCAAACATAGGTTTATATATTTTATTGGTGCACATGTGAATCCATATTGCACATATTCTTCTGACCACTTTATTTTTTTGCTCGACATAGTATGAAGGGAAAATATTAAGAAAGAAATTACACGACACCATCACGACAGTCACAAGATTATTGCGCGCACAAAGTTTCCTGCAGCCAATAACGGCCAAACGGGGCGAGACATCATGAATCATATGAGTTGGATGTGAGTCTGACCCTGAACCCCTGAGACTGACTCACTGAACCCCTGAGACTGACTCACTGAACCCCTGGGGTTCAATCAAACCCGGGTTAAGAACCACTGATCTAGACACTGATAGAAATGTTTAGATTCAACATTTGTGAATTTGCATTTTGGATATTTCATGGTAAAATACAATGTAATTAAAAGGGAAAACTGGCTCTTGCCACATCTGGGAGTTTGACATATCACGTTCTAGATTCTGAAATCCTCCACTTACCTACATCATGAAATCGATTTCCTATTTTAATTCCAGAATCAGAACTAAAATAAAAATTTGTCTTTCTTCCCTTCATAGTTGTGGTTAAATTCTTCATGGAAGAATGTTTCTCCTTTGTGGACCTTGTTGGTTGAAGATTTGGTGATGGGGCAGATTTATGAAGCAGGTGGAGAATACGCCACATTTACACACACATTTACCACCGAAAAACATTAACCGGACGTTCCCCAACTACAGCTCCGTACTTTCAGCCGTTGTGAAAAAGAAAAAGGTCGATACTGCGTCTTACTTTGGATTTAGACTCCGTTTAGTCTGAGATTGTTTCCAGTAAAGCCATATACAAGTTAAAATCTGGTTCAGTCCTTATTTAGTCCTGATGGTGCTCAAAACAGCTTGTACAGGTATAATTGTGTGTAGATATAAGCTTATGACGTATCCAGATGATGAAGCAGGTTTGAACGGGGCCGAAATCACTCGTACTTACAACTTGAGCACAGTGGCAGCGCCTGTAGCTGTTACTTTTGTACCTTTTGTGTTTTTATAATGTTTGAATCCTAAATGAGACTCTACACGTGCCATGATACGGGTCAGGAGCGGCCAGTGCGAAACAAAGAGTGCAATAACGTGCAATAATAATGATGAAAATGTACAGTGTTTTAAAGGGTGAAAAGCCAAAACCGCGTTCTTAAACTTTGGATGTGAAGCTACGACCTTTCGAGTTATGACATTGTTCTAAAAATGTGCTCACGTGCATCGTTAAGAAGAAGAAAAATAAATCTTCACACTTTTTAGTTACTTAAAGGGCCAATATTACGCACGAATTACGAAACAAAACACACAAAAACACATCTGGAGTTGCGTTTTGTTCCATTCGCGCACGTTTAACACACAAACCCCGCGGATTTAGGCCGATTTGACGTCATTAAAGTGGGAATACAGGAATCGCTCCGCTGTGTTTTTAAACTCTGTGCATTAGGGTTGGGCGGTATCCAAATTTTGATCCCGTTAAACCTTCTCAGTGTTTTCCCGGGATTTACGGTATTACTGTGACTAATTAATTATTCTGTAGCTGCACCTAAACCCTTCAGAAACAGAGTCGCAGCTTTATATTTGAAGATGAGGCACAAGTTCTGATCAAACCAAACTTTGTGTTCGCGTTTGATCGCATCAGCATCAGCGCTTATACTGTATGCAAATGAGCTGTATGCAAATGAGCTGTATGCAAATGAGCCGTGCGGTTTGAAGTTTTGTTTCTGTAAAACGTAAACAAATGTGAGCAAAACTGCATTAAACACATTATTACTCAAAGTCTGGAATGAGCGGAGCAGCAGAAATGCAGAGCGGTGGAGAGGACCAATCACAGCCCTTATCGTCTGCGTCGTTTTGAGGCGTCGTTAGAAAGTTTGGGAGGTGCACGGTGGTCGGATGTTGTACGTTTTGACGCAGAACCATAAATTGTTCTTTACCGTCTCCTCCGTGAAAGTCTGACTTCGCCCTCGGGAACTTTCTCCTCTTCAGCCTCGTCCCCTCTCGACTCTCGGCGTCAATAAAACGTCTCCGTCACAAACTTTTGGGCTCAACATCAACCACGAAGCGTCAGTCAGGTTTTTTTCTTCTTCCTCGCTGCGTGTGGATGGAAATCTCCGAGCGGAACCACGTTTGAAGAGGAGAGAGAGCGGAGGGGAGGAAGTCCTGCTGTGGTTTTAGCT